>BLKR01000318.1:0-525000 GCA_011170035.1 Teleogryllus occipitalis | reverse complement strand
CGTTCCGAACTTTGTAAATATTTGATTTAGGAGAAAGAATAGCATCACACTGGACCTCAACTGACCCTGAACTGCACATTGAGCATTGAAGATGCACCCGGGCCTATTAATTGTCATTTTAATTTCAAATATTGAGATGATCTATGTCATCTCAATGACATTTAATTTATTTAATTTATAAAATGAATACAAAAGACGACAATAAGTTGGGATAGTTAGGGGAAAAGAAAGGAAGTGTGACATTTCAATGCTACATATTTATTTACTCTAACAATATTTTATAATAATGTGACATTTAATTTAAATCTAAATTGTATTTAATGATGGAACATCATTATAAAATAACAAAGGGGATTAGTGTTGCAATTGTAAGGCTGCCGGCATAGCATCGAAGTGCTATAGGAACAATGGGAACAAAATTCGATCAGAGAAAAAAGTATTATTGCGGAGAGAAAAACTGAGAGATGGTTGCGAGCCGTGAGCGAGTAAAGATGTTTGTTGAGGAATGGAAGTTATTTGGCGGGGCGAGAAAGTGCGTGGAAATTGCGGTAAGTGGTAATGTTGCTCAACGTAGAAACGAAATCGAGTTTAATTTAAGAAGTATATTTGCCAGAGTGATAAATATTTAACCTGATATTAGTCAGAGGTGATAGAAATGGAAAATTTATTTACGATAAGCAAGAAAAACAATGATTGGAGTGGCAACCGCAGATAGATGTATTCGAGTATACAGGATATCAGCAGCCAATCATGCTGAAGGAATTCCGCGGGGAATACGAATTTAAGAACTTACATACAAATTGTATACTAAATGTACAAGGTCAAGCTCGTTATAGAATGCTAAGATTATTAGTAAACCGATTGAGTAAAGAATGAATTAAAAATTGCCCTGGTAAAAATATCTTAAATTTTAAAATATAACGAATCCGAATGAGTGTGTGAATGAGAAAATTTGTGAATACGCTCATGAATGTAAGAATTGAGTTACTTGTATGGTTTTTGTTATGTATTCAAAGTCAGTATAGAATTGTTTATGAATTTATAGTCTAGGTGAAGATAGATTCAAAATTAAATATCAGCAGTTAATATTGCAATACTGTAATAATCCAGTTTGACGTGTTTTTACGTCAAAATATTGATGTTCGATGAGATATAGCGCACCAATATTAATTTTCTCTAATATAAGTAATTTTACCAGCAGAATTCTCGCATGAGCGATGGATTTTCAGGCGCACGATTTCAAGTAATTAGCATGAAGAAACACTGGGAGCGCGTAAGAAACACGTACACATCTAAGAAAAGCGAAACCGACGTACTGAGTATTGTTGGAAATGTAATTTAAAACGGAGCTAACTATAATAATAAGAATTATTATCTGAATAGGTATAGTTTTGTTTATAGTATATATATATATATATATATATATATATATATATATATATATATATATATTGTTATATATATATATATCTGTTAATCAACATTAAAAGTAATAATTCAATATACTTCAAATTTCTGATCGTTTCTGACCCCCCTTCAGAGTGGGTTAGGTAGGTCACTAGAAAATTAAAATCTTCACTCAATTTTTCGTTGCAACTCACGCCCATAAATATTCCCAGGTGCGCCCCGATGAATTCCCCTCCCATGATCTCCGCATACTTCCTCGCATGTAGTACACCCCATGTTCTCTCATGATAACCACACGATCCCCCACGTACATTTTCACTCGTATCTTCACTTTTCCCTCGAATATTCATCGCATGTTTCCGACATGTTCTCTCGCATTTACCAACATTTCTCATATGATCCACTTCATGTTACCTCACGCGTTCATCAAAGATTCTCTCCCACTGGTTATCACAAATGTTCTCCAAAATGTTTCCTCAAAGTTTCATCAAATGTACCCCAAAAATTCCCCAAAGTTTTCTCTCAAATGTTCCCCAAATATACTATCAAGTCTTTTTTCACACGTTCAACGCAAGTTCCCGCTTTTTTAATCTAACAATTAAACTGGAAATTCAAACATTTTACATAAGAGTTTTTAAAATAGAATAGTTATATGGATGTGCGTGAAGTTATTACTTTTTGCACAATTAAGATTCAAAAACAAAAGCAGGAGGCCATGGTCTTGTCTATGTGGCAGTGAAGAGAAGCATTATTGTGCGATTCGAATTCCTCTCTTGTAAGTTGTCTTGTAGTACAGTCTGCTAGCCTCAGGACTTGTTAGACTGCGAGAACGCCACAGTACCTAATTTATTACCTGACAAGTCGAAAGCATTGTTCGATAAAACGTACGAGCAATTGACAAATTGTACATGGAAAAAAGTTAGTAAGATAACTGAAAATGTCATATTAACTTATTTTGATGAAAAGGCGAAAAGTAATGCACCGACTTCTTTGTCGTCGACGTATTCAATGCTGAAATCTACATTGAATATTAAGAAATCATTGGCTTGAAAAAATTCCCAAAGGTTGTGTGATACTTGAGGAAGAAGGTAGGGTATAGGTCTAAGAGATCTAAAGTTTTGTCAAGAGAAAATATCTCCATACCTCCATACCTTTATAAAAGATGGTGATGACCAAGGGCGTCAAAAGAAAACCAGAAGCATGGGGGCAGTTGATTCATGCATCCACATGCAGTTGATCCACAGAATTCATTTCTCCATGCATCAGAAATAACTTAGAGCGTTAAATTTGGATTAGAGATAAATACATATTTTATATCTTTTGAATTAAAAAACATTCGGGTCTCTAATTAAGTCGGGGCCTGGAACAAGTTGCTCCAGTTGCGCCCTCCTGGTTGCCCCTGCTGGTGAGGACTAACATTGATGAAAGCACTACCATTAACAGTATTTTACTTACCTACTACATATATTTTTTTAAACACTGTTTTTTATTGTTTTCAATGTTCTTTGCACACTGTTTTAATCTTGGAATTTTTGGAGCATGTCGGCGTGAAGAATTATTGCACTTGACTGTCGATAATATTGAATACAAAGATTCAGTGCTAATTATTAAAGTCTGTGGCAGTAAGAACAATTCACAAATAGTATTTATCTATCTAATTCAGAATAATATACGAATACAATACGATATGCGTAATACGTATGTGAAATACGTGGAAGTATGTGAAATTACGACCCCCAAAGGCTCATAGCAAATGGTTTTTCTTACAATATATTAAAGGAAAATATGTAAACCAGAACGCAAGAGTTGTAAACCAGAACGCAAAATTTGAGAAATTCCTTCGTTCATTACTAAATATTTGGGACAGGAAGAAGGCTATGTATCAGAAGGCTATTTATCAGATAGTTTACAAAACAAAATTGCTGTGTCCAACAAAATAGCTGGTAATATAGCATCCACATTGACAATGGTGGTGGATTTTCCAGCGAAATACAGTGTAATTTGACATAAAATATAGTATCGGAAAATACTGAAGAATCAACTCAATGTAGCAATATTATTTTGTTGGATGTCAATGTGGGAAACAATTGTGCAAATTGTACCATCAATTTTCATTATTACTGAAATAAGTAAATTATTTTTGTAAGTTGACATTAAGGCTGTTTTGTCGGTAATATGTGTCTTTGTTTTGTAACTGTTGCAACCTACCTAGCGTGCCCAATAGACTTTAGTGCACTGTGACATCACCGTGAGGCAAGGACTTGAATGGTGACGAAACATATGTTTTTCAGATGTTTTCAAAACAGCCCAACTTCATGCACGCTTACCGGTACGCAAAATCTCTCATTTCTATACGATCGTAGAAAAAAAGGCCTTTATAAACATTACGTCATAAAATGCAGAGCCTCCCCTGCCGGATGAAACGGGTTCGGTATAGATTGAGCACCCGGAAGAGTAAATAGCCCAAAAAGTAATAGATGGGCCCCAAAGACTTTTCGCAAAACCTTGCAATCTCCGAAAGTCAGAACTTTTTAAATGAATGTTATAAAACTGAAAATAGCTTCACAGTGGAACCCAACGTTCAACGCTTCTGGCAATCCCTGCTACGGAGAGGAGGAAACTATACAAATATAAAAGATCGTCAAAAACACATAATTTTTTAGATTACGCTTAAATAAATAAATAAATAAATAAATAAATATACTTTGCATCCCTAGGGGTACAAAAGCTAGATTTAAGGCTCTATGTCGCATCGTTTCCGATTTATGCACGATGGTAAAATGTGTTGTGGCGTAATGTGTTTTGCGGGTCGCATGTGCGCCTCAAAATTCAAAAGGGCCACAATCTGACAAATTCTGTGTTCGGCTTAATTCTCTTTGAGGCGCCCCTGGGGGGGCATATCCATATCTAGCTGTTAGACACTTATCACGGTATTGTATATGCGATTTCTTATACAAGGAAAATCCATCATCTCTCCTTAGCATATTACGTAAGAAATCCCCACACTTTGTAAACATTTATTTTTAGAAGTGACTTACTGCATTGGAGAACCCAACTTCGACCGACCAGCCCTTAAACTGTGCGTTACAGCATTATAGGACCCGCACTGTGCGAAATTAACCATTCTAATATAGTGCGCCAGGAAAGTCTCTCGGCAGTGCTACCTTGCTGGTGAGAGAGCTTGCAACATAAATTATGTTGGTAGCACGAGCTGCAGCTTGAAAACATCAATTTAGTATTCACCACAATCATAATAGATGCTGGAAGTGTTATTCCCTTCACTTGTTGCCCAGTGGTCTGATTGCTAGCAACATAAATGCAATTTTTAATAGGAAGCCCCGATCCCGGCTCTGAGCAGAGAGACTTTCTTGGCGCACTATATTTCTAAGCGTTGAGATTGAATTGTACAGACAATCAAACTGCCTCATTAATTTTATCGTGAATTTTTTTTTATATTTTCCCCTTCAATTTAATTTTACATCGAATTCGAGTTTCTGCACTTTTCTGATCACCCATTCTGTGGAGTGGGGACATCCAAAAGAATTTAAACTCCAGACGTGTAATTTTAGAATACTGCTTAAAAAAAAATTTATATAAAATATTAACCAAAGTTGATAACGGCCGGGCTTGGGCTGTGGGGGAATTTTAATGAAATGAGATTTCTGTTATTGTGTTTGACCAGAGGCTAAAACTAAACGTGTCTATGTGTCTAATTATATTATAATTATTTGTGTTATGTATCATGTGATTTTGTTATTAATAATAGTGCTACACGCTAGTGTTACACTAAAAGGACGGTATCTTTGATTAAAAAAGTTTGAAGACCACAAATCTATGTTAATGAGTTTTTGTGCTTTACTTATATAAATAGTTCAAATAAAAAAACAAACTTGCCTAAGCTGGGACTCATTGCGCTACAGATCAAAACTACATAGATTTATTAATAATTCTGCAATTAAGAATGGGAATTTGTTGGAGGAATACCTTAATTGTACATTCACCAAGTTTACTTTTATCTGCACCAAAATACTTTAGAAATAGGAATAATTTTACCGCGCGAGTCTTCACCACTCTCCACTCCACCTCACTGCACTACACTGAACTGTTGGCTCGTTAACCGTTTTACTGTCCGTTCGTTTATCAAAACCCATCGCCGAGGTGTAACATGACACTACCTTAAGGTGGTTGTATTACGAAATTGTGAATAGAATAGAAGAACATTTTTCCTGAAAGTAAATCTTGCGAGATCCTGTATAATGAAGAGGGTTTTACTGTGCTTCGGAAAAACGCAGAAAAGAGATTTTCCAGCAAGTTCACTCAAAATGTGGCCTCATAAAAGTAATTTACTTACTTTGCACGGTGTCTCTTGATCGAATGGTTCATTATTTCCCGTTTCCGGGCGCGTCAACTGCTATGTTTATTAGACCCGTTAGAAGAGTTTAATTTTTATCTCGGAAGGTGGCGCTCATCTTCCCCAACCGGTTGGTGAGATGGTGCCGACCAACACGACAACTTGCGGCGTTTTCCTCAACCAGATAACTCCCACCAGCGGGACACCGCCGATCCGGGAAAAGCTATCAGCTTCCGACTGGTCTCCCAACATATGTGATAGTGTAGAGCATGTGCGTTTATGTGTGTGCAAGTAAGGTGTGAGGATATGAAAAGGAAGAGGAAGCAAAAATTACAGCGAACCGTGGCCCGTTTGTTTGGGTATTACTCAGGCATTCGCCTGGTGTTGGTCTGAAAATATTGATGATAGCAACGGGTCGCTAGAATTCTCCTGGAGGCAGCGGTCGAATTCGATCTATCTATCTAGCTAGTATCGAATATCTTACCGTTGTCGAGTCTCGAACCCTAGATCCCCCTGGTCACAGGCACTGAAGTGAGGAGAGGTACTGCCCTGAGACACCTAAGCCGGCACAGTGCCTTTTCTTCCAGGAATACATTTGACCAAATTGTAAAGACAGTTTTAAATTGCCCCGCACGTTTCTATTCGCTACTTTTCCTCCATTTGTCATCGACTCCTTTCTCAGCTTCCGCGTCCGTTGAACGTCGGTTCTGTGTAGATAAGCAAGAGGAAAATCCGAAAAGATACGATGCGATGAAGTATTCCCACTTCTAAGCAAAACATATTAAAAAACAAAGTACTTAGAACAGTAGATGATTCATACACAGCTTCAAGAAGCGCGATAATTTTTTATCCATTAAATTTAATAAAATAGTTTCCCTTGACGGATTTTATGTATCTCTTTTTAAACGCTTATTTTTAACTTACATTGCATTGGCAAATGTTGAAACATTCTGGAAACTTAATTTCCTTGACCTTTCATTCTACCTCAGTCAAAACTCCAAAACTTTCTAACGATCCTCGTCGTGCCTCGTAAATCTGTTTTCTACTTAGTCCTAAGGTGTTTTCTCAAAACTGCAACCTTTGTTGTTGGACAGTGTAAAGAACGTTAAAGAGAATTCTCATTTTCGTAAAAACCCTGATTTATTGAAAATTACAAAAATTCAACATTTTTTCGGGGTCTTCCTACAACTAGACTATATTCCTGTAACTAGATAGAGATTTTCCTCTTAATAAAATATGTTCCTTAAAGATAGATTATGAAATATGGATGTACAATTTTTCGAAAATTTTAGTATTTTCGCGTTATTTTGTATGAAATATCGGCAATTTTTAGTTTTGTATAACATTTTTTTTTCTCAAAAGGACACGAACAATTTTGATTAAATTTTGACATTGAATAGCGTATAGGACGCTTAAAGGAAATGTGCGGGTCTCATGTTTATTGAATATTTTAATTTGTGAAAATTGCAAAAATTCAAATTTTTTTCTTCCTACAATTACAATTAAGAAGGTAAACCTTTTTTTCTTAGTGGAATGTGTTAAAAAAAAGCAAATCTTATAATAATGTCATGTTTAATTTTTCGAAAAAGAATTAAATGTGAAATTGAATAGATGATTTCGCTTTGCATAATTAGATGTAGGTATGAAGAATAAGACGTGTAAAAACCGAGTAGTTTTGATTCATATAACAATATTATATTTAGTTATTATGTTTTTATATCCATTTTCATTTTCTTGCTAGCGGTATCAAGAATGCTAATTTGCAAAATGTGCATCCCATTCGTATTATCAGTCATTGCCGCTTGTTGTAACGCCAATAAGAGATAGCGATAATGACGGCTGTCGTTCGTTCGCGTTAATGTGACTTAAACATTTTATTTGCTGCTAAAATACGCATCGCGCATCGTTGGTACATTTGTGCAGAACGTGAATACACTGAATTGAATGGGAGAAAGCTGTTTTTGTTTAAATGTTTCAATGAAAAAATATATGTATTTTTCACGTTTCGTTTTTTTAAGAATTTTTCAACGGGTATTTGAAGTGTTAGACAGAAATTGTCATATTATAATATTACTTAGCAATTAACAATATCGCGAGAAAGTACGTGTTGTAGCACCACTAGTTTCTTAATTTGGTTTATTTAAAGGTCACATGAACTGCTAGGTACAAATTAACAAAACTTACAACGTAATGCACATATGTAAATTCCGGAACTATTTGAAACCTTTACTTATTGATTGCCCAATTCCATTGCAGACATTCTTTATTTATTTGAACTATCTTGTGAGGTAACATGGTTAGTGAGGTAATTTCTCTTGAGTTTTTTCTTTAGTAAATGTCTGACGGTTACTTTTACTATTTCTTCCCTACTAGAAGATTATTTTTCAGATTGTACCAACTTTTGATTTTCTTTTCCTTCCCTTCCATTTTCTTTTTTCTTGGCTCTATCTGAGGTCTTTGAGTTTCTGGAGAAGTTATGTTTTTCAAGTCTTCTCTATTTTTTTGTTTCATATTTTTTATTATTCCTTTTCTCTTTTTATTTATTATTCTTTAAAATTCATTTCTCTTCATTTTAATATTATTATTTCGGACAATACTGGTGCATATGGCTCCCTCGGTGGCTCGTTGGTTAGCGAGCTCGCTTTCCACGGCGCAATCCCCGGCGAGGCAAATTATTTCTCTGGGCTTTCCTTACAAATGTCCCAGTATCTATTGCTGTGTGACGATGATAAAGCCCACCGTAAGGTTATGAAGACCAGTATATACGGTGAAGGGATTTCTTCGTGCTAACCACATGAACCCTTCTTCCATGGCTGAGAAGCTGGGTCCCCGCTGGTCGGCCTGTAGCGGCTGTCGAGCCAAAGAACAGGAACTGGTACCTACTAATCGCGCACTTTTTCTTGATACTCCACAGCGGGGGGTGCGGGGAGAGGCGGGTTCTGTCTACGTCACGGCAATGCAGGGCTGTCAACTTCATTGACAGAAAACTCGGCGTAATAACTCGTCTTGGGCTAGATAGCTATGAGAAACAACGGAAGATTTTTTATATTGTGATGACATAATTAATAGTTTTAGAAATAATTGAATAACAAGAAGGAACACGGTACGCACAGGTCGATAGAAAGAGAGGCCGTAAACTAGGAAGTTTGCTTTGGAAAGGAAGGAGGTGGGCAGCACTGCAAACTGAGCCGTGACGTTCCGAGTGGAGCTCATATTTTCTACCGGGCCGTGCTATGCCGGGCTGAGCGAGGACTAGGGAGCTCGAGGATCAAGAAAAAGTGCGAGCATAGTATACGTTTCCTAAATTTTTACAATTTGTTCGCAAGATTAATCTGTGTTAAAATTTTGACGATATTTTCTAATGAAATTTTGTTATTCAGCATTTCAAGGAGCGTATGAGGTCCTTGAAATAATTTGGTCCTTGATAATAATAATTAATAAATAATTGAGGTCCTTGAAATAAAAATTTTTTTATATGAATGGGACAGAACAATACGTATGTGGGGTATAGAGAGAGGGTAGACGTACAGTGGTCACAAAACTTTGTTATTTAAATTATATAAAACCCATTATTATGTTTTCACAATGTTTTTCTATCTGTCCGCCTGTCTGTAAGTGAATCGGTTATTTTTAAAACCCCGTAAGTCATTCTCTTTTGCATTTTCGCTTTTTTTGAGAAACTAGAAGCTGTAGAATAGATTCATCGTTCCATGTGTAAATCCCGTTTTCAACATTTATCAGATGAATAGAATGGTCACGACGACACTGCAAAGTTTTGGTTTGGTTTTGAAACTCTGTAAGTCATTGACTTGCGGGGTATATATGACTGTGTATGTATTATACAGTGCGTAACACTGGAATATCACTGACAGAGAGATTGGTTAAAAGGGATGTTCAATACGGAAATATATCTATGTACTATCATAGAAACACATATTTCAAGCAACTGTTTCTGTCATATGAATCATGTTTGATGTAGATGCACTCTTTCATTTCACATAATATTGTAATTAATGTATAAAATTACAAACTGAAACAGCAAGGTGAATTTATTTACATGAGTAGGTAAACGATTACTGATTAGTTTTTGAAATTTTTTTCCCGTAGGTCATAAACATTTAAATAAGTCCAACGACTATTGTGCTATTGTTCAAGTAAATTACATGTCTCCATGGCATTCCCAAGGAAGATTTATTCATCGGAAATTAAAAAAACACAGAAAAGTTCTCTTTGAACTTAATTATTCAGTCTGTCTTTTCAGGCGAATCTTGGGAACGACTAAACCGATTTCGATGGGGTATTTATTGATAGGATTTTACTGTTCCTTGACGAAAATATATCAAATAGTAAGATTTGCTACATTTGGTGAATTATTACCTTATATTGCGTGATAATGTCTGTAATTAATGAAGCAAATTTTGCTTATAAGATGAAGACAAAATTAAATATTTTTTCAAACAAATTTGTTATTTAATTGAGAGAGAAGATAATTTTGTAAAATTTCTCAATATTTTTACAACCCAAGGTTATTGAGGCAATTCATTCTTACTTGGTGTATTTTGAAGATAAGGATGGGATTGATATGTTAAAATCCAAATTTATTAATAATTTTCAATAACTTATTTTTGTGGTCAGAAAGTTTAGTTTAAAAATGGAATATCTTCTATAAATTGCAGAACGATCTTTTGACAGTTAACTAGCTCATTCAGAAAGGAAGGTCTTTACATTTGTTACATTTAGTGTTGCTTTTGTAAGGTTGTTCAAGTTGCTGGCAGTTTTGTGCCGTTTGAAGAGGAGCGCAGACTGAAGCATGGGCACCATCCCTGGCCTTATATTTTTCTGATGCGGAGAAAACAGCATGAAAATATCGCACTGAATGAAACACGTAACAGAATACCTAAGATCAACACAGGCGTGCTATATCGGTTCGTGGGTGTAGCACTTCTAAAAGTCAGCAGAACAGTGGCCAAAAAAATAAAAATAAAAGGAATCAGGAAACAAATTACTGTCAACATTTTTTGAGACACGAACCAACCCATACACGCCTCTTATCAAGAAAGAGCTTCCTCCAAATAACGAAACGGCTCCCGTTTCAAACAACAAACAGCGACGCTTAGATCTCTGGAACACTCTACCACCCTAATGGTAACAACTAAAGGAAAGACAACCGCACTTGCCAAATACATGGTAACTGATGCTGTTACTATGGATATGAAAAACAAGGAAAAGACTGAGAACAGAGATAACACTCTGCAAGAAAAAACAGAAGGGATGGGTGTACACCAACAACAACGAAGAAAATGAAAGGAAAGAGAAACAGAACTGCATGTGCTACATAAACATATTCTGGTCTGCAGTCAAATTGAAGAATACTGCTCAACAAATATTTTGACACGAACCAACAAAAGAACAGTTTGGGTTGCTGTTTTATATTTCAAAACAAATGTAGATAGATCAATGGACTGTCGGTACTTTTACACTACTTTCTTATCATTTAATTTACTTCAGTTCCGTTCTTAACGTAAAAATGACTTTTTAATGTAACGTAACATAATATTAAATATTCTAACTTAGTGTAATCAAATCAATTGGTACATTGATGTGTTTCGACAATTGATGTATTATTTTTTTAAATTAAAATGAAGTTTTAGTAACATGATATAATTCGTTATAGTACATATTGAGAAAATGTTTTGACAAAATAAAATGTAATATTTTTGTCATTCCGAACTCGGAAAATAAAATAATTAACCGAACACTTTTAGAACAAAATGCTTATACAGTAGAACCCTGGTAATTCAAACTAATTGGGGTGTGGTTTGTTCGGATTCAGAAATGTTCACATTACCCGAAAAAATGTAGCGTACATGCACAAATACATCTGTAGGATTACCAGACAATGCAATGTAGCATGGGATGTGATAAAATGGCAACGTAGTGTAGCGTTCGCTTCATCACATCATCACATCGCATCATCATGTAGATTCGGTTCCTTATGGCAAAAGATTATCGATTTTGCAAGTTCCTCTAAGTAAAAATTACTGCCACATCTGATATACACCGTAGCTACCAGTGCAAAAAACATTTAATTTTGATAACTTGTTTCAATAATTAGTTGTTCGGTTCTACAGTAATTATAAAATCCTTTATTTACACTTTAAATAGGCATTTTATTTATATTATTTATTTTTCTTACATCGCAAACTTTGTTCGCATTATCCGAAATTTCGGATTTGCATGGTTCATATTAGCAAGGTTCTACTGTATTATCCTATTTATTTCAAACTTGCAATGAGGTTTATCAGGAAACATTATCTTCTCCTTATGCAAACTATCGTTAACACTGTCAAGTTAAAATTACGGAGATATTTGTCCTTTTACCTGGTTGGCGGTGACCGTGTCATAATGATTATGAACGGGTATTTCCTTCAGAACCAATATTATCAATGAATCATCTTGTGTTAGAGTATCGTATTGAAATTGTATTCTACAAAAGAAATAAACAGAGTAAATTAATAGATTACAAATATTACCCATTTTGTAAGAAACGGTGAAAAGTTATTCGAAGACATCTAAATAAGCGTTTCAACTACTGCATTACCTCACAATTTAACATTTTTGGATTCAAATGCTCATTTCTTGTCTCCCTTTTAAACTATAGGTGTAAACATACAGGTAATATGAATACTACGTCTTATAATATTACACTGACATTTGTACAGGGAATGCAATACAGGGAGCTCAAAAAGGATAACTTTTTTTTTCACCAGTATGATTGACCATGTTATTTCGTAAACACTACTTGAAGAAGAGCACATCAGCAATGACTGAACAACACCTGAGTTACATTCCAATAAGTGTCAAGATCTAGTGTCATCGGCACTCACGAACGCAACTAAAGTAGTATTTAATGAATGTGTTAAATATTTTTCAAACTTCAATGTATAGGAAAATTATGTTTGAGAAAAGTGAACATTACATAATATATTCGAAGCAGATCTTTCATTGTTATGAGAGTCATATTGACAGATGATATGAATACTGTTCCTTGAAGTAATATGAAAATATAATGAATGAAAGTAACTAATGCTTAGCAAAATCTTTTATAATGCAACACATACCTTTAGCCCAAGAAAGAAGTATTTCTTTGACATAATGGTTTAGGGCATGTTTCGTAAGTATGTAGAACATGTTACATCGTACGGTGATTACTTCACGCACTTGTGAACATCAACCACAACTTGCTCGACTGACTCCCCGAGAGGCGATGCAACTTGATATGGTGCGAAGTGACGTTCATATGATCGGAAGTAGGTGGTTGCGGGAATGACGAGATAAGGCGTCATCGTATCCGGGAGAAAAGCGACCCAAAGTTTTCTGAGGCACTTGGACAAAAAAAGATTAATGCACATTTCCATATTATACTTTTTTCAAGGAATACCTCAACACAAGGGAAATACTTCGTTGAAACTATTCTTTCTCAGGCTACACTGCTTACATGCGTTTTGGGCTGACATCTCAGTTGTCACCGGTAGCGGTAGCTGAGTGCATCAACTGATGTCACTGCATCGCCTCTGAGGGAGGTCCTAGGTTCGAGTCCTGACGGCGGCAGGATTTCAGCTTGGTCAGGACTCGTTTTTCAGCTAGGTCGAATTCAGTCGCTGTCTGGAGGAGAATTCTTGCGGCCGGCTGCTCTGATCGGTAGTTTTCCGTGGTTTCTCCGATCAACACCAGGCGAATGCCGGAGCAGTACCCTACCAAAAGGGCCACGGACCGCGCGCGATCTGTCCTTCCTCTTCCTTGTCCTATCCTCTCCTCTTACACACACACTTACACTAACATGCACTACACTACCACATATTCCGGGAGACCGGTCGGGAGCTTAGAGCTTGTCCCGACTGGGGCGGTGCCCCGCTGGTGGGAGAGTTCTGGTTAGGGTGAAACCCCACTAGCCGACGGTAGGTCGGCGCCGGATCTCGCCATCCAGCGGGGGAAGATCACCGCCATCTTCCTAGAAAAAACATGCACTACACTAACGGGACTAGTAACCGAAGCAGTTGACTCGCCCGGAAACACGAAAAAATCAAATCAAATCCATCTCAGTTGTCACAGATCTGTAGTCTTGCGACATAATAGGCGATAAGTACTTTGGAACGGCGAATGAGCCAATCGCCCGGTCGTTGGAATTAAGTGTGGAAGGTCTAGGATGAGGAAGGAAGGTTTGCCGACGGTCCCTTGCTTGGTTAATACTGTTTCATTTGCTTGCACCTGGTGGATGAAACCCTCTGATCCGACGAATCGGATGAACTGGTATTAAGAATTCTCATTTAGGCTGCGATCGGGTTCGACTCCGCCTCATAGGTGATGTCAGAAATCTGCCCCGTTGCGACACGGACCAAGAATATTTCGATTTACGAAGATTCGTGTGCGGAGTCGGAACGTTGTGGGTTATCGCTATCATTCCGCATTATTTTTCTACAAACATTAGTATCCGCGCAACTTTTCTTCAACGATGGATTGAAGGAATGCGACAACGATGGATTGAAGGACAGGTGGCTCAAGGTATCAACTAATGTCACTGCAGTGCCTCTGATTGGGAGGTCCTATATTCAAATACCGACAGTGGCAGAATTTTCAACTCTAACTAAATAGCTAGGTCGAATTCTGCCGCTGTCTGGAGGAGAATTCTAGCGGCCAGCTATTCAGAAGGTTAGTTTTCCGTGCTTTCTCCGATCAACGTCAAGCGAATGCCGCAACAGTACCCGGGCAGTACACACGGGCCATGTACCGCGCGGCGCGAACTTTCTTTCCTCTTTCTTGCCCTATCTTCACCCCTTACACACATTTACATGCACTACACCCCAAACCATCGGGAGATCAGTCGGGAGCTTGGACCTTGCTGAAGGTCAAATCTATATTTTAATGTACTGCAAAACTGGCTAATTTCTTGACTTGGGAAGCATTCTGTTTTTGCTTAAAGTGATGAATCTTGTTTTACTACAATGAATTCCTTATTATCAAGTACACCATTCAAAATAGCAGGAAACAAGACAACCGTTTTAAAAGGTTTAAAAATACTATAAATCAACCTAACACTCGAAGACTGTGAAAGTTGGAAGAAGTTTATACAAAATTGTTACATGGATTATGGTAAGTCTCTTTGGATGTTTCCATGATATCAGATTTTTCTGGAAACTTTTAAGGATCATTGGCTCAAGTATTGTTCTCTGTGTTATCAGAATATTTGTTCCAGTGTAAGCAGAGGACAGATCTAAAATCTTATTTAGAGGATGCATCAGAATATTTTTTCCTTTTTTATTACTTTCTCGCTACCGCTTACGCAGTAGAGAGAAAGCTATGTAACACTGTACCAAAAAACTGCGAATTTTCGGTAGAAAAACTCTTATTTCAGGTCCTTGGTAACGTAAAAATGGATAAATACAGTTGTTAAATTAAGCAAAAAATCATCTAAGACGAGGTATAGCCAGAATCCATGTTTTCTGGGTCCTTGATACCGAAAAATCGATTGTCGGCAAAACGTCAAGCCGTTTATCCGATTTTCTCCAAAATTGATAATCTTCAATTAATCTGTTTGATGTCGCGGCCCTTTGAATTTTGAAACTGATATTTTCATTTTAGAGGATACTTCACATGAAGTCCTTAGAACATTTTCAAAATTTTAAAAAAAATGGCTCCGTCGCTTTCAATTAAATTTTGTTGTTGGATAGTGTGAAGGACGTTTTGTGTCTGACACATTTTCGTTGAAAACCCTGATTTTTCGAAAATTGAAAATAATCAAAATTTCGGAGTCTCCTTACAACTACAAATATGAAGATTATATTTTTCTTAATGAAATGGGTTCGTCAACATCAGATCTTCAAATAATGTCACGTTCAATTTTTCGAAAATATGTGTATTTTTTGATATGAGAAATTTTGTGTCAAACATAAGCAATTTTTATTTTATTTAAACTATATTTTCTTAAAAATGCACAAAATTGTTTGCTTAAATTTGGACTTTGGATGGCGCAAAGGACGTTCAAGAGAATGGTGCAGGTCAGTCGCGGCTGGGTGGTTTTCTAAATGAGTCCTGACGGCGGCAGGATTTTCGACACTAGCTTTTCAGCTAGGTAGAATTCAGTCGCTGTCTGGAGGAGAATTCTAGCGGCCGGCTGCTCTGATCGGTAGTTTTCCGTGGTTTCTCCGATCAACACCAGGCGAATGCCGGAGCAGTACCCTACCAAACGGGCCACGGACCGCGCGCGATCTGTCCTTCCTCCTCCTTGCCCTATTCTCTCCCCTTACACACACACTTACACTAACATGCACTACACTACCATATATTCCGGGAGACCGGTCGGGAGCTTAGAGCTTGTCCCGGCTGGGGCGGTGCCCCGCTGGTGGGAGAGTTCTGGTTGGGGGGAAACCCCACTAACCGACGGTAGGTCGGCGCCAGATCTCGCCATCAAGCGGGGGAAGATCACCGCTATCTCCCGAGAAAAAGACTTGCACTACACTAACGGGACTAATGACCAAAGCAGTTGACGCGCCCGGAAACACGAAAAAATTAATCAATCAATCACGAAGACTACAGTCCTTTAGACTTCGCGCTTTCCGATAAAGGCTTAAGGGAGTAGCGCTCCTACCGCATACTGGGAAAACTAGTTCATGCGCGCGCGATGCCACTCGCTGAGCTGCATAGTAACGCTATCTCGTGAGCACACCCTTCTTCAGACCTTAGGCCCCACCCTCGAAGACTGCCTGGCTGTAGCCTTCGTCCGCCGGTAAGCTTGTACAGTGAATGCATGACTTCACGCCTCCACGTTTTACACAGGCCTTATGGCGAAATGAAGTGAGAGCCTAACGCTTTTCTCTTCCCTGTCAGCAGCTTCAAATGCGTTACGATCGGCCGTTCACGAAGTGACCAAGAAAAAGTTTGATATGATTGTTATATAATATAACTTAGAAATCCATTATTAATAAATAAATTCATATATATATATATATATATATATATATATATATATATATATATATGTATATATGTATATATATACCGGGTGAGGCACCTAAGTTGGCCACAGCAAATATCTCCGAAACGGTTTGAGGTATCGGAATCCGGTTTGCGCCAATTTGGTGCAGATGATTGGGGAAAGAACATACTTAATTTTCTGGTTTGTAACTGTTGTAGTTTTGGAGATATTGACACAACTTTGATTTTTTAAATGGAAGTATACATTTTTTTCAGCATCATTGTAAAGATCTCAAAGAGGCGAATAGAGTGATAGTGATATTGTTAACATTTGAAGAGAGACTTTTGCAAATATCCATGGTTTTCTCAGCAACCACGTGATGGACGCGGGAGAACGCGTTCCGTAGACGTTTTCGTTGTTGGAAAATGCGTCTGACCTTGTTTGTGCCCACAGATTTAAACTTTCTACATTCCCGTGTCCAATCTCGCCTTCGCGAGCCAAAAGTGCACTCGACTAAGCATACCTACAGAGGCTCACTTTAAGATTCGGTCACCCTCTTATTCTAATTTGTTTAATTTTTACAAAAGAAGTGGGACGAAAAAAATAAAACTGATATGTGCATTCAATAGTAACTTGTTTATTGCAACAAATGTGCCGTTCAAAATTATTGAAATTAGCATGAACATTTTAAATTTTGGGAAAAGTACAATAGAATGAATAATATACGCCACTTTGAAATTCGGTCACACACAACATAATTATAGAAGCAATACTGACTATAGAACTAATTACAACTAATACTAACACAAAAAATAATTTTAATATCTAGTGGGGTAACGTTTACGATTAATCACCTCTCGTAAACGTTGGGGCATATTTAACACAATTTTCTCTGTTTCTTTTGAACTTAAATATCCCCATTCCTCTTTCAGTCTCCTCTTCAGTTCTTCTTTCGAAGAAATTGGAGTTTTCCTGACTTTCCTGTCTAGAATTTCCCAAAGATTCTCAATGGGGTTGAGGTCTGGGGATTAAGGAGGAGTGTCCAAAACCGTTGGGCAATTATAAAGTAACCATTCTCATACTATATGGGCTTTGCGTTTTGGGTCATTGTGTTGATAAAAGTGAAAAGTCTGTCTTATTCCCAAATTTTCAGCACTTTTGTGTAAATTTTGTCGTAATATTGTTAGGTAGTGTTCCTTATTCATTGTGTCATCAATAAAAGTCATTTGTCCCACACCAGCCGCTGACATGCATCTCCAAACCATGATGTTACCCCCACCGTGCTTTACAGTAGGCTGCATATTTTTTTGGTCGAGTTCTGCGTTCACTTTACGCCACACAAGAACTCTTCCATCTGACCTCATGAGATTGAATTTGCTTTCATCGGCAAATATCACATCTCGCCACCACTCTGGGGCCTTGTGAATATACTTTTTGGCGAACTCTAGTCGTTTTCTTCTATTCACCTTGCTTACGAAAGGTTTCCTTCGGGCTACTCTTCCGTTATACCCCGTACTTCTTAACACTCTCCGCACAGTTTCGGGATGAACAATCTTCCCACATTCCACCCGAACCTCGGCCACTATTTTAGGAGCACTCAGACTTGGATTTTTTTCACTTTTTTCATGACAGACCGTCTCTCTCTCTCGGTCAGCTTCCTTGGTTGACCTCTGTAGCTGTTGGACTCGATTCTATCCTCGTTCTTGTATCTTCGTATGATGTCTTCTACGGTGCTTCGAGGAATATTCACTAAATTGGCGATGTTCCTGTGAGACATTCCTTTCTCATAGTGAAAAATCACCAGCTGGCGCTGATCGAATAATGTGTTCTGTCCTTGACGTCTCATTATACGCAGAAATCACCTCTACAACGGTAAGCAGGTGCGACAGGGTTGAAAGCTATTTCTAAACTGAAGGTCGAGGGTAGTTAAACTGTAACTGGCATTTACTATGCTCTTAATAACGGAAATTTGTGACGAAATCAGCGCCAGCCAATAGTGACCGAATTTTAAAGTGGCGTGATTGATAGACTCTGAAGAAAATCGGAGAATATTTCTGGTCTTGTGCTTTAAAATTTGTTGATTTTTTGAAAATTTACCGAGAAAATACTGACAGTGTCAAGGATATAATTTTTCTTTAATTGTGTAGGCTTATGGAGAAATGTAGAGCAAATACGTAAAAAGTTGCTGACTGACCGAATCTTAAAGTGAGACTATGTACGTTAAGTGATATCGACATGAAACCAGACGAAACCGTGCAAGTGACAATTTATATTAATGAAATTTATTTAACAAATTTAAATTAATTTAACATGACGAATAATAGTTGCACATTTTTCTGTACTATACTAAATAGGAAAGCTAGTGAAAAATAGTGTCCTTTAGTAATTTTAATGGGTATGGAATGAGATAAATTCAAGTGCCGAGAATTCTTGTACTTCAGATCTCATATTTCAGTAAAAAATACATTATGTATTAATCAAAGGAAGAGGAATCTAGTATGAATGCGACAACTTAATAATGTAAGAGAATCAAAGACCAAATTTACATTTTATGAGCAAGTCCGAGCAAAGTGTCAATTTGGTCGCTGATTATCTTAATTCAACAATAAATGCCTACCATGGTGCAATACGAACACAAATTTTATTCTCTAAATTTTATTTACAAAGAATACATTTGCTATTCTTTAAGTCAATACATGGAAATCAAACAATTAAAGAAAATATTGACAACATTACAAGTTCATTAACATGCATAAAAACAAATTTACTTTCCCACAAAATAGTATCATGCGGGATTCTGTTCACGTCATGTGCTCAATGTGTTTACCGTCCACAGCAATACACATTTGCAACCTCGTTTCCAGCGACCGACGCACAGATTGGAACGTCTCTTGCTTGATGTGGCCGCAAGCTTCTTTTATACGCCTCTTCATGTCTTCTGGAGTCGTAGGAACGTTTGCATAGACAATGTTCTTCAAAGTTCCCCAGAGGAAAAAATCGAGTGGTGTGAGATCAGGTGAGCGTGGAGGCCATTTTGCTACACCACCTCTCCCTATCCACCGACCTGCATACATTTCGTTTAAAACTTGCCTTGACACAATAGCAGAATGTGCAGGGCAACCGTCGTGCTGATACCACATACCAAGACGCAACTCCAAGGGCATTTCCTCTAGCAGCGTTGGCAAGGTCTCTTTGAGGAACTTTGAATACACTTGACCTGTCATGTTTCCTTCAATGAAGTATGGACCGACTATAAAATCATCAAGGATCCCACACCAGACGTTCACACTCCACTGCCGCTGATACTCCACTTGACGAATCCACTTCGGGTTCTCCGTCGCCCAATAGTGCATGTTCCGTAGGTTCACTTGTGCGTGATTTGTGAATGTCGCTTCATCGGTGAAAAGTATTTTGTTGAGGAATTTTTTGTCGTCTCTCAGTGACATTAGAGCAAATCTACAGAATTGCACAAGTTGTTCATAATCATTTTCACTCAATTGCTGGTGCAGGCTAACGTGGTAAGGATGATATTTGTGCCGGTGCAGTATACGCAGAACACTCCTTTGACTTATACCACAAGCTCGGGAAATATCTCGCGAACTCACATGGCGGTTTGTAGTTACATATGCCATTATATCAATTTCCCTCTTCTCATCAGTAGCAGGCTTCGTTCTCTCTCGTGGTTTGGAATTCCAATTGCCGCTTGATAACAGTCGTTGGCATATTCTTACTAACGTTTTTCGTGACACAGGCTTCCGATTAGGATATCTTTCTGAGTACATTTTCACAGCTTGCTTTGCGTTTCTTCCACACTCACCGTACACAAGAAGAACATCAAGTTTTTCTTCATTCGTAAATTTCATCATGTACGCCTATGCTCAATTAAACCGTTTAAAGAGTGTCAAACTGTGCTACAATTATGAACACTCGCTCGTGAACAGTTTCAGGGGCGAAGTGAAAAGAGATTTCAATTTCACTTTACAGAGCGCAGTGCTATGACGGCAAGAAAGGACAAACACTATTTCCGCCTGCAGGAAAACAGTTACGAAATGGCGTGGATCACGTGGTTTTAGAGGAACTGTAGAACGCATTTTTTTCTACAGTTTCTCTCCAAATATTAGGAAAACTTATATTACTGCATTCGTCTCTTTCAGATCTTTACAATGATGCTGAAAAAAATGTATACTTCCATTTAAAAAATCAAAGTTGTGTCAATATCTCCAAAACTACACCAGTTACAAACCAGAAAATTAAGTATGTTATTTCCCCAATCATCTACACCAAATTGGCGCAAACCGGATTCCGATACCTCAAACCGTTTCGGAGATATTTGCTGTGGCCAACTTAGGTGCCTCACCCGGTATATATATATATATATATATATATATATATATATATATATATATATATATGATAATACGATATACAGGCTGAGTCACGTAACTTTAGGCACCTCTTGTAACGTTTGAACGGTTCAAGTTATTGCAATGCAGTTTTCACGAAAGTAGATGAGGGAATGAGCCTAATTGACACGTGTATTTGTATTTTACGAGATATTTGAGGTAACTTTGTTTTTCAAATGAAATACATATTTTTTCAGTATATCAAGACGAGCGTTTTAAGAGGTAACCCTAATGTTTTTGTGGGTTATTACTGAAACAATAAATATATTATTAATACTATGTATATTTTAAAATTCGCCTCAAATAAAGAAACGTGTTTCCTTACCATTAAAAATGATTGTGTTAGGATTATTTCATGTGTTAACTCTTTCCCAACTACCTATTCATTAATGACGATACGAAAGGTGTTTGTTTACCACTAAACATTGTTGTGGTTGGTAATTTCAAGAGCTGAAATTCGCTGAAATTCGATGGGACACGCGCCCAACAAGAAATTTGAAATGCAATTGTGTCACTTACATAGCAAATTTTCCTTACTTCACGAAATCCGCACACTGACCACTGATTAATATATAGCTATACTGCAATCTTCTAAAAGGGCGCGAACTCACTTCTGCTCACCAAACCTTGTTTGCTTCCTTATTTCTGATTACTCCAGCATTATTTCAACACGATATAAAAATTACCTTTTATAATAGCATTCACCACTGTCACTTTAAATAAAACATACGTGTTCCCGGATCTCGGTGCTTGGTTTCCTCTTTGCGTGTCTCACTCATGCACTACTTCTTGAAGTACAAGTTACGTAATGTACAATACTGGAAACATAACTTGATCGCGGCCGTCTGCGGCTAAGTTCAGCTATTGCACGGCTTGGCCAGCCCTTGTCATGACGAAACGTCGCCTCAAAACCATCATAGCCAATCTCAACGCAGTGGGGAGTGCCCTAACAATATTACGGCGTACAAAATGGTGGGCGCCGCTAGTTCAGATGTGGAAGTATTTTCAAATAAAAAATACATGGAAGAAACACTTGTATGAACATGAATATAAATTCATTGAAAAATATAAGAACACATAGCACTTAACCACTGTTAACACAATTCTTTTTGAAGAAATTACAATGATATCAGATAAACTTAACACTAAAAACTTAAAACTAAACTACATTACTAGGGGTGTAGGAAACTACAAGAGCCCCTACTATAAACAATTAGTAGAGAAAATGTTCAAGAACGCTTCGGAAGGAAATGTTTTCTTAATTCTAGTAGGGAAGTCATTTATAGTGGCCAGGTTGTAGTGGACGGCTCGGTTTATTGTATTTAGGTTGGAGTAAAAATTATTGGAAAGATGGGCAATATGTTTGATGATCGGTGATATATTCAGTTCTTTATGAAGTTGGGCGTTAGAGATGAACCATGGGGCATGTGTTGCTAATCTGAGGAATCTATTTTGTACGATTTGAAGTTTATTAATGTTAGAAATAGATGCATTGGTCCAGATGGGACATGCGTAGAGCATTAATGGTCTGACTATTGCTTTATAAATTGTAATGGCATTTGTTAGGGATAGCCGGCTTTTGGAGTTGATAAGGAATTTTAGTTGAGCTATTTTTATTTTTGCTTGTTGTTTTAGTGTTATGTGTGTTTCCCAGTTGAGTCTTGTGTCGAAGTTCATCCCGAGGTATTTTACTGATTGGTTTTGTGGTGTCCATGGAATTGTGTGTTTATTAATGTGTAGTGGTGGTGGGTGAGAAAATGGTCTTAGTGAGAATATTTTGGCAGTTGATTTAGTTGGGTTGAGTTTGATTTTCCACAATGTTGACCACTGGTCTATTTCATTTAGGTGATTTTGTATCCTATCGGTAATGGTCTTAAGTGAGTGGCTGGATTTGTAGATTGCGGTATCGTCGGCGAATTGTGCTAAATGGGTGTGTATCGTGTTTCCTGTGAGTCGGCGCCGGCGTCTCCTCTGCTGCAGCAGCCCCCACAGTTGGTGGACGCGGGGAGGCGCGGTGACCTTCTGACGCCGCTGCTCCTAGCCAGCCAACGTTCCTTGCTTTGCAGCATGTGAGAAAACGACCAGTTGCCGTTGAGTTTCCGCGCTTCAAAGCACACATTTCGGTTTATTTTCTGCGCGTAGTAATGGCTTAAAACAAATTCATACTCCACTTCCTTTTATTTTAATGGTTTTTGCACCTTTACCTTTGCCTAATTGCTCGTGTTATTACCAGTCTATCGTCCGCTCGAACAACTATTCATGCGCCACTTTATTTTCATTGCCCGTGTACCTAACAGTTTGTTCTTTCACAAAGGCTGCGGTTTTTCGATTCGCTCTAGTTTCCATTCAGCTTCCGTGTCGCGCCATGTTCGTTTCCGTTGCACTTGCACTACCCAAACATGTTCACATGTTCACGTATTTATCCATCTGCTTTTAGTTTTCACTGTTTATCCGGTTATTTCATTATTCCATACCTTCATCACTGTTCTGGTTCACTTTTAGGCACTCATGTTCTGTTATTACCTCCAATGTATTCCGATTTCCGCCCCTGCCGTCTCCGTACTTGTCTCTTCTACCGTCGAACGTGGCGTATCTTCCACTCTCTGCCTGACTCCATGTTCTGGTTATCACTTTTCTCCCTGTTCTAATGACTCGTTCGGAACAAGTCGCAGGGCTTCGGCCATGGCGATCGCGCAATTCAAACTACAAACATGTGCTCAGAAACGCAATGCTTCTCTCTCTCTCTCTCTCTCTCTCTCTCTATATATATATATATATATATATATATATATATATATATATATATATATATAATGGGCATTATGTAATGATACCGTTATTTTGTATGCATTTATATGACGATATAGTCATACGGATAGCCTCTGATTCTGGATGTTCAATTTATATGTGAAATTATCCTTTCTTGGCTGTTTATTGTATCACAAATATTTTAACACATGGAATGTATTGACTCTTGTTTCTTTAGCAGTAGATAGAAAGAACTGCAGTTCCTACACTATCGAAATAACTGCAGATATGCACCGCTGACAAAACGCTTGAATTTGTTTGTACTTTCTTCAATGGTATCTGAAGTGAAAACACACGCCGAGAGACCGGTCGGGAACTCAGAGCTTGTCCCGGATGGGGCGGTGCCCCGCTGGTGGGAGATTGGGTTGAGGAAATTCCCAGTAGCCGACAGTAGGTCGGCGCCGGATCTCATCATCCAGACGGGGAAGATCACCGCTACCGCTATAAAACATCCACTACACTTACGAGTCGATTAACCTTAGCATTTCACGCGCTCGGAATCACTAATCAACTAGTAAAGCAACCTGAAGTGAGAGCAGAAACTGCAATATTATTGTATAATATTATGTAACCGTTCCCAACACTACGAGAAAGTACCTGCTGTTGTAGCGCCACTAGTTTGTCGTTAGTCCAGTGTGTGTGTGACGTGCGCAGCGCGGGCGGTCGCGAGCGGCGACGGCGGCGGCGACGCTGGGCCCGGCGCAGCTGCAGGCGCAGATGCCGCTGCTGGGCGGCGGCGGGGGCGTGGCCGGAGGCGAGCGGCGGCGCCCGCGGTCGGCCGGCGAGCTGGCGCTGCTGTCGGACGCCGGCGCGGGGGCGGCCGCCGACTTCGGAGGCACCATCTTCCTCAGCGAGCCCCCGCCGCCCTCCTCCCCGTTCAGGTGAGACGCGCTGCCACGCGGCCCCTCCCCCTCCGCGTTTTCTCACGATAAATCGGCCACCGGGAGCGGTAGCTCAGTGCATCAACTGGTGTCACTGCAGCGCCTCTGACCGAGAGGTCCTAGATTCGAGTCCTGACTGTGGCACGATTTTCGAAACTAGCTCTTCAGCTAGGTCGAATTTAGTTGCTGTCTGGAGGACAATTCAAGCGGCCGGCTGTTCTGGTCGTTAGTTTTCCGTGGTTTCTTCGACCAACACCAGGTGATTGCCGGAGCAGTACCCTGCCAAACGAGTCACGGACCGCGCGCGATCTTTCCTTCCTCTTCCTTGCCCTATCCTCTCACCTTACACACACACACACACACACACACACACACACACACACACACACACTAACATGCACTACACTACCACATTCCGGGAGACCGATCAAGAGCTTACAGCTTGTCGCGGCTGCTGCGGCTGGCGGTGCCCCGCTGGTGGGAGAGTCCTGGTTAGGGGAAAACCCCATTTGCCGACGGTAGGTCGGCGCCGGATCTCGCCATTCAGCAGGGAAAGTCCACCGCCGTCTTTCCAGAAAAAAATATGTACGACTCTTACGGGACTAATGACCAAAGGGGTTGACGCGCCCGGAAACACGAAAAAATCAATCAATCACTAAATCGGCCCCTCCCCATTTGCAACTGAATGAAGCAAGTCATTATTACCCGTTTAAGGCGGTATGTTTGTGCCAGACGCTAGTCAAACACTCGACCATTTATTACAACTACAGAGTAATAATAGCTTAATGTATACCTGAACGGAGAATTCAAATAATTATTTTTTAAATATTTAAAAGTATTGAATAGTTGCCTTAGAAAAATAATTTATTATCTCCTGAAGGCTTCCGCGACCCTAGAGTCATGTAAATGATCTTGGCTGTCAGGATGACGCCGCGTCGAAGGCTGTGTTGCCGACGTTTCGACCATCTTGTTGCGGCTGCAGGATGCCTGGCGGCCATTACTACGGGCTCCCATGCGGTCGACCGACGGACCTGACCGCTCCATGCCATCCGACCTCAGAACGCACCATACCGTGCGACCCCGGACCGGCCTATGCCGTCCGATCGCGGACCGCTTCCTACCCCCCGATTTTGCTGTGAATTGCTTTTAATAGTCTTTGACGGTATGCTCCGAGGTATGAAACACCTCGAGGTCTACAATACCACAGTTCTTTGCTTTACTCCGTGGTGAAGCTCTTCCGTTTTATTTTATAAAGTTTTGTTGCTTTTAAGTTTTCGCGAGCGCACTGATGATTGTCTCATTTATTCCCCCGCGGGTTTTGTTTGCAGTGAACATTCATTTGTTTCATCTTACTTAGTCACTGGCTGCTTTCTCACTTCTCGTTTTACACTATTGCTTCCCCTCTGATCCTCCCTGTTGCGGCTCTGTCTTTTATCTCAGTCATTTCCGATTCGTGCACGCCACCGGTCTTTCTTTTCCTTTTGTAATTTTATTTTATTTGTGGGATACATATAATTAAGACATACATTAACTTTGTAAGACATAATAATACGTACAATTACAATACAGATAAAACTTTATACAAAGATTATAATACAGACATACTAAACATATATACAATACTAATATGTAATACAAACAATAATAATTCCTGACGCGACAACATGGAGAATAATAATTTGAATAACTATTATTTCCACTGAATTCTAGAAGACGTGCACAGATAATGAAGTTACATTTATGTCCAGAAGCAAAGCGATGGGTCATCTAGGCTAGTAATGTAATATCCGAACATGATATAATGTATCCATTAATCTATTACATTTTATGATGTAACATCAAATGTAGTGTAAATACATATTTTATTTTGGGCGATTATTTCTATTTTACCTATCCACAATATGTCTGCAGTAACCATCAAATTCAATATTATATAGTGCCCCTAGACAGGCTTCTGAGTTATTAAGCAGTTTTATGAGGCTCCCAATTTGTACTTTCTTGAATCTACTACATAGTAAGAGAAGGATATGTTGTGCTGGAGGAAAAACTGTCGCTGTTACCACAGAAAAACATGTTATGTGAGATTGTGACACTGAAAATTGTATTTTTCTTTCTCCTGAACCCAGTAATTAACTTTTTCGTGTACTTAATGTAGTCAGAATCCACAATTTTGGGGTCCTTGATACCAAAAAAGATATGTTTTCAACGATCGTCTGTCCATAATACCTAAAATGCTTAGTTACCAATCAATCTGGTTGATGGTGCTACTCCTCGCGTTTGAAACGGATATTTCAATTTTGTGGGTACTTTACAAGAAGCCCCTACATTTTCAAAATGTTATCGAAAAGGCACTACTTTTTTTCTCGAAAACAGGAAAGTACCCTTAAAAAGATGACGCAAGTTCGATCTTCATGAAACCCACTGAATATTGCAAAATTTATAATTGTTTTCGACGACATCCAACAAATACATTACTGCAGGCAGGTTTTTTAAATGTGTGTTCTTTAAAATTGAATCTTTAAAGTCATGCACAATTTTTTTTAAACGTGAGTCGTTTTCGCGAAATTTTGAGTGAAATCGATAACATTTTTAAAAAATATATAAACAATTTTTTCACAGAAACGTTTCCACATTTTTTAAAGATTTTGCTCGAATATACTAAGTTTTGTTTAATTATATGGCATATATCCAGTTGTCATTACCACCTCTGAAATTTTGAAAATTGCAAAACTTTAACTTCCCTTTCGTTGATACCAGAGCGCTGGTACACGAAGCAAACCAGACGGTGGAGTGAATAAAAGAGCTGATCACAAGTCTTTGAGTTAGGATACAAATCCCAGTCCTTCCAATTTTCTTCTGGTTGGCAACAATTTTGCGGGTTTAATTATTATTTTAATAATACCGTAACCATTACAAATATTACGAGAAAGTATGTGTTATTAAGGCACCTTTAGTTTGTTAGTGTTAACCAGATACTTCGCTAAGAAGGTCTACGTAAGGTCAATAAGCATTGTAAGAATCGGGCGTCCTCATGAAGTACTCTTGGTACACGTATTTAGTTGACATTTACGTGGTCCTTTTGCGTTTCTTCTTGTAAAATCAGATCCATGTTTCGTCAAGTTTTTGAGTGGTCATGATTTCCATTAACCTTGACCTCTGTTGAACCAATATCTAACAGATATTCGTGAACGCAAAGCACGCGTGTTATGTTAACACGGCCATGAAAAATGCCGTTTCGAAACACATATTTGACCATGGACGTGAATCGGAAGTCCTGGGGATATGGGTTTTTAACGCTTGAAGTTCCTGAAGCTAATGTTCTGTGAAAATGCGTGCATAAATCAATCACAGGACGAGACAAGCGCACAAGGTAGCACGTGCTTAAATGTAGAGCGTTTCACTAAACCTAACACGTTGGCAGGTGAAGGTTGTTGAGGTTAATATTCCTTCTTTCAACTCATCAAAAAAAACTGGACATTTGCTGTTCACGAACGTTTACAAGTACCTAATATGACATTTAGCAAATTAAATAATCAAAGTATTGATCTTTTTTCGCTTCCATGTATTTGTCTTGCAAACTGAGTGTACGTTCTATTTAAATTTATATGCTAACCATTCTCCGGTACCGACCAAACAGACCATCTTGTGAAATTATATTAGTATGAAATTATGCAATTATGATGAACATTTTAATTAATAAAACAACGCATTTTAATAAGCTCTCTATATTCTCATGAAGATGAAAGAATTGTGTCATGCCAGGTAATAGATTTTTTTGTAAATCAATACAGTTTTGCTCCTCTTTATTATCCAGATATTTTTGTTTTTACGTATTCATCCGTTTTCATTCATGTGTTCCCAATCGCTAGATTTACACCAGGTATTCCAATAACGTATCGTGATTAACGAATTTAGATACATAAATCATCCATTTAATTACTTTCTTGCACGCACACACACACACACACACACACACACACACACACACACACATATATATATATATATATATATATATATATATATATATATATATATATATATATATATGTCTTACGGAATACTACCTTTTTAATACAATAAAACGCGTTTTGGGTAACGGCACCTTCAGAGTACTTCAATAGTTCATTCGATTCCTCTCGGGAAAACTAATAGATTGGCGTAATTCTTAGACGTTCCGTCTAGGATATTCTAGAAGGCTTCTGAAAAACGTGTGTTTTCGGTAGTTTCAATGTATCTACAAGTACATTGCTGAAACGCTGTGAATTACTTTACTAGTTTTATGGCATTCCGGAGGGGCTCTAGGTCCACTGATTGTTTTGTTAAGTTTGACTTTCTCACCCTTACTTCGTAAGAAGAGGAAGTATTGTAATCGTGCGCCGGAAAACGCCGAATGTTCGGCAGAAAATTTATTGCCGGGCCCTGGTAACGAACAAGTGGATATACCTTGTTCTTACGTATAGTAAATTCCTTCCTTCAGTTTCTACATGTGGTGTAGTCAGAATCCGTATTTTGTGGGTTCTCAGTACCGAAAAATTCGATTGACGGTAAAAAGTCTGTGTCTGTGTGACTGTCTGTCTGTGTCTGTCTGCCTCTGTCTGTCTGTATCTGTCTGTATGTCTGTGTCTGTAACTGCCTGTGCCTGTCTGTGGCCAATGCTAGTGCCTGTTCAGCTAATTTTCTCCAAAATTGATATTCCGTGATCGATTTAAAGCAAATAGACATTCAATACAGACACTATTACAAAAGTTAGAAAAGTTCAGCTTTTTAAGGCTTCTTCCTACAAATACAATATTGAATATTGAGAATAAAATTTGTTCTTTAAAGATATTTTGAAATAAGTCATGTACAACTTTTTGAACATGTTCCTTTTCTAATAAACGTCGTCTCGCAATAGTGGGTGAATGCGATCTGGGGATTTCCAATAATTTCAGCTGCCGCTTCTTTCCACTTACCCCACGTTGCTATCCGCTTTCCTCGCTCGAGAGATTTTCAAGTAAGTCATTTAAAGCTCCAACAAAAACAAAATATATTGGTCGAAAGTTCTGGATGGTTAATCAATCGGCAAACTGTAACCTGCTCCGCGTTCGTAAATTTCTTGTTCTGTATGCTTGAACTACCGACTAATTATATCTAATACTTTCCCCATGGTTTCGCCAATCTTCTAGTCTCTTGTATATGCTACTAAATGGGTATTTAAACAAGTATATCACTTTAAATATCACGATTTAATCGTTATGCGTCCATACCTTTCTAACTCGATGGCCTCCTCCAAAACAAACTTGCCTCCACAGCAACCCCTTACATTACTCAATTGTTCGTTCTCTTACAAGTTTATACACTCGTTTATGTACAAGTTCTATTTTTTCATTTCATAACAGATAACACGGATGTGCGGATGCGTTCGTGTGTGCGGATGTGTGTGTTCGTAAGTGCGGATGTGTTCTTGCGTTTTTTATTACATCGTAGTCTGCTAAATTCTAAAATTTTCATTTTAAATGTGTTTCACAACTGGGTAGTATTTCCCTATCAAACTGTAACACATTTAAGATATTTTATTTTGATGGTCCCTTGTAAAAGATACAAAAATCTCCCTTTTAGTATATTATGTACAAAAGGGTTTTCATATTGCAATATTTACTCTAGTCCAAAGAATTAATATCATTTTTGATATGACTATGAATATTTTCATTACCATTTTGTACATAATATCCCACAAAATTAGAAGTGTTTCATGGCTTAAAGGTTTGAGAAATACTAAAAAAAGTTGGTGAGCGCTAAAATGTTCGTTAACGGTTGCTTCCGCCTCCGACGCTGAACGTGATCTCCCGACATGTTCAGTCTTGACCCTGCGTGTGCTACCACCCCACATATCTACTTGTTCTATCAGGGGGATTAATCCTCGCGGTAGGCACCTAAGCTTTTCGCTATTATCTTCACGCCCGCCGACGCACATGTACGCCGACAGGGTGGTATCCGAATCCCGCCGGAACGCAGCTTGCCCTCACGGCAACCTCCTCAATCAATATCTAGTTGGAACAGCCCTGCCAGCTCGTAGCTATCCAGTCTAATACCGACATCCAAACAATGCGCTACTTACGTGAGTCGAGAACAAGTCTCTCCTCTATGCTCAGAGTATCGCGCCACTACCACGACGAAGCAGAGAGCCCATCGGGGGGCCACCAGAATTAGGGTCCGGACGGCTCGAGGCCCCCTTCTCATCTCCTCACTGCCTCCACCTTGAGGCTATTGACGTGAGTATCGCCAGGACGTAGGCTACCCGATGGAAGCGATCCGTGTTCCCCGTCTGAACTTCTATATGTGGGATCCGGAACGTTCATACGAACGTCCCTTGGCCAATCCAGTCTAAGGGCAGGCGCCATTGACCCCACTGATGGGTTACCTGGCGAACCCGGCAACTCGGCGATTAGCCTCCACCTTGAATGCCTCCACCTAACGATGTGAGTTGCACCCTGAAACTTAGGATCCGGGTGGTCATCTACAGCTCTCCACCAGAGATCGTGACTACCTACGTGGCCGCGATGCCCCCCCCCCTGCGGAAGACACGTTCAGTATCAGTGACAGTGAACTTACTCGAGCACGAATCTGTCCAATGCATAAGCCCAGGCTCTCACTGAGCCAATAGTGGCGGTCACAGCTCGGCAACCAGTCTCAACCACAGGCTGCGGGCGGCCGCTTGCCATGCGCTTTAAATCAGAGCCCCGCACACTCGACGTCCGGCCGCAAGCAGCGCCACTGGCCAGCGCTCGCCACTTGTGGCTCGGCCCGCATTACCAGCTTAGGTGGCACAGGGCTTTAATTGAATCGTTTATTTCAGAAACTCGTCAAACGCCAAATTTCTCATGAGGAGAAAATTTAGAAAAAGTGTTCCAATTTTTCAGATTTCAAAATATTTTTTTAATATTAAAGCAGTTAATAAATGAATATTTTTCACGTAAATATGGAATAAGCATTGTGTCTATCCTCGTGGAACAATATTGCACCATTGAAGCGCATTTTAAATGTTGGCGTTTGACGGGTTTCTGAAATTAACGATTCAATTGATGTCATTGTAGGGCCTCCGACCGGGAGGACCTAGGGTTTAGGTCTCGACGGTGGCAGGATTTTCGACACGAGCTAGAGAGATAGGTCGAATTCAGTTGCTGTCTGGATGAGAATTCTAGTGGCCGGCTGCTCTTATCGGTTGTTTTCCGTGGTTTCTCCGATCAACACAAGTCGAAAGTCGAAGCAGTACTCTACAAACCGGCCACATATCGCGCGCAAACTTTCCTTCCTCTCCTTTGTCCTATCCTCACCCCATACACACACTTACACTAACATGCACTATACCACCGCACATGCCGGGAGACCAGTCGGGAGCTTAGAGCTTGAACCTGCTGCAGCGGTGCTCAGCTGATGGGAGATACAAGGTCGGGGAAAACCCCGCAAGCCGACATGTAGGTCGGCGTTGAATCTCGACATTTACCGGGATACATCATCGCTGCCTCCTGCGAAAAGACATGTACTACATTTAAGGAACTAATGAACTTGGCAGTTGACGCGCTCGTAGACATCAATCAATCTGCCCCCGCCCACACTGAGCGACTGTTGTAGGCTTCTCACTCTCGCCGCGCCATCCACACAAAGGACACGAGACGATATTCGATACAGATGCTTTTTATCTCCAATATCGAATCACATCCCGCTATTTACGACTTTCTCTCAGAGATGTTCATAGTAGCAGGGGTGAGACTGAAGCATGATGCTACAAATTCATCCCAAACTTTTCAAAAATGAAGCATACAAGAAAAGAATACTGAATAAAGTATGTAAAGTACGTAGTATTGATATTTTTCCTTTTATTTTCAGTTTGTAATGAGCATTGCATTTATTACATATTCTAAATTGATCGCAGAGAGAAAGAAGGGGCGTCGACTTGTGGCCGGAACGAGCAACAGTGGCGAGTACAAGTGAAACTTTTCGCGGAAGCAGGCGATACTTTTGCACAAGCGAGACGTTTCGCTGATGCAGGTGATAATGCAAGCAACTTGTGGCCTCCACTAGTGGTCGAGTTTGCATGTAGTCTAAGGCGCCAATTGCAATTCATTTCCCTTGCGTTGCAAAGCCCCAAGAAGTCTTTTTCGAAGATGTTGGTGCTGTTAAAGAACGGACAGAGAGATGAGCACGTCCCCTACGCATCGAGAGACAAGCCTCACGCTGAAGATTTTATTTTATTTTATTTATTTTATTTATTTTATTTATTTTATTTATTTTATTTATTTTATTTATTTTATTTATTTTATTTATTTTATTTATTTTATTTATTTTATTTATTTTGTTTATTTTATTTATTTTATTTATTTTATTTATTTTATTTATTTTATTTATTTTGTTTATTTTATTTATTTTATTTATTTTATTTATTTTATTTATTTTATTTATTTATAAAATAAGAGATCAAAGCTGTGTGACGCACGAGAAGTGCAATTCACGGTTAATTGAGCTCCGGGAGTCAGTCCCAACTCATCGAACATACACATATCAAGTTGAATTATGATTTTAGATAGCAATGAGCTTTTTTGGAATGAACTAGTATGAAAATATTCATTCCCGTGTAAAAAAAAATACTTTTTGTCAAGGCAAATCAGCAACATATTTTGGCTATTATCCCATATCGTGCCCTTCGTGACGGAATAGACTTTCTTCCGCGAGAATGCGGAAAACGATTATTTGAATAACTACATTCTCCACTGAGCTCATGAATGCATGCACAGAGAGTGAAGCTGCATTTTTATCCTGAAGAAAAGCAAGAGCCATCTCAGCTTTTGCTCAATAGATCAGGAAAACTAGTTGGGGGCGTTGACCCAGAAGCTTGTTACAGGCATATTTAGTCCTTTAAAATTATACAATCTAAATGGTAGCTAATAATTTAAATATCACGGTTAAAATCAATATTATTTCTGTTTGATGCTCTGAGTAGTGTCTATTTGTATAGAAACAGTAGCAGACAAGATTTTACGTGGCTCTTAAGCCAGTGTATAGATTTTAATCATATTTTTTTCATCCTTCAAGTATTAATAGTTAAAATGTTGGGAAGATATTCTGGAACTCAAGAAAGCGTGCGCCGATGATGTTCTCCCCCATACGTCACATACAGTTTTTTTTGCTAAATCAATTGTAAAATACTAAATCGTTTAAGATCATCTGGCAATGTTATAAAGTAATGTACATGTTTTGTATATGAAGTTTTTGTAGTAAGCTGTTGATAATAACACATGATCAATATCTCATTTTCACTGAATTTAAACCACAATTATTAGCCGAGCATGAGAAATGAGCTCAACCCAAACCGTGTAAACTGTAGTGCCTTTTACCATCTATATCATGTGCTATGTATTTCGGGTTATCACTAACAGTGACACACACCAAACTATTTTCATTATTTTCTGCGATTTTATTCAACTTCAAAATTAAACAATAATACGTTGTTTGCCCGCAGGCTGGCGTCGCCGAATATGCCTGGTTGCAAAAGCAAATTTATTTTATTCGTATGTTTTTATATTAGAATTTTTGTATAATCCATGACAGCCTGCCTCGGTAATCTCTTTATATTTTCACGAGTTCCTGTTCTCTCTATGGCAAATGTCAACATAGCGGAAAACTTGTGTATTAGCTCATGTTATTTAAATGTGAGAGTTCGTTCTCACGCACATTGGAAATCATGGCATATCCGATGAATTCAGGGAAGAGATATAGCAATGCAGGTCAAATTTGAAACTAGAAACGCTTTCTTAAATGGGTTTGCAATATTCGTATTTAAAAATGCACTGATTTTCACCAGTGCTCTCTTGTATATGCTGAAGTAAAAAATGTAATGTTTTAATTATTTTACAAATGAAATTAATATTCATTTAATTTTTACTACATTTTACTGAAAAGTACATCAGTATTACATGTATTATTTTAACTAAAACATATAAATAAAATGTCCGTTTGGTTTAATGTTCGTGAGTCAAGTTCAGGCGAGAACTCAAACTTTAAATGTTTGAACCGTCTCTTATTGATCTATCTTCAGGGCTTCTGAATTACTTCTAATTAACCCTAGATCACGGGTGACCCCCTCTCAAGGTTGGGGTCACGCCTGACCCCAGAGTGAAATTATCACTTTAAATATTAGCATCCTTTAAAAGCGCTGTCATTCGGCCATTGTATATTGCATTCCAGTAATTCTGCTTCCACCACAACAGTCGTCATGTGTATCTTTTCTCCTCGCGTCATTCTACAACAGGCACTATAAATAACATGTAAATGGAGTTATATTTGACCCCACCTTACCATTAACGTCACATTTTACTACGCAGGATGCCAGCGGCAGCATTCACGTGCCAATTGCAGTTGGGGAAGTTCGTGGTTTCTGGACAATGGAAGACATGTTTATTTATTTATTTATTTTACGTAAAAAAACAGTTAAAAACTGCGTATGACGTGCTATGGGGAAAAGTGAATTGTGTGCACATTTTCAAAATTCTGTGATCCCTACACTAAGTCATATACTACTTAAATTTTGAATTTTTTGAAAGGGAGAAAAAAAAACTCCCATGTAATAAAATCTATTTTCAAGGATAAACAAGCAATAAGTTTTGAATTTTGAAAGGGAGAAAAAAAACAAAAAAACTCCCATGTAAAAAATCTATTTTCAAGGGTAAATAAGCAATAAATTTTGAATTTTGAAAGGGAGAAAAAAAACAACAACAAAAAAACTCCCATGTAATAAAATCTATTTTCAAAGATAAATAAGCAATAAATTTTGGCTCATATTACTTCCTGCCGCGACAACATGGAAACGATAATTTGAATAATTGTATTTCCCACTGAATTCTAGAAGACGTGCACAGAAAATGAAGTTACATTTATGTCCAGAAGCAAAACAAGGGGCCATCTCAGCATTTGCTCAATGGATCAGGGAAACTGGACGAAAACCTGATCGAGATGGGGTCATTGACCCGGAAGCTGTGTTACAATAGTTGTTACAGGTTGTTTATACTCATTTATACAGTTCAAATGGTAATTAATGCATTATGTATCATTGTTAAAATTAATGTTACTTTTCTTGTGATGCTCAGTATAGTCTCTAATTGTATAGAAACAGTTATGCAGTAGAAACGATTTCACTTGTGATTTAAACTTTTCTATTGAATTTAATCGTTTAATGTCATCTGGCAAAGTGTTGTAAAATAATGTACATGTATTGTATGTGAATTTTTTGTAATGAGCTGTTGATACTGTCACCTGGTGAATATGATTTCTACGTCGAGTGTTATAGTAATAGACTTCGGCATTTTCTGAAAAAATATTCCCTTGAGCAAGTCATTTTTTACAAAAACCGCTGATTCGTAAATAAAAAGACACGGTAATGGTAGAATTCCTAGATTAATGAAGAGAGGCTTACATGAATCACGTGGGTGGGATTTGGTTATTATTCGTACGATTCGTTTTTGTAATCTAAAAGTCTGGGAGCTAGAAGATGTATTTCCCCAGAATATGCCATATCTCGGGCGGGAATGAACATTCGCAAAATATACACAACGAGCAGTATGAAGGCTGACTGAATTTGCAAGAATTCTGAACGCGTAGCATAATGAACTTAATTTTGTGTTCAGTTCATTTAAATGGACGTTCCATTTAAGGTTTGACTGAATTGAGAGACCTAAAAATTTTGTTGCCTTAACATCAGTCAATGGTACACTGTTCATTTTCAATGGAGCACAGAAGAGTTTATTTGATATGGAAAACTGCATTAAAACCGTTTTCTTTTCGTTTACTATTAATTTGTTATTTCGGAACCAATTTGAAACATCTGATATTGTACTATTTACTGTTTCTTTATTGCAAAGGATGTTCGTATCATCCGCAAAGAGAACTGTTCTTCCGTTTCGAATCGTCGAGGGCATATCGTTTACGTAAAGTAGGAACAGAATAGGGCCTAAAATCGATCCTTGAGGAACTCCACATGCAATGGGCAAAGAGTCGGAAAGGTGCGTACGTAATGTTCCATCATTCCAGTAAGGTATTTCAACTCTCTGAGATCGTTGTTTAAGGTACGAACATAACCAATCTTGAGCAATACCACGGATTCCATATGAAGGTAATTTTGAAAGTAAAATGTCATGATCAATGACTCAAAAGCTTTTGAGAGATCTAAAAATAATCCAATAGGTGCCTCGTTTTGATCCAATGATGAGGCGACATCTTTAAGAAAAGAAAATATAGCTGTTTCCGTTGATTTTGATTTTCTAAATCCATGTTGGCAATCTGAAAGCGCGTCGTGTTTACTGAGAAAGGTTTCCATTCGTACGTAAAAAATTCTCTCTAATATTTTTGAAAAAACTGATAGAAGAGAAATGGGCCGATAATTTTGAATTTCATTTTTGTTGCCTTTTTTGAAAAGCGGCTTAATTTTAGCTGTTTTGAAAATATCTGGAAACGTTCCAGTGCATAAAGATGCATTAAATATGTGAGTTAACGGGTGTATAATGGCATACGCACAAGTCTTTAACAAAGAATCCGGGAATTCATCTAAACCGGACGAATATTTATTTTTTAGTTTACCGATTATTTTGAGAATTTCATAGGAAGAAGTTTCGGAAACGAACATTGTGTCTAAAATTTTGGGTGAACTGTCTGTTTTTGAATTTTGTGGCTGAAGACTCTTAGTGAGATCGGCAGCAATTCTCGAAAAGTATTGGTTAAAGAGATTAGCCACTGTTGGCTAGTTAGCACTGTTAGACATAGCACTGTTAGCACTGTTAGCACTGTTAGACATGTCCAATAGTTGCGTGCCACCAGTCCACCCCGCAGCAACCGTTGTCCAACTGTCGAAGAATAGTGACCTACGCCTATTGCAGTGCTCCAATGTCGAGCCAGCACGGTCCATCACGGCCATGTGGTGGTCATCTCATGCTGTGATCCTATTGCTTGGCCCAGTACCCGTATTTCGCTGCGTTCGATCCTCTTCTATCCGATGGTTCCAAACACGCATTAGCCGTGACAGCACACCCTGTAAGATCCGCAATGTCTCCATATCACAAACCCCTATCCTAGTATCCCATCATTGTTCCCTTTTTAATCGCATGATGGTACAGCGCCCATGGAGGTCGACGAGTCATGCTGGTTCCTGCTTTCCACATTCTACTTCGCTTGACGGATCCTCGCTGACTGAGCGTGAGGTAAGGATGATTCCGCGCCATGTCGCTGCAAACTTAATAACTGCTGGAACACTGTTGTACATTCCCTCTAAGTTTCTGAGACTTTCTTTCGGGGTATTTCACCTTTCCAAAATATATCATCATCATGGGTTAAACCTATTGGCCCGTTCCATCTTCAAGAGAATCCTTCCATCGCCTTATTTGTCTGCCCCTACTCCTCCCGTTCGAATTGTAGTTGTAGATGATTTTTGGCATTCGATCATCTCATTAAATGATCAAGTCAATTGTTCCTTAGTAAGTCTATTTTTTCAGCTAGGTTGAAGATCTTTAAATCGCCTCTGATGTCCGAGTTCCTTTTATGGTCCAGTATTGAATAGCCCACCAAATGTCTAAGAAATCTCATTTCCGCGGCTTCTATTTTCTCTTTTCTGCTCTACTGATGGCCCAATTTTCACATCCATAGGTTATATATATATATATATATAGTAGCAGATGCAACCTGGGAGGTACCGTGCTGCGAGTGCGACTACATACGGGGATCAGAACGGGTTTCAGGGGATTGTTTGCCTTTAGGGCAATGATAGATAATATGCAAGTAGAATAAATAAATTTAATTGCATAATAATTATTAATACAAGTGGTTTTGATTTATAAAAAGCCGGAGGACCGTTGATAGTTTATGAAGTTAATGATTGCTCTTCTTTCTTGAAGTACACTTGGCAGCTTACTTACAGTTTGAAGCAAGGAAGGCAGCAACCCAAATCACTTGGCTGAGTGTGTCGCTGTCCGGGCTGAGGTAGGCTCCAGGCAGTTCGGTGGTGCGAACTGGCATGGACACGGACTCAGATGACCGGAGCTGGTGGTGGAGTTTGCCGTGAATTCGGCCAAGTGGCGGCTGCGGCCCGCGAGTGGCACGAATTTGAGGCAGGTTTGATATGGCCGTACTAATCGCCTTGATAGGCGAAGCAGGAACAGCCGCCTTGATGAGTTTTGCTAGTCAGTTTAACTAGTTCGGAGCAATGTAGTTAGAGAAGTTCTGTTTTGTCTTTTCTGTCTGTTCTTCCTGTTGTCTGTCGTTGTTCTGTTTGTTGTCTCCGTTATCTGTTTGTTGTTGTCTTCTGTGTGAGCGAAGTCGCAGTATTTATTATTGCGGATGTGATTGAGGCCTTGGAGGGGAGAGTCACATGGCTGTGACTTGGGCCTATGGTAAGGCGGGAAAGTTTGGAGCGCCCGCGATCGGCTCCCTATTCGTGATGTGCCTTCGGGGGGGGGGGAGTGTCACCTGACATTGGCGGCGTTTGGGAGCAAAGGCGGTGGCACGTGGGGTGCCCGCGATGGCGGCCCGTTTGTATTAGAGATTTCAACGGAATTGAGGCATCTGGCATGCAGGTGGTCGAGGAGCGGGGGCGGCGCGCCGGCAGTGCACCTTTGTCGGCGATATACATTGACGGGCTTATTTTTGCGAGGGAGGCCCGAAGCGATTCCCAGAAATGTTTGTACATATTCTTGGTTGCTTGTCAGGTAGCGAGCGATGGGGTGAGGGCCCCGCGTGCCGGGGTAGCCCAGCCCTAATGAGGACTTAAACCCCAGCTGGCGATGCCTGGAAGCGGCGGTCATTGTACTGGGCAGGCGTGGGCCCGTGCGAACGGCGGTTTGCGCGGAAGACGCTGTAAATGATTTTATTGCCCTATTTTAGTAGTTTCCGAAGTGTAGAAGCCTGCCGGCATGCACTGAGAGCGACTTGTGAGGGGTTGGTGAAAGTTCGCTCTGGGCGGCCGCGCGGGAAGAAAGCCTCTAAGGGCCGCGCCCCGGCGGTGAGACTGAAAATTTGATTGCGAGATTGAACATTATATATATATATATATATATATATATATATATATATATATATATATATATAAAAGCTCGCTTCGATGAAGCATGAAGAATTTCTTCTAACAACTCCCCAAAACGTCCAATGCAGCAGGGATACCGTACTGCCAACTATAGAAACTTTTACGAAATATGTGTTAATACCGCGGTTTTGGAAACACTTTATAATTGATTTTCATTTGATAGATTTTGTAAAGTATTATTGTCATTAATTTCTTTCTTGTAAATAAGCTCAATTGAGTGTACCAAAACTAATCTGAAGTAATTCTTTGTATTTGTGCCCTTCCTACATTTTGGAACTGATGGGTGTCTTTTCCAAATTTTCCAGTTTTTTTTGTTAGTGTAGTAACGCGTATTCAATACGAAAATAATTTAGTTTATATTGAAAGGTCGGGCTGTATATTTTTTTGTAATACTGGATGATGGTTTTATTTGGAAGGTGGCGAAATACGTGAATAGGCAAAATACACGCCAGCTGCTGAGGGCAGCACAAAGTTAAGTTTTAACTATGTTCTCGCTAAGAAGCGTGGTGACCATGCATTTACCTAATGAAATATTATTCGGAGCTAACACAGAGAACTCTTAGCCATCGAATTCGAGAAGATTGTCGTCACATTCGAAATTATTCGAAGGGACGCACCAGGCTTTTAAATAAACAGTATCTATAATTTACAGGGTCTCAAAAATGGAGATATAGCAATCCAAATAACCAAGAACACAAATTTATTGCAAATAAAGACCTTACAAACAATAGTCCTTCTTGCTGGAAAAGCTAACAATATTGCAAAAAAGACAAAGCAGAACTACAAATATTTACAAAATTGACAGGCGAATGTCGCCTCTATACAAAAACTATGAACACAAAAAAATTAAAGGGAAAAGACGCTTCAATCAACGCGACTGAACCAACACAGAATTACTGTATTTCGAGTTTTCCTCTACAGTGCCCACTTTAGGGCGAGGAAACCGAATACCCAACAAACAAATTTGAAAAGGATGCCTACCAGGTCATCCTTCAATACAAAAAGGCACGATGATAAACAGAATTACAATGTAGGAACCATACCCCTCAATGCCAAACTAGTATGAGTGCATAGCTACAAGGTACATGAAATTGGATCTTTTACCATAGACAATTTTTAACAATTTTTAAGCATGAAGCATGAATATTCCTGAAAAAGGCCGGGCGGTCATGGCCCTGGTGAACGCCGGGGGCCTTTCCACGTCGGCGCCTTGGTGCCAGACTCCAATCAGCCTCTTGCCCGAGCGATGAGGAAATCGCTCACGGGGCGGAAATCAACTCAGCAACAATGGGCCACAGCCTTGTGCTGTACGGGCCCAGCTGTCGTCGTGAACAAAGCTCCCAATTGTCGAATGCGGCCGAGCGCCGTCTTTTTTACGACTGGAGCACGTAAACTGAAACATTAATAATTGCAATATAATGAACAGTAACAAAACTGGACCTCCTCAACAATCGGAGACCAGCATACATCCCTGCTGCAAATGCGAGAGAACAACAACAAACAGAATACACTTGCTTCATAACATTATCAAAATAACATAAGCTACAACATTACTTATACAAGATCCAATTTCATGTCAAAATACCATTCATACCTAAAATTCTACGCTAGCACTCATACCTATTTACAATAAAACCAATAACGGCTCTGTTAGAGCCGGGCCTTTCGTAATTGACAAGTCATGAAGTTTGGCGGTGGCAATAACACCTGTGCGCTGGGAGTTAAATTGCCAATGACCTGATAATATCTACAACAGAATCCTTGTGGCATAAAACAAGAAACAAGCATCAACACGTAAGTGACAGCTCTAGCACAAACACTAACAGTTAAAAATTTGTGGCGAAAAGGCCTCGTGCGAGCGAGGCGCACGTCTTTTATACTGTCTCGTGAAGGGGTAGTGACTCGGTAGTATAGGGGGGTAGCGGGGAAATATCGATATACAAAGTTTGGCACAAAGTTCTTTGGCCAAGGTGTTTACATCTTTGCGCCTGCAAGGTTAGGCAACCTGTAAGGCACCGAGACCCAGGTGGCGGCATCTACCAGTGATGCAGGGATTCACACCAATAATATTTTGTTTTGCCATAAAAACTCTAATTTTAGAGCTAGAAAGGCAAACAAGGTGTCCATTCAACCCTAAATTTACTCTAAATTTCGGATTTTGTTAGTAGAGGCCGCCAAAACCAATATTTTCCTTACAATAAACAAATACCTGTTTTCAAAACAATAAAATGTTTTGCATAAGATGCCAATTTTTTCTCAGAGGCTATTAGCCCAAAACATTAGCTCTTGTTAACAAATTCTTAGGTTTTTAGAACCTTCTCATGGCCATGAGATCACACACTGATTTTTAGAAGTCACCAATTTTGAGAAAATTGATGTTAAAAAATTACCCTTATGTTAGCATACTTAATCTAATTACAGAAAAATAGCTTATAACCTAAGGATGTAAAATCTTCTCAGTTGGGCTTCTCGGATCACTCTTGGCTTCTTGAATACACAAAAATACAAAGTTTATTGTTACTTAAATTTCAAATTTAACAATGAACATCCTTTCCTATTCCACTGATCCTATTTTATGATGTCAGTGGTCGCTTTACCCCTGTTGTTGAGTTATTCAGTTATTTGTTTGAAAGGATGTTCGGAGTTTACTTTTTTATGAACCCATAAAAGGTTAGTCTTGAGTTTCTGGCATGTCCTTGTAAACATCCGTATATTGATTGATTTCCTCACTGGTTATTAGTGAGTTTGGGGTAAAGATAGTTTTACTATTATTATTATAATATTGATATTATTATATAATTTTTCTCATCTCCTTTCTCTGGTAAACGTGTTCACCTCCCCCAGAGTTATTTTGGGAATAGGTTCTGTCGCAGAAAAAGAAATTCATCTGATATCTGAACATACAATATAAATTTTCTTGCAATATGGGCTTTTGCAGCAGAACTACGCACATTCTCATGTTAGAACGTACTTGGGTAGTTGAGGATCTATAAGTTTTTCAGAAAGCTTTTACTGACAAGGCCTTTCGCCAATATCATGAGTGGGTATGTTTTTGTAGCTATTTATTCCCAAATATGACTGTTCTTAAGATAGGTTTTCGTATTTTTATATATTTCTTCTTTTGTTCTACATTTTCTTTCTTTCTTTTATTTATAAGGAGAATTTCTTGCCTGCTGAGATCGACAGTACAATCAGAACTGCTGTGTCCCAGTATAAATGGGTGGGGTCCCAGTAATTATTATTATTGTTATTATTATTATTATTGTTATTATTATTATTGTTATTATTATTATTGTTATTATTATTGTTATTATTATTGTTGTTATTATTGTTACTATTATTACTATTATTATTGGTCGTGAATTGTCCATCCTGGGACCACGCGAACGCGCCATTTGGACCCACCGAGGCCCAGTCATATTCTCCCGCGGAAATGGGCACGTGACCTTTTTACGGGGATCAACACTTACATGCCGAAACCATTTTTACGCCCCAGGGTTTTTAGCCCTTGGTGATGAAGTATGATGAAGATGATGATGAAGAAGTGTGAATGCAAATCACAAACATACAAACACGAACACACACAACCACACCCGAGGCGGGACATGAACCCGCGATCCTTCCGACCGAGATCGCCACAGCACTACTGCCTTAGCGACATCGGTAATCCGGATCGGCATACTTACCGTTATTACTATTACTATTACTATTACTATTACTATTACTATTACTATTACTATTACTATTACTATTATTGTCATTATTATTATTACAATTTATTATTATTATTATTATTATTATTATTATTATTATTATTATTATTATTATTATTATTATTATTATTATCTTCCTTTCTCACGGTGAATGATCTTGGGTTCCGGCAGTAAACGAAAATCCACACCAGGTTGCACCCAGCTACCTAAGGTGTAGATTCGATGATCTATTTGGTTCTACAACACCTTGCGCAAAATGTGCGCAAAATTATTATTATTATTATTATTATTATTATTATTATTATTATTATTATTATTATTATTATTATTATAATAAATGTATGTGGTAATTGTGTGTGCCTGATGCCTGACACTCTCCCACAACCGGCTTCCCATGTCTCATTATCGGCGGCGCATTTCCCTTTCCCGAGCATCCCGTGGCCTGTGCAGCGCAGAAACCACTGCGCGCTCCTCTAACCGGCTGTTCGCCCGCAGGTCAGCGCCACCGGATCTTCCGCCGACGTCGTCTGCTGCGGGGGCGTCTCCTGCGTCGACCGCGGGCGGCGTGGGCGGGCGCGCGGGGCGCATCTGGCGCTCGCTGCGTCGCTCGGCGGGCGGCACGGGCTCCGCCCCCACGCCCACGCGCGCGCCCGTGCCGTGCGACGCCGCCCCCCTGGCTCTGACCTCGCTCTAAGCGCCCGTCAACGCCCAGGAGCTGACCGGAGGACGTTCCGTTGGCTGGTTCCCGCCGCCCTACAGCGGTCACTCGGACCGCCCACCACCAGGCGGCCGCGTCGCCACGATGCGTTGCCTCGGCCACACGCGCACCCGTTCAGGCGCTGTGGCGAGGGGCGATGCGATCCCCGGGGCTGGTACACGTGCCCTGTTTGTGGCTCAAGTTCACTTGAATGGGGCCGCCACCGGATCTTCCGCCGACGTCGTCCCCTTCGTCGGCCGCGAGCGGCGGCGGGTAGGCGGGGCGCATCTGGTGCTCGCCGCGGGTGCGGCTAAGTTCTTTTGGATCGGACTGCCACCGGCACTTCCGCTGCCGTCGCCTGCTGCGGGAGCGTCTCTTGCATGGACCGCGGGCGGCGGCGGCGGCAGGCAAGCGCAAGTGACGTGTGACGCCGCCCCCCTCCCGCTAGTCACAGTCTAAGCGCCCGTTCCGCCTAGGTGCAAACGATCTCATGCGGATGCGGCGGTCCGCAACGCTGTCTCTGGAGGAGGTTAGGGTGCCTTCACATGGAGCCACTCGGTCGCGCCACCGAGAAGCGGCAGAGCCCTTGAGACACAGCCACCGCCGACCGCCACTGGCCGCGAGCGTGGAGGGTTCAGTGAGTCACGCCGCTGCCGAAAGGCAGGCAGCAGGCAAAAGATCGGTTGAATGTCGCGTCGAATGTAAACGCTGCCATTTAGGACTGTGTTGTGCTTGCGATGACGCGGACGCGGACGCGCGTCTGTGTTGGTGGTGGTGTGAGTTTGCGAGCGCCACAGTGCGACTATACCGCTTGTGTGAATACCTCCTTTTAAACCAATGCCTTGCCAGCAGATGCGCCACTCGGAAGCGGTACTGAGTGGCGCCATGTGAAGAGGATCTAAGGCCCCGTTACCACTCAGGTGCAAATAAGCCCGTGCGGACGAAGCGGCGAATGGCAACATCAGGGCCTTTTAACTCCCATATAAACTGGAGGAGATCATTACTGAGGCACACTCTCCTCTAGTACCTATTTACAGGAACTAAAATACAATCTGCTGTGAACGTAACTTAAAACTTGCCTGGCTGGTGTGTGTGGGTTAGCAGGACTCAAGCAGGCGCGCATGTTACAAAAGTCAGCGACGATGTTCGCGCTTTCTTCAGGCGTTCCTTATATATATATATATATATATATATATATATATATATATATATATATATAAAATATAAAAATCAACGTTTAGAAGACTTTTCGTATGACTCACAAATTAGTCAATTTTTATGTGCGGGAGTTGGCAATCCTTACTGCAGCTGTACCTTACGACAGCAGCGCCTCCTATCTTCCAGCTTTGTCTCCGATTTTGATGGAGAGTTCAAAGGCCCTGGACAACGCTGTCAGTGGAGGACGTTGCTGTTGTTGGTTTCGCCATCCTACTTCGCTCACTCCGCCCGCCCGCCGACCACCAACATCGTGCACAGAAGGCCTTACACGCACCTTGCCGCCACACACACACACCCATTCAGATGTTGTGGCGGTAGGCGACGAGATCCCCACGGTGGATGGGAGCTCGGAGGTGGTCAATTGTTTCCAGTTTCAGGCGCCTAAGTTCATTTGGATGGGGTCAGTAGCGTGATGAAATGAGAGCGGGCCCGCCAGCAAAACCTTTATACGCGATCCCATTTATAAATGTAATATTGTGGATGTTTTTTAAAGACAGGGTTCCTTTTATCCGGGCCTCTTCTCAAAAAAATATCCACAATATTGTTTATTTAAACACACCTACAATATTTCTGTGACGCGTAATTTCATACGAGTCTCCTTAAATAAAGCATTAAACAAGTCAAGATGATGCTATCAACCCTCTATTCTAAATGCTGTTTATTGAAAAACGTTGTCGGCAACGCTATCGTTTGAGCGTTGTCTCATAAGATGGCAAGCATCAATCCTAAACAACAGTAACAATCGAAAGACATTTTGTGTGTCGTGTTTATTCTTAACAATGATAAAGTGCTTATAACCAATAGTGTAAAACTCTGCCTTTGTTATTTAATTTTATAAAATTAATACTGTTATAAAACCTAAATGAATTGCTTACCTTTAATGGTATTGAAACAGGGTTACATAAACTACCACAGTGGGAAAAATCGTTCTTCTGGGAGATGTTTTTAATCTTTCAACTATTGCAAAGTATCAGAGAAACTATCAATAAATTAATATTCCTTGCAACAGCAAGACCTTCAGCCTAAAAATAGACCCACTTTCACGTGGGCCCTCCTGCATTGCGGGCCTTGCGGACCTGCACGTTACACCACTGGATGGGACTTGAACTTCGTCACCATCCTCGTTCCACCCGTCTTAGTCCGCTCCGTCTCGCCATTCCCCCCTGTGTGTTTGACGGACGACAGCGCGATTGTCGGATCTGAGGACGGTGGTCACGACGCGACCGCCGTCCAAACTATGTTGACATTAAATCTCACCTCCACGAACCATTACTGGACGCGTCGCCCATGCCGACAGCTCGCTCTTTTGGCTTGTGCCGCACGCGCACCCATTCAGATGCTGCGGCTGGGGGACGTGGTCCAGGCGATCGTCTAGTCATAGTTCCTGGTGCCGAAGTTCCCTTAAACTGAATGAATTATCCGCGCCCGCCACCCCCCCCTCGGAAAATGCAGTAGTGACAACGAGGTCGTCGGTGTTCAGGATTCGGTCCGTGCCAATGCGATTGATCGTCCAGTGGATACGGGCGAGGAGATTGTCATTACGAGGTACTATGTATTAGTGACGCTGAAGCATGTCTTCAGACCTCTGTCCTTGCTCCGCTCGTGCATTCGATTAGACGCTCTGTGGGCGTTATCACCAAAGATGAGGTTGTGGTGGAGAAAGAGACCTTGTGGAACGCCGACGCTGTACGGAGGGGACGTGATCACCGGAGGAGATAATGATGCAGCAGGAGTCAGTGCTTTGGCCGGAGGCGGAGCCGAAGCTGTGGGTGGCAAGGCGAGCGTCTAGGCCAGCCTGTTCCAACCCAACTGCCCGCGAGCGATCGAAAGGACGCCCGCCAGCCAACACGAGTACGACGCTTGGCTCAAGCTAATGCTTCTTACCGGCGGCAGGTGAAATCTAAGCTCCCGGGCCGCTGTTCCCGGGTTTTGCATAACGTGAAGCACTTTTAAGTTTACGCTATTAATCCACTTTTGAGCCTCTGCGCATGCGTAAACGGTCTCGATACCCTAAAGTGATAGTGTAAAAATATATTCCACCACAGTCAGCTGTCTAATAGTGGGACACGCAAAACGGATCACGTTATATGGAATATTGTGGCGGCAGAGAGGGCTACTAACAATATTCTCATGATGCAACATCCTATTGGTGGCATTAATCTGTATACATGTATAATTATCTGTAAATATAGCTGTATTATTTAATAATATAATTACTATATTATTGTTTATGCAGATCAGTGTTGATTAGCCGCTCTAGTCGAAAAATAAGAATGCAGCATTATGGGAATTTAACTTTGTCGACACAGTTCGGAACTATCTCCACTCAGAACGAATCGTTATGCAAAATTTTTCTATATTTCACACGTTATTGATGTCGTGGTTGCCTTACAACGTGTTTTAAGTTCCGCTATGCAAACACTTTCTATTGGTGTTGATAGCCGAAGCAGGGAACGTTTCTGTTTGGGAGTGGGGGACATCAGAAAGAGGTGCCGGGCACCAGGGCTCAGAAAAAAAACGATCAGGTTTAGCAGAAAACGTAGTTGAGCGAGATGTGAGTCTTCTCTTTTTCTTCACAAGTGAGGTTTCATTTGGTTTCAGACATTGAGCTGTAAAGCGAAAATGGACAGTGCGCTTCCTTCTACGACCTTAGTTTAGTCATTCGTATTAGGGACATTTTACACGGTATAGCGTACCGTAAGGCGACTCACGATGCACTATCGACTGCAATTTCGATATTCTGCAAACGCCCAGATGCACAAATGTGATGCGAAATTTCAACTGCGTATGCGTAGAAGAACGATAGTGTTGTCGATTGCTATAACGTTTCACCGTGCAAAAACTGCCTAGTAAGACAGAAGCCTCCACCTCATACTAGCCCGTAGAGCGCTAGCAGGTGTGCAGACTAAAGGACCCTGCAGCAGAACCCATCAATTTCCCATTGGAACTGTCGACGAAATTCTTGGGGGAAAGGATAGAGGTGCCTGTGCCGCCCGGCGTGGCTTCACGTAACGTTCACCAACTTTGAAAAATAAAAAACTGCCGGATTTATGAGAAATGCGAAGAATGTGGAACTCAAGTTTTTATAATGATAATATTTGCATGAAAATTCGTGGCTAAATGACGCGCACCATTCCCACCGTGCGACTCTACTTGTTCTGCCATCTCACGCGTCATTTCAATAACGTTGGCAGCAGTCTGCCTCTTATTGCCTGCAAAACGATGCAAGGGAAGATGCAAAGAAGGGTGCCACTAGTTAATAGGCTCTGGTCGTGCCTTGCTGGAAAAAACTGTGGCTATAGTCAAAGCGAGCATCAAAGTCTTTTAAAGAGGCATGCTTAATGTGTCCATGCCTGACTCACGAGTCAACTCGATAACTTTAGCAGCTGTCTTTCTTTTACTTCCTGCAAGAAGAAGCAAGAGTATGTGCCACTATAAGCATCGTCACTGGTTTATATAGGAGTTGGTAGTCCCTGGCCTGCTCCCAATAGGACTCAGTTGGGAAAGCCTGGTGGAATTAAGCAAATGCCAAATCGCACGTTCACGCAAATGACGATGCTGTGGGAAAGCGACGCTATTGTTGGAGAGGAGTGTATGAGGGCGGCAAGGCGACCAATGATGAACAGCTCATGGCTAGCTGCTGTTAAGTGATGAACTCGCACGAGGAAGTCTCTTCCTCGGTGCAACGCCGTCGCAACTTCACTGACATATCACGGCAGCATCGGAACGCCGAATGCTTTACAACTGAACGAATCGCGGTGATCAGATCGCAGTATTTATTAATTTTTTTTTTTTTTGCGAACTGCTTTTCTTCGTCTCGATAACGCCACCTTTGGCTTTACTCCAGTTCCGTTCAAGCCATTGTTTTCTAGTAAACTGTTTGTCACGATATCATTGTCGAGTTAGCAGTTAGCAGCGTCAACAGCGTTTCGTCCAGTCGGATTCATCAAGTGTTGCCAGATGCCGAATGAGGGAATGAGGAATCGGGACTGTGCAAATGCGAAATTTTTGTCATCAACACAGCGAAACCGAAATGAGTATGAAGCCTGACGGTTGAAGTTGAACTAACTTAACGATTAGCCACTTGTGTACAATATTTTCGTTTCTTTCATTCGAAATAAGAAGATAAAAGGCGAAAAAATTCTATAAAAATATTATTGAGGCATAAATGGTTGATTTTTAATCGTCGAAGAAAATGGAATTTGTGTCCATCGGCGCGGATTGTGGATCGGACCTTAAATAGGCGGAAGAAAATGCGTAAATTGCGAAATCTAGCAACACTGGACTCATCAGGTAGGCATTCTGCCTATGATTATATTGGCAAGGCGACTATCTTCACGGGCGTTTTTGTCGACGCCGATTAATCGTTGACGCAGACGTTGCACATGCGTAAATGGCGACGTTGCTAAGAAACATTTTCGTTTTGGTGACTCGTCCCGTCGTTAAAACCACTTCTATCCAATTTTCCCATACATTCAGTCCTAAATGCATTTTGCAGGTGCAGTAGAAATTTTTTGGAAGCAGAATCGTCGTTCAGACTGAAAGAAAAGGAACTTCTATGCTATTTGATTATCACTCAGTCCGATTAAGGGCCTGTAACACCACTCACCATTACTAAAGTTCAGGTCAGAGTTATCCAGATATTTGCAAACATAAATCGTTTTACGTCTGTTGGTTAAATCATATAGGGGCCGCGAGAAATGGTTGGTAAGGTTAAATCACATCTTTAATCGGAGAATGACGTGCAGAGTATCACGTTAACAGCTGGTTAACTGACATTGTGAAATGACAGCTCTTTCAGTGCTTTCAAAAACAGATTTTGAGGATCAAATTCTCGTGGTAAATTTCGACAAAACAAGATGATTTAACAGAGTACTAGCAGGACAAAATTATTTCGAAGACAAATTGGCATGAATTCTTCGCACGCAGTTCTCTTTCTACCCTCACGTTAATTTATTTAAATGAAGCAATTAGCGATCAGGTTATGTTATAGTAATCAGTGATACATGTGAGAATATATCATGAGTTTGAATAAAAATGTTGAGTTTCCAATCATTGTTATATTAAGCATTTTTGTGTACCGCTTCAGAGCAGAAAATGTTTCAATGTAGGTACCAGTTGGAAACAAAAGAAAATTATCAGTACATTTTATTTCTCCCTGATATTAGAAAGGCGTTTAGTTTGCTATTGAATAAAGAAGTAAAGAAAATGATGTATCACCACAATGTTGTTATCCAATTCCACAATTCTCAACATCAAGAACAATCTCTGATCGAAGTGGTTTTGTAAAGAGAATGTTTATAAATCGCATCAAATTAACAACTCCCGATAAAAAACGTCGAATTCAAAATGCAGCAATCTATGAATGCTTTTGAGAACTACAATACATTGCCAACCAACGCAAATTCCAAAGTGAAGTTGATAATTACCTCTATTATTGTGCAGTGATAAAACGAGACACCCATGGTGGAAAGTGATGAATGAGCTCCTCCTGTGCACTGATTTTTGCTCGTTCTTCTCAGCACCAGTTTGTGTCACAAACCACGGGACCATAACACGAGCACTTCGTTTGAGAAGCCAGACCAGACTTTGATCGCCATGTTCCATGGAGAGCGAGAAGTATTGAGAAACATTTTGAAAGTGTTATAAAGTGACAATTTTCCACAGTGACCAAACAAAAACAACATGACGAAGGTGTAATTCACATAACAGATGCATTTTTTTAAAAAGTGCTTCATATATTTGTTTCAATGACTTGTGATAATTTTCAGGTGATAATTTTGGCATTTAAAATTCCCGCTAATATTGTGACGCAAACTGGTACCTGAATTTCATTGGCTGAAGTCAAATTCGATGCACAAGAGCCCACCCATCTCTTTCCCCCGTAGAAATACTTATTTTATTCTAAAGTTAACTTAGCTGGAAATTAGTAAACCGGGACTCTTAACGAAAGAGTTCTAAAACAAAGTATCTTGACTTAATTTAGCAGTGGCAGATCCGGGGGGTGGGGGACAAGGGGTTCTTGCTCCTCAGCGAACATTCTTTTCTAATTTTACTGATTACTATCGTCACATTTCACGTGTTATGAATATACTCGACCATTTGTTTACTTCATGCTAACAAAAAATACAAATTCAAAAATATTTATGGGAGGTCGAAATTGAAATTAGTTTTGAAATATTTCCTGAATCTAGAGGAAAACAGCATATCTCAGAACATCTCATTCTAATTTAAAATAGTACGACAAATTACACGAAATTAATGAATTACACGAAAAGGTTTAAGGTGATTTCAACAGCGTCTGTCCTGTCACCGAGAATGACACTTAAAAAATACCATTCTAGATATCACTGTTGAAAATCCATAACATACAACCTATGAGCAGGGGCTCCTAGAGAAAATAGGTCTAGGGCAGAAGATCCACGAGAGCCCCTATTTCAAAATAGTTCAGCCCCCTTTCATAATCAGAATTTATCTCTTCATGCAACAGAAACAACTTATAGGAATTAACTTACATTTTTATTTGTTTCGAATAAAAAAATTCGGGATCCCAATTAACGCAGACCCTGCGCCAAGTTTCCCCAGCTATCTCCCTCCTCCCTCTTTTGGGCACCCCATGCTTTTCAGATATGAAATTATTTAATTACGAAATTATTTTATCGACTCTAGGTTTCATTTCAGTAGAAAATAAAGAAATACTATCAAACTAGAGAATAAATGCGACAACTTCACAATTCATTTTACTTCCTTATGTCATTTAAACCAGTCTTAAAAAATGCATTATGTAAAATATGTGTTCGTTTCCATTTCCAGATTAGAAAATAAATAACATTTCATCGATTGGAGATGTACAGATGATTTTAAAAATATTTAAAAAATATGTTTTATTAAATTATAAACATGAACTTCAAATATATGTTTTTCAGAGACTAATAAACGGTATTATCCTACATTAATTATGAGTATGAGGTAGTTTGCGAGGATATGGTCATTGACCGTAGATCCAAGCCGGTGTATTCGACTGAAACTTCCTTTGAAGCCCTCCCCCGGTGCGGATCTAGGGGACCTTCTTCGAGTAGTCCGCCCCATGGACGTCCCCTTAAGCGCCTAGGTGTGACTCTCACTTTCTTCGTCAGATCTCAGTCTTTGTTAACTATATCTTATCTCTCTGGTTGAAAGAAGCTGAGCTCTCGTTAGGACGGGAAATTAACGAAAGGATTTAATTTTGATGGGCACCTGCCATGATTCTTTTGCATGCCCCAAGCTGTGGAATTTTCCGTCCTTCGAAATCTACACGTCTCACCAGGAATCGAACCTACACTTTCGGGGTTTAGAGGCCAGTAAGCTAATCACTTACCTAAGGAGATGCGCAGTAGCCTTCACGTACTACTTCACAAGAGGATAACAGTTGGTCGCGTGATGTTTATCTTATAAATTGATAGTAGTTGCTGGCGTTGGGTCTTAGAAGGATACTGTGAATTGTACCGCACAAATGATCTCTAAGGACATAAACCACGGATCGCCAGCTAAACTCCTTGACAAATTAGCCGCACATTGTGAATTAATAAGATCAAATTGATAAGATTAATCAAGAAAATATTATATCCATATAAAATACAGGGTGCTAACAACTACATTACATTTCAGTAAGATTAAGAATAGGTACCATGTGTTCAAGACAATCTAAGAGCTTAAATATTCTATTGAATATTCTAAAAAATCTCATACAATAGCGCCGTTCAAACGCCAATCAGAGAATATTTTAATATCAAACATTCACCGCCAAAAGGAACTGAGAGAAACTTTTGCATTTGATATTTAAATAACAAACTTTCACTCTTCTTTGAATTATAAACAATAATTCAACATTCAGTGTTAAACTAATTGGGTGCTTTGTACAACCGTATCATGGAATTACAATGAAACAGAGTCATCTTAAATTAAGCATGATTCTGAAATTAAATAATAATATTGCTACGAAGTGTTAATGTGTCGTTCTGAAGACATACGTACTGATTAAGGCCTGCGGAATTGAACTTCTGAGACCTATTACTTTAAAATTTACTGATCAAACTGATCTGATCAAACATGACGAAATGCACAATTTGTTCATCGAACATAAGATATTTTATCTATCAGAAAACACCTACTTGTAATGTTCCTTCCCAATCGATTTATTAAGAGAGCTTGTATTAACTGAAAAGCAGAAATAAAAATTTGAAGATGAAAATTAATTGGTGTCTTTGTACAGTGACCGAAATTTGTTGGAATTTGTTAAGGTAAATAAGATTGTACTGGAACGATTATTGTTCTGTGGTGTATATCAAACTTTACATGTATTCAAATTGACAGTAATAAATATAATTTCAATAATACATTTTTTCTTATTCTTTCCCGATCATCTTCCTAAGTTTGTCCTGAGGTGGGTACAAGATCGTGAGCGGTAGTCATAATGTCAAAAAGGTAAATAAATTTGATAAAAATGTCTATATATGATTATTATTAAAATAATTCATTTCACTCATATTTACGAAAATGTTTATGGACTGATTTTTTCAGACAGTGAAAATCTAAATTAAAAAATACTCTTCTGACCAGGATGTTGCATTGTTTTAATTTTTGTTAAGTGCATATAAAGTCATCTCATAATTGTATGGCATTAAACATTTAATGCAAGTAATATTGAAAGAAGGTACTGAATCGTCAATTTGTTTTATTTTAAATCATTTCAATTAACAATGACAAGAATTACGTACGTAATTATGCGAATAAGAGTTCTAATTATTTCGTGCACGTGTTTCATACACTGTTTTTAAACACATCCAGTCCAAAATTTGTATCACACACTCTTCATAATGTTTTCTATACTATTACTTACAATTAATTACAGAATGAAAAAAAAAGCCCGTTTCGTCCACGGAAAACGAGCAGGAGAAACTCTGGTTTGTGCACAGCGTGTTAAGAACAATTTCACTCACTATTTTTAGGAACTGATTGAAACATTTTAGATCTTATCCTCGATGTAAGAGCTTAAAGAAGATACAGAATTCGATAGAACATATATCACAGACGGTAATGAGGGCATTTCAGAATTTAAATCAAGATTTATATGTACCACCGCCAAAGTACAATTTATGAATCATTTGTTTGTTAAGTTGAACTTCCTGATTATTGTGAGATAATATCCTCTTTATTTTGTGCAAAGTGTGTGATGACAAATTGTGATCATAGGCCTGAATTAAAGAAATGATTTACGCTTCTTTATGTAAGGCAAATGGAGCATTTTCTGGAAATATATCAAATTTGATATTAGTTTATGCCACGAGAAATGAAAACTATTTTACAGTTTTGGTGATATGGATTTTTTTTTTTGCCATTCCTTTTTGGTCATAACTTGTGTCCAAATTCAACGACCAGTGATTGTTGTGATTTTCAATATGTGCCAGATACGTTTCAAAATCAGTCTCCTAGTACAAAATTAAACTCTCAATTCACATGTGTAAAGAAAATTTCCTTCGGATGCTTTGTTTGCCAGCCATTTGCGAATAACGTACATCAAAAAACGTCATTTTCCACAAAAATGCATTTCAAGATGTCTCCGTGTTTCACTAGTTTATGTGAATTTAAAATTCTGTCTAAACTACAAGATCAACAGGGATCTACTGGCAATCACCAGTGTAAATCTTAGCATTTAGGATTAAATAGATTAGGAGCCATAGCGTGTCAAATATGACCAATATTTTCGAACTTTTCGAAAAATTGGAGTTTTTGAGAAACGCCTCTAGAGGATCTAATCATGTTGAAAGGTACATTGAGAGGAAAGTAGTACGTGTTTAAGAAATTACAGAGCAATTTAATGTTAAATGTACAAAGCCAAGATTGTTATAGGATGTTAAGATTATTAGTAAATCAATTGACTAAAGAATCAAGTACAAAGGGCCATGGCAAAAAGATTTTAACTTTTAAATTGGAACGGTCCGAACGTGTGTGAATGACAAAATTTGTAAATATGTACATGAATGCAAGAATTTAATTTTTTATACAAATTTTGTTATGTGTTCAAAGTCAATATAGAATTGTTTTTGAAATTGTCAATACGAAGAAAAGATTCAAAACTAAATAGCAATAGTTAATTTTGCATTGTTGCAATATTCCAATTTTACGTGTTTTTATTTCGAAATATTTATATTCCATGATATCTAGCCACTAATATTGTTTTTTCCTAATGTAAGTCATTTAACGAGCCAAAATCTTGTACGAGCGTTTGATTTTCAGGCCCACCATTTCAAGAAAGTAGCATAAAGAAGCCCTGAGAACATGGAAGAATAGCGAACTCGACGAAGTTTTGTTGGAAATGTAATTAAAAACTGAGCTAGACAAAGTAATAAATATCCGAATAGGTATAGTTTTTGTTAAATGTATGTTTCTTAAATCAATATTAAAATAAATATTTCAGTATAAATAATATTCTCATAAGTTTATCAATAATAGTATTCACAAGACGGTAAAGTAAAGAGAGGTGAGTCTTCCAAATTCTTCCGTAAGAAAATCGAAAGAATGATGCCAATATTTTATTGTTAATTGCAGGAAATAATTACATAAACTACATACATATACAATTACAGTATTTAAACTCCATACATATACATATTTAGTATTTTAGTTCAATTTAGTAGCTGGCTTTTGTTCCATAAGTCAGCTAGCTTAACGTTTACTTCCCCAATTTAGTGTTATTCATTCGTTCTGTATATGTAGTTGTTGAAGATATATAATATGTGATGAAGATTTTGGTTCATGTTTTATGACCGACTGCAAATTCCTTGATTATATTTTCTTAATCACACGATTTGTCTCCGTTTCTGAATTCTGATTGGTAGGTGTGACGTTTTAACTACACGTTTGAGTTTTAATTGCACGCAGGCTATTAACATATAGATAATCAACGATTCTTTGTGGAATTAATGAGCATATTTATTTAAATAAACTAAAAAATATATGTAATTCAATATTTTCAACAACCAGTTTTAATAAGTTTCTTTGCAATCTTGATATTTTTTATAAATACAGCATAAAAAATTAAGGAATCGTAGTGGGAAATACTAAAGAGAAAACAGAGGCAAATAGATCCTTCTAGGACTGTTTTGATTAATTTAGAATCAGTTGATACCCAAAGTTGCGAATTTTCATTACTAATTTATTGCTCGAATGATTTTTACCACTTTATTCCTCCTTTGTAAGATGAAGTATGTTAAAAATGTCTTGTCTTTTATCTATTCGGGACAGAATAAAAACATTGGACAGGGATAATCCTCAGAAATTATTTCATTAAGTTATTATTGTCAATGTCAGTGTGGTTAAAATATTAAATTTTTCATAAATGTACAATTGCCAACCTTGAATAGAATAATAAGAATTAGAAAATTGGTCAAGAAAATATAATTTGATTATCAGATAGACGATATTTCGCACACAAAGGGCTCCAAATTAGAGCAGGAATCGAACAAAATGTGTCCACTTTTTCTGTCTATAGACACAATTTTGCCCGTGGTTATTATCCTCTTCAGATTCCTTTCCCAAAGGGGACTGGGCGTTTTTTTCTGATGATGAACACTGATGACTGATCATCATTTGAAAGCTGTTACTGGATATTCTGACTCGATGAACATTGACTCTGTTTCTCACCAGAAAGAGACGTATTAATTTATTAGCAAGTCAAAAGAAGGAAAACCCTTTGTGAAACATTTTTTCGAAGTTTCCCTTGTGAAGAATATTGAAATTTCTCTTACAAGTATGTTGATCATTTTAATTTTTTTTAGAAATATAATAATGAAACATTTTTTCACTCGGCCAATTAGAGTTGCTATCAAAATTCACGTTTTTTATTTTTCTATTAGTGGCTATTTAATTTTTTCCCTCAACAATTGCAGTTTCAGTTCTTATTTAAATATCTATGTGCTCATAATGGTGATGTGTTCAAAAACGTGCAGAATTGACATTTTACCGTAGGAATTTGGAGGAAAAATTTAAAAATACTTGTAGGTATTGAAATGCAACTGTCCCCGAGGGTCGAATTCTCGCCGTGCGAGAAATATTTTCCTTTAACATCGGAACACGGCGCTCGCGAAGATAGCCAAGATAGAATTTTTGTGGAAATTCGGTTCTTCGGCGGTTTTCGGGTCAACTTGTCAAGAAGCCACAAAACGTGGATTCCGACAGCACTATGAATAAGCGAAAATGATTTACCACGTATAGAAACACAAAAATCCACTTTTAGGTATCCGAGAACCACAAACGAGATATTGCCGTAAAATCGACCCTTTCTCCTACAACAGTACATAATTCTTCTATGCCAAATATAAGAAGATAAAAACTGACAAATGAATGCTTCATTTAGAAAATATGGAAAAATCATTGATTATTTCGTGTTTTGCGTTAAAATTGACGCGTCAGTCAAGAGAAAACAAGAGAAAGGAGCGAGAAAGGAAGACATTTAATTAAATTTTCTAATCCCTTGTCTGCCAATAATTGCTTAACTGCAATATTCTACATATTTGAAATGCCAATATCAATGCCCTGCAATTTCAAAAGCGCTTCTGCGCTGTTCAAATCTTGACTCGGCGCTCTGATTGCAGTTTCGTCATTATTGTGACGATGTGCATGAGACGTTCACTGATTTGTAGAGGGCGTACGATTGGAGTTTCCCTTTGGTCGTACTATACATTGTTGCAATGTAGTCAATGGCGCTGTGTAAATGCGAAAAAAAATCCGTTGATGACTGACAGAATGAAACTTTGATGACTGACAGTAACTACAATGGCAACATTTGTGATTGGCTCTGTATGCGAATTATTTACATTTTTTCAAAGAGAGGAAAGTACAGTTATAAAAACAGCACAGATCCGATTTTCGCTGAACTCTCAATCGTCAGTCAATCCATAACGCGGCGTCACGAGATTATAGGGCGGGAGAGGATATTTCTCCCGTTTAGGCCAGAAGGCCAAACAGTCACCATTTTCAGCGCGCACTAGCGCCTGAAAGAATTTCTCGATTGATTGATTGTTAGTGATTCCGGGTGCGTCAACTACTGAGGTCATTAATTCCGTAAGTGTAGCGCATATCTTTTCATCAGGAGATGGCGATGATCTTCCCCCATTGGATGACGAGATCCGGAGTCGACCTACCGTCGACTTGCGGGGTTTTCCCCAATCAGGTCTACGGGGTTTTCCCCAATATGTCAAATAGTAAGATTTTGAAACTTTTTAAACATACCACTCTAATTTCTAGTTCACAAGCAACAAATGGTGACATTTAATAAGCGTACAAAGTTTCTGATATGTTAAGAACATGATTTTTGAGAAAACTGCACTACAATGTAAAAACATTACTTTTGAAAAAAAAGTATGTTAAAGTTTTGCCTACGCATACCACTCTCTACATATAATGGCAACACATAAACATTTACATTTTACAAAATACTTTAAGAACTAAGACACTAATATTAACAATCACGTAAACACTACGTCTGCTATGTACATGAAATAAGTCACTTCCTTGTGCTAGATGTAATAACTTTTTTCCTGAGATGGAACTTGCACCATGAATTACAATTGTTTCCGTGGAAACATTAACGTTATTTTCACTTGATTTCTTTGTAAAATGATTGCCAAAAAACGTTTTTTTGCTAAATTTCTTTATTCTACCCATTTCTTTATTCTACCCTAGCGCTTGTTTTAGGAAGAATTGTCTTAGGAACAAAATGCGAAAAAACACTACACAGCTTGCATAGCCAGAAATTTAAGTAGAAACAACTATTACATGCGTACGTTTTCTTGGGCCCCGGAATTTCTACCCCCACTCCTTTACCAACATTATTTGAATTAGAAATAAATTATAGCAAAGAGCGCTAGAGACAAAAATCTGATAACCAAGAATGTTCGCTCCCATGTAATAGAAACTATTTCGTATCAAAACTAAGCTATAAATTTGATATAATATTCCTGTTGTCAAAATAATCAAACTTCCCACTCGTCTCGCAACTAGTGAAATGAGAGCTCCAGAAATCGTGCACGGATAGTATTCAACTTTCGTCAACGAAGACAATACAGCGTCACATTTTTACAGAGTAGCCAATATACCCTAAAGAAGATTTTCTTAGCAAAAAATATTCGGAAATTATCCTATGATGGAAAATAGAATTAGAACTGAAAAAGTGGGCGTCACCTACTTAAAAGGGCGGACACTGGGAGATTTCAATTGCTATTTAAACCATTAAAATGGTCCGAATGTGAGAAAATTTTATATATTCTTGAAGAGGAAACATTGGAGATTTTTTCGAGAAAGAAAACAAGAAACCACGTTTTTGTCAAAATTAGCTACCATCTAGAGACCTTGCTGGAATGAAGCACAAATTATTATATGCCCTTGAATTCCTTTGTCACTAAACAATTTCACATCACTGTACAGAGTTCATACTACTCTGTACTTTGTGCCACTTAAACCCCTTTTGTTCCAACCGCCTTAATTTTGTGAATGGCGTCACTGCAATATTCGGAAGAGGAACTTTCGATTTGTACTTGCATGTGATGCGGCGAATTCCAACCCCATTCTTGTAGTAGATTCATGTACGCCTTCGTAGAAGGCAGCAGCAGTTGATGTCTTAAATTTTCTAGGCAAAATTGCTCCCTGGATAGTTCATACACTAACCGTGAGGGTGTGTACTTTGACAAACCTAGCGCTCGTTTTAGGAATCGTGCTTTTACTTGTTCTATGTTTGCTAGGTTTTTCTTTTTCAGGTGCTCCCATATTAAATGGATACCGTACGTAATTATGGGGGTGATTTTAAGTTCGAAAAGTGTCATGGCGGCATGTAACGATGCTCTTGGAAAATTCCGGATGCTGTTCATGACAGTAATGGCAGCTGTGCTTTTCTTTTCTATGTGTATAGAGTATGCATTTCCTTGTGTTTGCAGTGTCATTCCCAAGAACTGGAAATGCGATAGAGGTGCTAATATCTTATTTTCGCAGAGGAATTTATCAATAGAGGTGAGTCTTCCTCCCTTCCTAAATGTTATGGATACAGTTTTCTCCTCATTTAAGTTTAATTAATTAGTGTTGGCCCATTTTACTAGAGCGTTAAAGGCGCTTTGAAAAACTTTCAAGGTCCCGGTAGATGAGAACCATATCCGCGTACGCATACATTTTAACATTTTCTGTTGTGATGCTCTCATGAATATCTGTCGTTGCAGCTGGGACACGATACTTCCTTCGACCACGCACTCGAGGTAAAAATTAGATGAATAATAGTGTACTAATGGGGTCCCCTTGCAGGACTCCGTTTATCTGTTCTAGGGAGTCCGATTTATCGATATTGTCATGTATTATGTTGCATCTAAGTGTCTATTTTAGTAATTTTGTAATCTAGTTGTTACCATTCATTGCTTCCAATTTTTCTATTAGCTTTATTCTATTTACGAAATTGCACATTTTCAGAAAAGCTCAAGATTGATTTTTTTCGTGTTTCCGGGCGCGTCAACTGCTTTGGTCATTAGTCCCGTTTGTGTAGTGCATGTTTTTTTTCGGGAGATGGCGGTGATCTTCCCCCGCTGGATGGCGAGATCCGGTGCCGACCTACCGTCGGCTAGTGGGGTTTCCCCTTAACCAGGACTCTCCCACCAGCGGGGCACCGCCTCAGCCAGAACTAAGCTTCCGACCGGTCTCCCGGAATATGTGGTAGTGTAGTGCATGTTAGTGTAAGTGTGTGTGTAAGGGGAGAGGATAGGACGAGGAAGAGGAAGGACAGATCGCGCGCTGTTCGTGGCCCGTTTGGTAGGGTACTGCTCCGGCATTCGCTTGGTGTTGATCAGAGAAACCACGGAAAACTACCGATCAGAGCAGTCGGCCGCTAGAATTCTCCTCCAGACAGCGACTGAATTCGACCTAGCTGAAAAGCTAGTGTTGAAAATCCTGCCGCCGTCAGGATTCTAACCTAGGACCTCCCGGTCAGAGGCGCTGCAGTGAAAAGCTCAAGATATTTTCTCAAAAATGACACCACATTTTTCAATGAAACTTTTTGTATGGAACAAATTTTTAACATGCGGAAGGGAGCAAAGCGCACAAACGGTTAAATGAGATTTCGCGATGTGAAATATCTTTCAAGAGCTAATAATCATAGATAGTCATCATACATACATACATACAATAATCAAGAAACAGGGCAGAATGATATCAATTTGGGTGGTCACTTTACACCTAAGCAACACGTTGGCAAACTACAACGTACCGCCCAAAATATGAACGTTGTAATCTCGACTGTCCTTCTGGTACAACAAACCAACGCTGAGCAAAGAAACTAGACACGCAAACAACCAATTAAAACTGCAGCTGACAGGCACACATGTTAAATTATTTGAGCTTATCTTTCTCTCAGAAAAACACATCACCCGGCATGGTCTTCACTTGAACCTTGTCGGAAAACATGTACTCGGTAGCGAGCTTGCAAAACACATCCTTACATCCCAGCAATATCCTGCCCAAGACACATCCCCACCTACATCTCCTAGTTCTCTTCCATCCTCCGGGATCCCTTTGAACCCAATTACCTTATCCCCTGAACCTAATCCTTGTACTATCTCTCCCATTATTTATTCTTCCACATCTGTAACCCCTCCTTCCTCACCTCCTAACACCTCTGGGACACGACTTCCTTCGACCACGCACTCGAGGTAAAAATGAGATAAATAAATAGCAATTACAGTCAGATGCAGTAGAGAAGCATCCATGTAGGTACATGCAAAACATTAAAATAATATACCATAATGTGCAATCTCTTTAAAATAAAATTGAATTTATTGAGGCAGCATTACAGTGTGATCTAAGTCAAAGAGATGTGTTTTGCTTTATAACACACTGGTTGTTTTATAATGATCTAAACACACTCCAAATTCCTATTTTTTCCCTTGCAGGATCTTATTGTAGATCGAAGGAATCAAATAAAGGCCCTGTTTACGGAGGATCATGTATTTACGTAAGAAATAGTATTGATTCTTCATTCTTGTCAGAATTTAATTTATATGCAGTTGAAAAAGTTTTTGAAATAACAGTCGTGCATCTACAGACTCCAACAAAGCGAGCTTTAGATTATTTCAATCTTTTAGAAAATCTAGAGATAATTCTGAACAAAATTATTAATCTCTCGTTTAAATCCATTGTTGTTAGAGGAGATTTCAATATTGATTTTCTGAGCGAATCCCACGAAAAAGAAGTTTCTCAATTTAATTCATTATTTTAATTTAGATATTACAATGAACGTATCTACGCGGAATACACTTAAATCACAAACAGCAATAGATCAAATTAAAATAAATAAAACCACTACTATATATGAAATAATAACGAATAATCTAGGTTACAGTTACCATGATGCACAACTTTCTGCAATTACTAATAACATGAATACTGACACAATATATAATACATACATGTGCAGAGCATTTACTGAAGTTAACATAAAATTATTTACGGACTACTCGCTGAAGGAATCATGGGACGCAGTTTATAACGGTGTTGACACAAATGACAAATATAATTTATTTTTCTCAAAGCTTTCATTTCACTTTGACGTGCGCTTTCCTCTTAAAAAGAGAAAATTAAACATTTCACGAAAAGGTAATACTTGCATCACACAAAGAATTAGAACATCGTGTGAAAACAAACAAACGTACGCTCTACTTTATTTCTAAACATCATAACGTATCTCCGGGTTTTCGTGTCTACTTCCGAGAATATAAAAGAATTTTAAGGAAAGTAATAGTTCAAGCAAAAATAATGAAAAATTACGAGCATATTTTCAACGATAGAAACAAAACTAAAGCAATGTAGAATATCGTAAAAAATACGACCACGCCATCACAGTATTTCGTAGAGAATGTTTTTTTAAGGATAACGAAAGAGAAGAAAGTAATCCAGAGCAAATCTCAACTAACACATTTCTAGAATTGCGGTTGATCTCACGAAGGGACTAAAACTACAAAAGTCAACATAATATTTTTCTCAAAAAAATATCGGCACGATGTTTATTTCCGAAACTTCTTCTAACAAAATACTCACAATAGTCAGTAAACTAAAAAAAAAATATTCATCTCGTTTAGATGAATTTCCGGATTGCTTATTAAAAACGTGTACACTTGGCATTATACACCCATTAACTCACATTTTCAATGCTTCCTTGTGCACAGGAATAATTCCAATATTTTCAAAACAGCAAAAATTAAGCCACTTTTTAAAAAAAGGACCAAAAATGAAATTCAAAATTACCGGCCAATTTCTCTTTTGTCAGTTTTCTCAAAAATATTAGAGAGGCTTTCTATACGCGAATAGAAACTTTTCTCAGGAAAAACGAAGCATTTTCAGGCTCACAATTCGGTTTTAGAAAATAAAAATATACGAAAACTGCCATTTTTTCTTTTCATAAAGATGTAGCTTCGTCAATGGACCAAAATGAAGAACCCATTGGGATATTTTTAGATCTTTCGAAATCTTTTAACGTTATTAACCATAACATATTGCTCTCAAAATTACCTTTTTATGAAATTCGTGGTATTGCCCTAGATTGGATAACTTTTTTTTACTGTTTTTGACTAAATAAATATCTTAATCAATATTTTCATGACATTTTCATTATCTCTGCATAAGCTTTTAGAATTATTCGGGTGCAATACTTGTTTTATTCTTTCTTCTTTAGCGTATTCCCGAAGCAACGGGAAATCTGTAGACGAAATAAGTCGTCACGTTTTGTTAAATGTTTGGAGAGTAACTTGTAACCACATGATACTGTAACTTGTAACCACAAGCCATTTTATGACTGCGAAATGATTTAAAATTCGAACTGAAATATGTATATTTGTCTTCTGGATCCTTGGTGAGGGCAAATAGACTTTGTTTCTGTATTTTCGTAATGACCCTGCAGGCCGACTAGTTAAATATCCCGCGTCGACTGTTTTCCATTTCACGTTCTATTTCTATCATTGATATCTACAAATCACCTTCGAACGAAGAGCTAAAGGAAGACGACCGCTGTTTTCATACTCTTCGCATGCGTGTGTGGGGGAACTTTCAAAATGGCGTCCATGGAAGAGGACGAAGGCGCGAGTAACGATAATTCAAATCAGATGGAAGTAGACAAAGATTCTAATGCATCTAGTCCTCAGCAGGAAGAAGAATCATCAGATTCTTCGGCTGACGATGAAGCAGAACAAGATCAGAACATTGTCATCTTGGAACAGAAGGTAATTTTCTGTGTCTTAACCTAACTTCTTTCAAAATATGAACGTCGTTTACGTTCCTGTCATAACAGTATAATTGCATGTTAAGGAGCTATTGTTTCAGAAATCTCCCGCTCTTGAAATCGTAGAATTTGTAATAAATATTAATATGTATACCTATTCTAATCCAGTGTTTTGTTGCTGAAAATGTAATTATTTGTTGACCTATCAACATAATTCTTACAGATGTTAAGGAATGTTGACCGAAGGATGGTTGAGAGTATTTGCTGATTTTATATGGAATTTCATTAGTATATTACTACAAATATGTGATTTTGTTATACCTTTTAAGGAAGAAAATAGGTTAAGTGAAGTTGTTTTGGTTACTAATCCTTATGTTTTCAGATTTCTCAAAACCCTTATGATTATTCTGCTAATGTTGAGCTCATCAATACGCTTCGAAAGGCTGGAGAATTGGATAAACTGAGAGAAGCTCGTGAACGAATGAGCAAACACTTCCCATTGAGTCCTGGTTGGTACTACATGACTTAAACATGGTGAATTGTTTGTGTGAATGTACTAATTTTATTTATTTGCCTTTAGAATTGTGGAAAGCATGGTTAGAAGATGAAAGCAAATTAGCTACCACTATTGAGGAACGCACTGCTGTCAAAGATTTGTTTGAACGAGCTGTTAAGGATTATGTCTGTAAGTGAAAAAAAAGAAATTAATAAGAAATATATTTATCTATCTATTAATTATGTTTTTGGTGACATATTTGATCGAATTATTATGTTTGTAGCTGTAGAACTTTGGCTTGAATATGTACAGTTCAGCATTGGATTCATGGGAGATCAAAACGGAATGGATAATGTACGAGCTGTGTTTGAAAGAGCATTGACAGCAGCTGGTTTACATGTCTCAAAAGGAGTAGTGTTGTGGGAAGCCTATCGTGAATTTGAACAATGTATGCTGACCATGATAGAGGTAAGAAATTGGTAGATGTGGAGAATAGCACTCCCTCACGTCACAAATCCACCTAAACTGTGCATCAAGATTTGCCATGAAGTACATACATCATAGAAATGGGTTACTAAGAAGGTATTTATTAGTACTTGCATTTATGTACATGGTAATGTGTGTTATTGATGCGAGTGATAAAGGTGCAGGGTGATAAAGGGGATAAAAAGATAAATATTAAATTGATTTGCTATTGCACTTCCACTGTGTTTTAATTGTATTTTATGACAAGGAAGGTGCACCGGAAGGTTTATCATTTTTCTTTCTGCTTTGTAGTTTTGTTTATGTTATACAAGTAGTAATAAATTGAACTGATGTTTGAGAGAGAACTCATTCCTTACTATGAGGAAGTTGTATAAAACTGCTCGATTGTCAGAGCGAGAGCAGAGGGTGAACCATTTTTGTGAACACAAGGGCTGAAAGACCCTTGTGAATGCCATTCATTGGATCCGTCAGGTAGCGGACCACTTGGTGTCAAAATGTGTGTATTGTAAAATTACGTTCTCTCGAAAACTACTCTGGACCAGGAAATATTGACATCAGATTTGTGTTTTACATGTTAAAATACACAAAGTACTTAAGGTAATTTGTCAATAAAATAATATTTATGGAAATTTTAAGTTCTGAAAATGTTTAAATTGTTATTTCTTCATAATTTATATGTTGGTGAGTGACTAAATTATTAAGAATTGTTTGTACTAGTGTTCATTTAAAATTACTGTATTGTATTGGTGGGTTGCTCTTCTTAGGTTACAAGAGGCCTTGTAGGAATATTTGCAGGTGGCATTGAGGGAGGGGTCGCTATTCTCCACGTATTTTCTTGTAGTTACTTTTTCTTCCCATACTTTGGTGTTTACCTTTTAAATTTTGCACAGGCAAAAGCTGATGCAAGTGATGAGGACAAGGAAGTCCAAAAGCGAAAGCTGGATTCTTTGTTCAGGCGCCAGTTGTCAGTTCCTTTACTTGAAATGGAGCGGGCATATGAAGAGTATGTGAGCTGGATTGGTGGAGGTAGCAGAGAGGGTCAAAATGGTTTAGATGAAAATGTTAATAGAGTGTATAAAAAAGCACTAGAGAAGTTGGGTAAAGTACTTCCTTTTGAGATGCAGTTGGTGAGTATATTGTAGATGTAGCAGTTTCTTATTAATAATTTTTCTAATATTGAAAAAATTAGTAATTTTTGATTACTAGTAAATTATTTAGGATGTGAAAGGTTTAGAAAATACTCGTTATATAATCCTTGTAGTACTTGTTGTAGTTCAATTCAACTGTCAAAAACAATTTCTGCAAAATCTCTCCTCATTACTATTTTTTTATTGTTTACATTACAATTATTTTTTATTATTGTATCAATTATTAACTTTCAAAATTTACTTGTAGATGTCCACGCCAGACAGTCGAACTGATGTGTATCGCGAGTACCTGGACCACGAGAAAAGTGATGGAGAACCAGCCAGAGTACAATGCTTATATGAACGAGCCTTGGCCGAGCTTTGCCTTGATCCTATTCTGTGGTTAGACTACCTCAAATATGTGGATACACAATTAAAAATTGACACAATTGTTCTCCCTGTATGTGAAAGAGCGGTCAGAAATTGCCCATGGAGCGCACCCCTATGGGTCTACTATCTGCGAATACTTGAAAGATATAAACATCCTCACCAGAAGTTGACAGGTACGTTAGTCTATTACATTTTGAGTTGAATCTTTTTCAAAAGACCTATTCCTAAGGTTCGAGTCCTCACAATGGCAGAATTTTCAAACACCAGCTTGTTAGCTAGGTCAAATTCAGGCACTGTCTGGAGGGGAACTCTAGAGGCTGGCTGCTCTGATTAGTAGTTTGCTGTTGTTTCACCTATCAACACCACGTGAAAGAGAGCTGTTCCCTGATAAATATGCCAAGGACCGCATGCAATCTTTCCTTCCTCTTTCTTACCCAATCTTCGCCCCTTACACACGCTTACACTTACATGACTACACTACCACACATATCTGGAGGCCAGACAGAAGCCTATACGTTATCCTGGTTCGGGTGGTGCCCCTCTGGTGGAAGATAGCCTGTTGGAGAAAACCTCATTAGACAATGTAGGTCAGCGCCAGATCTCACCATCTCATTTGAGAATATCACTGTCTCCTCCCAAAAAGAAGTAGACATAACACTTACAGGATTGACGACATTAGCAGTTGACGCTGCCAGAAACACGAAATAATTAGTCAATAAATCAAAAGAGAATCAATCAAGTGAAACAGTGAATATCACAGGCAAGTGTTGATGGGAAATTATTTTTGCTTATATAATCAAAGACAAAATATTTAAAATCTACAGTAAAACTTGCCAAATGTGGAATCTCAAGGGACCAGTATTTTTTTCTATTTTAGACAAGATTCTGCATTATCCAATGTAACACTGTAGAATGTTTGTCAGGCCTGTGATATATGTTCATGTTAGACAGATTTCCACATTGAGCAAGTTTTACTGTATTTTTATTGCGTTTGTCCTCACTAATATCAAGCAAAGCTAAATTGATTTCAACGGAACTTTGATAGAGCAAGTTACGTTATGTCATGCATAAAATCAATTTCATGATTTCGATGTAAATACACATTTTGTGGTCCCCTAATACTGGAAAAGTGTTATACCTTCTCGCATACTGCATATGTAGTAGAGAGAAAGTTACGTAATGCTGCAGCGAAGAAAAATGATTTTTCTGCAGCAAAATTCATGTTCTAGATCAGGTTTGTCCAACTGGTAGCCCAGCCCTACTAGCAAACATGCCCTACCAGGGTACACATCCTGTGTAATGTGAAATAGATTAACCCGAAATTTAAAGAATTTTATTCTAATAAATTCGGAAATTCAAAATTATTCAATGTGTTGCACTCTGTCATGCACCAGATATCATACATGGTTCCATCTCCCCCCTCCCTCCCGAGCTTTTCAGAGCAGCCGGGCAAAGTTCCGAGATCAACAATATTGAGAAATCAGGAGTGGATTGCCCAAGTAATGAAAATATGGCCTGGAACTATATTGAAGGGTTTAGTTGTGGCCCCTGAGAGACCTTCCAAGTTGGGCACCCCAGCTCTAAATCTTTGATAGTGACCCCCAAAAAAGTAGATAATTCTTATTCCTTTATGTAGTAAATTACCACCTCTAATATGCGTAGTCAGAATTCGTTTTGAGGATCCTTGATACCAAAAAATTGGTTTATGGTAAAATGTTTGTCTAGGAGCATTTCTGGTGGCTAAACATAGGCAGGATTTTCACCAAAATTGATATTCCCCAGTTCATAATTTTTACAGTTGTTGGTAAAAGTTAGTTTAAAAGCTATCTGTTCAAGGATGCAACTGTGAAATTTGGGAAAGAGTTCCAAGAACCAACAAGTCGGTTTGATAAAAATTCCTTCTGGGATTCTAATTGACTGTACATTTATTTATATCAAATCGATGGTCTCATAGTTTTGCATTAATGTTTATTGGGAATGTAGAAGCCACTTCTGGGACTGTTTACTGGTTTGTTGGAATTTTGTAAATTTCTACTGTACTATATGAATGTCTTCTGTGTTGTAGGGTAAGTTGTTGATTTGCCAATCTTCATATACTTAGCTAGGATTTTAGAGGTTCTTCTTTTCCCTCTTTATCAAAGTGTGGTGGCCAAAGTATAGATCTGTGGGTGATGTGGATAAAAATCAAGTATTTACTTTTACTTGAAGTAACTAGTAAAAGAATTAACTATGAAACAATAGCATTTACTTAATTTGATGTGGATAACAGTATACTTCTATGAGGAAGGAAAAGGGAAAATATATAAATATTGGGAAAAACAGTGCCAACTCAATAATATCAAGTTTGTATCAGAGTATGTACAGAGAGTAAACTAATTCATTTGATTATGGTTCCAACAATATGTTTTATGAAAAACAATGATTTTGGATTCAGTCTCGCTATTTTTTTCATGGTTTCCAGTGGTTTTAATTTTGTTATGACACCTTGATGTAAATGAAAGTTTGTGGTGTTTAATTAAGAAAATGTTATCCTTCATTTGGCGTTCCAGAAGAAATTACTAATTGTTATTTTCCTCGGTCTTGATTGTACCATAATATGTAGTCTTCCTATAGTAAGATGTGACTTTATCTGTACAGAAGCAAAAATAGAATGATTGTGGTTAAGTAGTTACCTCGTTACTTCAGCTTTTGCTGTGTGAACGTAGTATGTCTGGTCTCTTTTTCAGTTCTCACCTTCACATTTTAAGTTTCCTCTGTAACAATATATCCTAATTGTTGTGTAAAATATGTTGCTTTATCATGTTTCTTAAACGGATATTTCTGTTCATTGTTGCTTGAATTAATTGAATTTGCATTTTCAGAGGTAATGGAACAAGCTTTGGGGGTGGGTTTCTCCACTGCTGCAGAATATCGGGGATTGTGGATGGCTTACCTTGACTATTTGCGAAGACGAGTAAAATGGGGAGAAGATCAAGAAGAAGAACAGCTTAAAGAACTCAGAGCTGCATTTAACCGAGCTTGTGAACATCTTGCTCAGTGTAAGATATGCATGTGTCACTGTCATATTTATTTATTGAAATTAAAATGGTAGAAGTAAAGTTATTAGAACATATTTATTTAATTATTGTCAATTGAAGATCAGTATAAAAAATTTCACATGACAGTTTTTTTCTTTTTTATATCATTTTACTTATTTCATACTCCTTTATCAGAGAATCATACAACATAATAATTATGTAAATTGTATTTAAAAGGGTTAACACTATGGGTTTCACATCCATATGTGTAATCCATTTCACTTATTGATTATGTTGGCTGTGAAGTGTTACAATGCATGTGTGTACTTTCCATGCATAATATTTTTAAAATTTAGTCTACAGTATTACCAACATACAAGTGTTTCTAACTTTTTGATTTGTTGTTGCCATTCACTGCATGGTACCACTTACATAACATTAATACTTATTAACTCATGAAGTTGTGTCTACAAGCCAAATTCATCATTCGGGGGTGGATTTTAATGAAATGTGATTTTTTTTTTTCCTTTTTTTTTCCCTCCACTTTAGAGCAATGCCATTTAGTTAGAAGAAATTAAATTTTATGTTATGACAAATGGGAATATGTTTATGTCATTTTTTTGCATTTTTCATCGATTTTGACTAATAAATCATTTTTTACCATTTCCCATACTTTTTAATTCATTTTTCTCTGAATTCATCGATTTTAATATTTTAATGATACTTGCTTCAAATAATATTTACAAGATGCAACAAATGTTCTCGACAGAATTCCTGAGTAGCCTATTCGATTTCTTCACTCAGAAATTGTAATGTCTGCCGTTGTTATGAAATCTGTAGTTCCTGTGATGCCTATCAGCACCATTGTAGGTTTGGCCAATTTCAGGATAACTAATACAGATTTCCTGGTAAAGAACAGTCCAAACCAATAGTTTGCATGCTGAGTGCACTTGAACGAATTAAAGAGCGTGCATTCGGATGAACAACAAGCTGAATATTTTACATCAGTAACGTATTCAGCTTGAGTTGTTCATTGAACCTGGTTTTGATCTTTTTTCTTTTTTACTTTTTTCTTTAGTTTTAGCAAATTTTTAAAACATTTTAAGAGCATTTTATCGATCATTTTTAGAAATATTTTAGGTCATCAAAATCCATCCCCTATTCATCACCTATACCTCAACCAAAACTTATTGCTTCCCAAAACCATGCTTTGAAAATTTCATGTGTCAGCTCTGGCTGGCTCCCTTCTCTATTCAGAAAGCAATGACACACTTCCATTTATCTGCAAACGAATGCACTGAAAGCATGAAAGTTGGACACAAACTAGTGTTATACTATGTGTCTCATCATTGAAGGCACATTTCATTTTAACTACCTATATTGCTGATGACTGTACTCTGCCTATGAGAACAATAAACACAATTGATCGTTGTAAAAAGAACACCAATCAATTACCATAAGAAATTTATTCAAATTCCGAATCCTGTGAAATATTAAATCAATTGTAAAAGCATTTTCTAAATACTTTTCCTCATTTTGTAGTTCTTATAAAAGTAATTTAAATGTTAACCTAAATGTCTAGACTCCATTTAACTTCTCCATTTTGATATATCCATATCTGATATTTTTAGTAAAACTAATAGCTTAGACATACACAGTAGTTCTAGTCCCAATGGAATATCAGCAGTATAAAAAAATCTAATTTTCTCGTATCATAAGTTTTGAAATTACTTTTTTAAAAGTCTTTACCTGAAAGATCTTTTTCTGTTGAATGGAAATCTTCTTTCAGTATACCAATTGTTAAATCAGGAAATAAAAAGAATGTTCCAAATTATCACCTCATTCAATTTTAAGGTATGTTAAAATCAGTAATTATGGATAAACTGAAAGGAAAGTCATAACTTTTCCTTTTTCTTCAATTAGACAGTTTTGTTTCATGAGCAAGAAAAGCATTGAATGTAGATACGTTGATTTATTATACTCATTACTTCTCATTATGTTATAAGAATAGAAAAGCATCAGGAACGGAGATGTTGAATGCAGAACTATTTCAGTATAGAAGCTTTTTCTTTAAACTTAGGCTGTTACATTTTCTGAACATGTGCTGGAAAAATGGAATAATTTCCCAAACTTGGATGACTGCAGATGTTACCCCCATTTTAAGAAAGGAGATTGGAATGAACCTGGAGTTATCAAGGAATCAGTGTTTTTAATACTGGTTATAAAGAATATGCCAGAATCCTAAAGAATAGATTAAAAACTATTAGTGAAGGACTCCTATTAAATGAACAACAAGGATTCCAACTAAGTCACTCGTGCAAATAATAGCAAGTATGGAGTCATTATATAATGGAACGGAGGTAGTTATAAGTATGGATTATCTAAAGAGCAAAACATTTTTAGGAAATCAAGGAGTACGACAGGGGTGCAGTTTGTCCCCAACACTTTTTAATATATATTTAGACAATGGCTCTTAGAGTGTTGAAGAGAGAACGTTCAGATGGAATCTATTTGGGGAAATGGGAATTATTTAAATACTCTTTTATTTGCAGACGACCAGGTTTTAATTGCTAGAAATGAAAATGAACTCCAGAAAAATGCTCATATATTGAGTAATATCTTGGAAGATTACAAACTCAAAATCTCTTTCAAAAAAAGTAAAGTAAATAATGGCATGTTCCAATGTTGAAGACATTTCAACAGCCTTGGCTGCAACTTGAGCTACAATTATGAGAATGACATTGATATCAAACTCCATCGGTTCCATCAAATGTGCAGCACAATGAGACGGATGCTTTCAAAGAAGACAAGAAGAGAGATGCAAATAAAAATGTACAAAGTATTGGCAGTACCAGTTGTATTGTACGGAAGTGAGTCATGGGTATTGACGAGAAATAAAAGTAGTAATATACAAGCTTCTGAGACATAGTAATATACAAGCTTCTGAGACATAGACTCCTCCACCAGTTCAGAAACGAAAATATCCAAAAAGACTTCATTATTTCTTCCATATTAGACAAAATAAAGGAGAAAGCCTGGTCACAGCACCTGCAAATGATGGAAGATGATAGGCTCACAAAAGGGGCCTACCATTATCGATAAGTGGGAAGAAGAGATCCTGGTCGACCAAGGAGAGATGGAGTGAAGCTGGAACAGGCCTTCTGGCCCAGACCATGAAAGGAAGAAGAAGAAGAAGAAATCTTCAAAACTGTCTGTCCGTACTTGGCACGACAGCCTGCTTACGGGCTTTGGCCTACCAGCAGCATCCTGGCCTCGCGGCTATGGGTGAAGTGGGTATGTGTGATTAGCACAAAGACATCCCCACACTGTATTCTTGTCTTCTCAACCTGAGAAGTGAGTTTTCTTATCGTCACTCAGCAACTTATACTGAAACATTGCAAGGAAAATGCACTGGAAATGACGTGACCCGACTGGGAATTAAACCCAGGGTCACGTCATGGGAAGTGAGCACGCTGACCAATTAGCTAAACCATGAGGGCACATCTTCAAAATTATGGAGAAAAATGTGAAATTAACAGCATTTATACAGACTTAAGCAACCTTCATTTGATTTTGCTTTTGATTTTACCAATCTCTCTTTACTCGTATGAAAATTAATGTTTATTGGGCCAATTTGTTACAGTGGCTTTCTAATGATCTTGTACATAGAATCTAATGTGTTAAAAATGGTAGTATTATTTTGGATGGATTTAGTTTATCTGAGGTGCCTCAAGATTATCATTTCAGACCAATGTTTTTATCATTTTTATAAATTATTTACATCTATACTTGGATGTAGAATTCCTGCTATTTTTAGATGATTGCAATCTAGTAAGTCAATCACAAATTATAATGGCCAATTTTTTTAACAAAATATTACATTCTGTTATAAATTTATCAAATAGTGTGTGCGTACAATAATCTTGCATTAAATTCTTGTAAATCTAAATTCATAACTTTTCATTTTCTAGAGTAAATTTTTTGAAATACTACTCAGTCGCACTTGAAAGAGTTTCACTAATTCATGATTTAGGTTTATGAAGTGAATTAAATGCTGGGATTTTTCAGGACATGCAATAAGTTTGGCTGTATATGAACCCTGAAAACATTACATATAATGTTGAATGAATATACATTGTTGAAACCTGTTTTGATGTTTTCAACTGTCGTCTGGTGACCTTACTTTCACTCTATACCAATAAATTGGAAATGTAACAGCATACATTCTTTAGAATTGTGGCAAATCCGTTAAATTTACCAGAACCAGTTATTGACCATGAGTACAATGTTATATTATCAACTCTTAATATCACTTCACTCCTCAATGGGACCACAATGATTTCGTCTTTTTATACATATTATTATTAGTGGTGAAGGTGACTGCTCACTTTCACTCAAGCAAGTGTATTTTCGCGTTCCTACCAATGTGTTTAGAAGAAACAATATGTTTGTCTCTCCAACACACTTCCAGTTGAACATTCCATTTAAAATAGTAGAAACTTTAGATATGACATCTTGGAATTAAAAGATTCTACAGTATATTTTTTCCATGCTCCAGTTATGAATTTGTCACAGTCAAGTTATATTGACCACAGTATGTGAAGGATCAGCAATTGAAATACTTGGTTTGTAGAGCACACCAATGTTAATTATTTCATTCACCACACCCATTAAATTATATTAATATATAAAATCTATTTGAAAGGAGATAATGAAGTGTAATTTTTCCACTAAAAACTATTGTATATTTATTTTTATAGCAAAAATAAATTAATACATTTTTTTTAAAATATTTTAACAAAAAAAAAATTAAATTTATCTTACATACTACATACATAGTATAGAGAAAGTTATGTAATGCTGCAGTGAAAAATGGCAATTTTTCAGCAGAAAAATTTGTATTTTATGTCCCTTATACTGGTAAAGTTGATAATTTGTGTTCCTATTTGTATAAATTACTTCCTCTAATGCGTTGTATAATCAGATTCAACATTTCATGAGTCCTTGATACCCCAAAATTGGTTTACAGACAAACATCGTGGGTGAGGCATGGCAGGTTTGCACAGTTGTAACTAGACTTACTCATTGTCTTTCTGATATGATGCACACTGGGTCCACCTGCCTAAAACCTGGCCAAAATACAAAGATTTGGCCTGATTTGCATAAAAATTTGTATTCAGTGGTTTCAGAGGGAAATTTATTCTATGCGCGAGGTCGCACTCAGAAAAAATGTTGCAGCAAATGTCATTTGTCAGTCCGCAATGAGCACTTGTAACCTGTTTCTGCAAGAAGAGTAGATAATGAATTAATTTAATAAAAATAAGTGAATTCATTGAAGGAAAGATTTTAACTTTCTCAATGTGCGTTGTGTACAGGTAAAAAAGGTACTCCATTATCAGTTGTAGGTTTTTGCAATAACAAAGGAATTAATTTGATTAATTATTCATTGTCCATCATTGTCTTCAAATCCTACAACAATTCAAACCGTGCGTGTGCTAGATACGAAGAAAAGTGGAAAACATTCATTATACAACAGTGTCTTGAGGACACTGCTTGTCCAGATATGTTACGAAAGTACCTTGCCTGGAGAAGGGTTGAATGCTTTAAAGTGATCAGACATAGTGAAGCAATCTCCCAATGGCACATGTAGATGTGAACCACAAGAGTGGTCGGTCAAGTAGCCAAGAATTCATGGGATTCTCCTATCTCTGTTTACTGTTCACAATGTCCCAATGTGTAACCTTGAGTTAGGGACTCTACTTTTCAACATAATGTACACATAAAGTGGATTTTAGAAGACTTGATGTTTTAAGCTATTTAAAGAAAAAATTTCCCCAATATAGTTGCAACATTAGAGGTACTCGTATACATTAGATGTTCTCAAAACTGACTCAATTTTTAAAAAAAATCTGTTTGTAGAATAGAGTGTAATGTCTAACACTAAATCATATGACAATGCACTAAATCACATGACATATGCTCCATTTTCATTAAAACTTATCTTTTGTTAAAAATTACATGTTGCTTAGAATCAAGTCCTTACACCACAGTAAAATCAAAAATAATTTTGTTGCATTTTTAGGTAGAATATCTCACTTCTCAGCTGACTAGTCAGCTAATAGAATGTAACATTCTTTTGTTTCAACAGCTATAATGAATTTTTAATGTTGCAGAGTTTCTAAAATGTTGTCATAATATAACTCAAAATTACATGAAAACCTTTAATATTTACAAACAACAATACATGAAATGACTGAAGCTCTGCAATTGAGGAATACATTGCATTAATAAATAAATCTCTATCTTTAATGTTGTATGTGTAGGAGGGTATGAACAAAAATTTTGAATTTTTGCAATTCTTGAAATTCTAGATGTTGAAATGAATATCAAACCATTATCATAAGGCCTTTGTCACTCAGACCTATGCTATTATCAAGTAAACTCAAAATTTTGTTGTTCAATCCAAGCAAAACATTTAAAGAAAAAATGTGGAACTGTTTGTGAAAATATCTTGAATTTATGTATTTTTCTGCCACAATTTCACTCAAAATTTCACAAATACTATTCATAGTTTCAAAAAATTGTACATGACTATTTAAAGATTTAATTTTTCAGAACAGATTTCATTAAGAACAACATCTGTAGTTTTCAATAATGTAGAAGTTAAAAGACGTTCAAAAAATTTTATAACATTTGAAATTTCCGCAAAAAATCTAACTTACACCATTTTTATAAGAGTATGTTGCTTTATTGGAGCAAATAATTTAAAGGAAATGTCTTTGAGAAAATTATAAATTATACATCCTTGGAGGCTTCTTGTAAGGTACCCCAAAATTTAAAAGGGCTGTTTCAAATTCAAAGGACTGGGAATAACCAGGTAATATGAGAATTGATCTGGGAATATCCATTTTGGTGAAAGTTTTGTGTACATTTACAGCACTGAAGTTGTTCACAAGCCAACAGATGTTTTGAGAAAAACCTTATTGGGTGTCATACATCTTCCTTCAGACCATGAAATTTGAATATTCTGCTTACGTAAAGAAGTAATATGCTATTTAAAGGAGGCGGAGGAACCAAGTTTTAGGGCTTCAACACATAAACCCATTTTTTCTGTCATAATATTGGCACTTTTTCCTCACTTCACATAACTTTCTTGATACCTAGTGTATGAGACTAATAGGGAAGTTATAGAGAGAGATAAGAAGTGGTTGACTCATTCTATAAAATGAGATGTTCAAAGAATGTATTGTTGAGCGGGCTCTTCCTCTGAAATAGGAAGCAGAAAGTTTATTTCTTATTAACAGAGCTTCATCAATAGGAAAAAATTTGCCAAAAAGTTGAAATAATACAAAACAATAATTGTATTCAATGCATTATTAATTGTAAAATAAACTGTATAATTCAGCAAAACCCTTAAATATGGTATATTGTGCAGTGATATTTGTTATACCAAGACTTGAAAATAAGCATCTACAGACTGCAATTTGGGTTAAAAACAAAACTCCAGGATTCTCATTAAGCAGAAGAAATATGTAATGATATACAAATCAGAACTCTTATGTATAGTTATTATAATTATTGTGTTTCTTGTTAGTTCTAATCTTATTCACTTTCTGTGTTATAAGTCATCCTTATTTTGTGGCTGACATGTTCAAAAAAATATTACATATCTTGTGATATAGGATAGGTGTATGCTTTACAGTTTTTGGACTTCAAGGCGATCCCACATGCATGGTACTACAGGCATGGGCTCGTATGGAAGCTGTTCATGCACGAGAAATGGAGACCACACGCCGTCTGTGGAGTGACATTCTGAGTCAGGGGCATGACAAAACTGCAAGCATGTGGCTGGAGTATATCAATCTGGAGAAATGTTACGGCGACACCAAACATCTGCGACGTCTTTACCAGCGAGCTTTAGCTGCCACTCAGGATTGGCCGGAAAGCATAGGAGATGCGTGGCTGAACTTTGAGCGAGACGAAGGCACGTTGGAGACATTTGAGGCATGTGAGAGCAAGTACGAAGCACGGATGAAGGCTGTACTGGAGTTGCGAGAGAAGCAGGAGGCCCAGCAGGCAGCTCAACAAGCAGAAAGTGCAGCTGCACACAAAGGACATCGCCATGATGCCAGTAAACGCAAGGTAGATTAATTCGGGAACTTGGGAACAGATTGTCCTAGGCCATTTTAAACTGAAATTGAGTTACAAAGCAATATGTCCTCAAGCCACACCACGACTGTAACTCTATGGAATGTGTTACAAACTTAACTTTTTTACTTGACCATTTGTTGTTAAAATTTACTGCTACATAGAGAGACATCAAACTGGAAGTGTGAGGGCTGTGTTGATGGTAATATATCAATTTTTGCCTGAAGATGGCATAGGACTATTTTATCCCAACCTGATAGCTTGTGCGCTTCTGAATCTCGAAACTACATTTTTCATTAGTTTTTAATGTAATAATATTACTTAATAATATAAACTTTCCTTATCGGTTTGTACCGGGAACGGTACCTCAGGGTATCAACTGATGTCACTGGAGCGCCTCTGACCAGGATGTCCTAGGTTTGAGTCCTGATGGCGGCAGGATTTTTGACATTAGTTTTTCAGCTAGGTTGAATTCAGTCACTGTCTGGAGGAGAATTCTAGTGGCCGGCTGCTCTGATTGATAGTTTTCTGTGGTTTCTCCGATCAACACCAGGCGAATGCCAGAGCAGCACCCTAACAAATGGGCCACGGACCGCACGCAATCTTTCCTTCCTCTTCCTTGTCCTATCCTCTCCCCTTACACACACACATACACTAACATGCACTACACTACCACACTTGTCGGGAGACCGGTCAGGAGCTTAGAGCTTGTCCTGGTTGGGGCGGTGCCCCGCTGGTGGGAGAGTCCTGGTTTAGGGGAAACCCCGCTAGCCAACAGTAGGTCGGCGCCAGATCTCATCATCCAGCAGGGGAACATCACCACCATCTCCCGAGGAAAAACATACACTAAACTTACGGGACTAATGACCTGAGCTGTTGACGCACCCGGAATCACTAACCAACCAACCCATCCGCTTATCAGTTTGTGAAAATTTACTCTTGTGATTCACAAACATAAAATAATATTCTATTTGAAATGTGTAGCCAGATTTTTTCTTTCATTTAGAAAAACAAATGTATAAAAACTTGGTAGTTCACATTTACTTGCAATGAAAATGTTTAATCCTGTTGCAGAGAAGTGTTGTATGAGATCAACCATTCTTTGTCTAGTTGGTTTTACAGATAAGTTAGCTATATTTCTAAAATTAATGTCTAAACAGTATTCAGCAATTAGCATCAAAGACCATAGAAAACATTTTTCATATTGTATAAACACAGACATCTTTCTTAATAATTAAATAACAGCCGTGTTGAAAATTAATTTGATAACAAGAAATCATGTATGCAAATTTCTGCATGAAATTCTCAATTAATGTAATACTTAGTTTGTCATTTCATCTGAAGATGTTAAAACTGCGTCCTTCATGGTTCCCTGTTCACATTATTTTCAAGAATGAAACAATCAGACGTATTCTACTATGTTAAATAACAATTAATATGTTAATGTAATAAATGTAACTTATTGATTGTTGTTTTATCATTGAAGAAAATGTCTGAATGTTTGGACCTACATTAAATACATAATTATAGGCAATTAATAGTATGATACTTTTTCTCTAGAGAATCGTTAGAGATGGTGCAGACATTTTCTTAAAATTGCGTGAAAATGACAAAAAAATGAAATATGATACTAGGTGTTAACAATTCAAGAAAAATTTCATGAGGGACCAGTAGTAATTTAACAACCAAGAATGTTCTTATCTATTTGGGCACTGTCTAGTTGCAGGTAAAAATTCTACCAAATCCAAACTTTCAGATTCATAGTGTTCACGCCTTTACAGATCTCTGGGCTCACTGCATCCTCCTCAAAGATAGCAGGGTAGCAAGAAGAATAATTAAATTAAATCAATAATAATAATAATAATAATAATAATAATAATAATAATAATAATAATAATAGTAATAATAATAGTAATAATGATGATGATGACAATGATGATGATTTTAAAAAATAAAATACATCTGACTGCATGTCACCTCTTTAGGTTTAAGAAATATAATATTGAGCACATTTATGAACAATAAACCAACAAAATGAAGTCTACTGCCTGCCATATTAGTGACTTTATATAACATATGACATGTAAGATATGACAAAGGCTATAGTAGGATAAGGGGAGGGGGTGTAAAAATGCCCTCAGGCTTAATTCAGTTTTGAATAGTGCGCTGTTTATTACTTCTTGAATCAATTATTGAATTTATTTTGAATATAACAATGAAATTCATATGGTAGAACTATTACAGAAATATACCATGATGTAATAAGCACAAAATTAGCTTTAATTTTTCTATGTTGATGTGAAATAGTGAAAGCATGACAAATAAAATGAACGTATGTTGTCTTTTCTAATGATAGCTAAAACAAATGCTATTGTTTAGTATCATAGTTTTGTAGTTTATTTTGAGTGTGTACGGAGTATTAAATAAGTTATTGAGTATTTTTTACATTTTCTTGAAAATTTGAAAGAGAATCATTTATTGGTTGCTTTGCCCATTACTGCGTGCCTACCACTTCAAACTATATCTGCTGATTGAAACGTGTTGAAGAAATCACCATACACAGGCAAAGGCACACGCAATCACCATAAACAGACACTATTAGTTGAACCAGGCATTAGTGGGAGCCCTAACTAGTGGTGAAGTTTCTTAATTGTTGGGATTCATCATTAGGAGGTAAAGTACAGTGGATGAGCTTGAAGGTCTTGATTCATGAAAATTTTGACTACTCATTCGTGAATGGGGTGCAAACTAGGAAGCAATTTCCATCTATATCATACTCCATGTACATGATAATTTTTACTTTGAAGTAATTGAAGAATTACATTTTTTTAAAACTTGAAAGAAAGGATGAGAGAAAAGCTGTTAGAGTATTTTTATTGGTTAATGCACTTGGTGTTTGAGAGTACCAGTAGGTTAAGGTACCAGTTTGTAGTTGGTTTATTGCTTGCAAATTTGTACCACTCGGAGAACTGAAATTTAAATTTAAACCTCAATTTAAAAAACTAGATCCATCTCTTACTTTACAATTAGACAGTAATATTTCTTGCAGAGAAGTTTGATAATTAACTATTAGGTACCATAGACCTTTAAGTACCTATACAAGTAATGACAAGTGTAAAGACTATACCTTACAGCTTGAACATACTATTTATTGGAAGGTCAGGACTTCAATCCAGGCATGATATCACAAATTTTCTTGATGTTTTTGACATTGGTGAGTTTGTAATACCTGCAAGAATTGAATTTGTGGGCCAACTTCTCTAATCAGAGATCACTTCCAAGTGAATGCCAATGCTCTCTGTATAGAGGGCCACAGACTTTCCTTCCCAATATAACCAATCTGGACTGGGAATGAGGGACAATAGGGAGGTTTGAGATTTTTTTCTGTTACGTGCATAACAGCATCCCCTAGCCCTGAAGTGTAGGACACGAGGAGTAATTCCTCTTGAATGTATTTAGGCAGTCTTACATCAAGTCAAGACAGGTCATGTCATTGCCTTTCATCCCTAATGGCCAGCGACTGTCTGCCGTTAATATGTGGGCTACTCAGACGGTCATCCAACGAGGAACGCATGGTGACTTGAACTATTCAACTTCCATGACTTTGCAGAGCTGCAAAAAGTTAGGCTATCAGCCCCAGTTCTAACCAGCATAAGCTGGCAGGAAAAGGGCTTTGTGGACTCTGGGCTAGCACTAGAAAATAGTAAAGATTTTGTACAAGACATGTTGATCATAGAAAATTCAACAAAAAAATTAGTCATTGGCAAATGAAATAATCATTTGTTTTTCCTCTGATGTAGCGAGATGATGTGAGCCGGTGGGCTGCTTTAGCTGGGCAGTCTGTGACAGTGAAAAGGGTGCCTGGCAGCAAATTACCTTCAAAACCTGAAGGAGCAAAGGGAAATGGTGAACCAACACCTTCTGTTTCTGATGCTGATGAGCCTTCAAAGAAAAAGCCTCGAAGTAAGCCATGATTCATAATCTACTCTTATTTGATGAGTGATATTTGAGGTACAAATACTTACAGAAACATTAAATATTTCTTCCTAATGATACGTTTTATTTGAATATTGTGCTTTTTATGTCAGTTTCTTTTTAGGAATGGTATTATTTGAATCTAAGCACTTGCTGTTTTTTCTCAAGTGGTTTTGTAGGAAAGAATTAATATTGTTTTTATTGTTGTTTTTCCAGATGAATCACATACTTCTGGGGATCATGGGGTGAAAGTTGAACATGATCCTAGCAAGGATAATCGAACTGTCTTTGTGAGCAACTTGGAATATTCTACCACTGAGGAACAAGTTCGAGAATTGTTTGCACCCATTGGTACAATTACAGATATACGTCTAGTCAAGGACTTTAAAGGTCGATCAAAAGGCTACTGCTACGTGGAATATAGTTCTCAGGTATGTTGTTTTTATTCATTTGATCCTTTAAAAGGTATGTATTCTCTGGTTTTGTATAAAGGTATGGAATGAAAAGTTCTGTTTCCAGTAACATACTGATTGCATGTTTCAATATTTTAGGTTTTGTGTGTGTGTTTTGTTTATTCTTTGTTTTATTTTTTGTTTTTTTAGTGATAATTTTATTGGTTTTCTAATAATACACTAGGTGTAGTACACGTAAACTAAAGTGTTCAAATGGAATGAAACGTAAAATAGAGAAATAGCAGTGATATGGATGTACACACATGACTAATTTCCTAATCAATACAAATTCACTGTTTAATGTTGCAATATGTTCAATTTAAACCAACACTGAGACAGGAATACAGTTGCCAGATGTTAACAGAATGGGATGAGTTTCAGGATAGGTGAACAGAATTAAGAGTCATCAAGAAAGCAGGTGAACTGCAACAAGTCAGGTTTCAGACAGATGACCATACACCTTCCACATCACATTTCTCAAACACCACATTCTCTTCTTTCTTGAGTTAAGTACATTTCCAGGGCTTGCATAAACTGAGTTAGGTTATGGTAACAACTGTTGCCACTGCAGTGCCTCTGTTTAGGAGGTCCTGGGGCTCAAGTGTGAACTGTGGCAGATTTTTTTATGCTGGCTAGATAACTAGGATGAATTCAGTCACTGGCCAGAGGAGTATTCTAGTGGCCGGCTGCTCTGATCAGTAGTTTTCCGTGATTTCTCCAATCAATGCCAGCAAATGCTGGAGCCTAACAAACAGGCCACAGACCATGCGTGATCTTTCTTGTCCCATCCTCACCCCTTCCTACGCACACACACACACTTACATGGACTACACTACCACACATGCCAGGATAACTAAATTTTAGGGGGAAATGGATATTGCTGGTTTTGAAACTAGCCCCCTTATGTAAGAAGTTTAATTATATAATGTGTTTTTAACAAAACTTTATACTTTTGGAACACTTCTGTTATTGTGCTGGATTGATGTTAAGAAGGTTAGAATGAATGTAGTTATTAAATTATTTTCTTTGGTAGTAAGTGTCACTTCTGAAACTCTTTGTTAGGTGCACATGGGTCTAATAAACTCATTGCATTTTAAGAACTCAATATCTTGCTGAGTTGAAGGTGTAACTTTCTAATGGTGGTGTTCTAAGGTGTAAATTTCTAATGATATCCAATGTTGAACGATTTTGCATGCGGTGGCAAGGTTACTACTAAATAAACCAGATGGCATAAGGTCACTTAGCGCCTCTTTCCTCTGGCATGTGACGCATGTGATTGCCAGACCCTGCATGCCTGACGGCAACATATGCAGTTCACAGAAAGACAATGGTACCGATGCATTGCTTAAACTTGCTTGGGGTCGTTGCATAAACTTCTTAGCTGACATGTGTGCTTCCTGTGTTTGTAAGCATTTGAATAAAATAATATATTCCCCTTATTACACTATATGAGTAAACGTTTTAAACTGTAAATTGTAGATGGTGTAGGAAAGATACAAGAACTTCTTTTAGATGATATTGCAGATAACTGTTATGAAGGAAATTCTGATTGTGAATCAAAAGATAATGTTAAAGAAAAGTCTTTAAATTTAGATATAGACCACGAAGTAGGCAAAGAGGATTTAGAACAATCATTATAACATTATGGAGGGCACTTATTCTTTCACAGGTATACAAACATTACACTTATGTTAATAATGGAAAGATTCTCTCACCTTAAAATATTGTGGCAATAAATATGAGAGTAGTTTATTTAGAAAGTGGCGAACAATACCCTCTTTGATGAGAGTACCAAAAGTAATAACATAGCTTGAAGTTTGTTACTCCAGAAGTAGCAAAGAAGGTCCACTATTACGAGAAGAAATTCAAAAGCGCTGACTATATCTCTATATAATCACCTTGCAATTGTGAAAATCTAAGTAAAATTTCTCCTGGGCCACAAAGTACAAAGAGAAATAAGTGACTACTCTTTTACAAGGGAAAAGAAAAGAAAAAAAAGCCAGAAAATATATTTGCAAATAATGTGATACTTTCTTACTTTTGAAAAAAATTGCTTTAATATAAGCAACACTGCTATTGACGAAGAAGGCAGGCAACAATTATGACTCTTTTTTAGTACAGATTTTATGTATTATTCTGTTTTCTTGTTCTACATCAATTTGTAAAATAAGTCAGTTCGAAAATGTACATTATATACTTTTATTCATTTCTCATCAGATACTCTTCTAACGCTGTCTGAGACAACTTAAAAAATTAATTTTTTCAAATAGATCCATAGATTATTCTAACAACAAAAGAAATATTGCATGGGGCTACCAGATCCAGCGCAACTAAACGCGTTCCAAAGAAAAGCGCACCTAACAAACAGTTTTAATGCTTGTATTTTTTTCAGACCCTCAATTCTTGGACAATAAAAATCACTATTTGTATATTTTTAACTTCATCAAATACTGAGAGTGCATGTACCTGCATGAAAAAAATCTTTGTAATTGTTTAATTTATTTCTGTTGTAACATTTCCAAAATTTTTATTTATTTACGTAAAAAGCTGACTAACATTTCTCGTCTGATTCTCATTAAAATAATGTGGAGGGGAAAAATGATGAAGATGAAAAAGTTTAAAAAGTGTAAATTTTGTCTCTTTGCAGGCTGAAGCATCAGAGGCTCTGAAGAAGGATAGAGAATCATTGGCAGGTAGACCTGTGTTTGTTTCCAAGTGTGATGCTGATAAGCTTAAACGGCAACCAGTCTTCAAGTATAGCAATGAACTGGAGAAGAACAAATTATTTATCAGAGGTAAGATCAGATACACAATCATCATATTTATAAAATCAGATAATTATTATGGTTATTAGTTCTGGTTACGAGAAGAAATGTCAAAAATATTCCAAGTAGGTTTCAGTCCTCAAGTGAAGGACTGACAACTGACATAATGATAACTGTCATAGCACACATCCAAAGTAAAATTTTAAAATTCCCCCCAAAACAAATATTTTAATATAAATGCTGTATGCATGTGTAAATAGAACTACGAAGTGTGCATAGAAAGCAGGAGGAAGTGTATATTCTGTCAAATATCTGTATCAAGCTAGGTTGCGATTAGCCAATTAGTAATGATATAAAGGGATAATCAACCCTAATAATTATTGTTGTGGTTGATTATCCCTTTATTTTATTATGGATTACCACAAGATTTCTGCTACCAACACAAAATTGAGCCAATTAGTATTATTTACATTATCCAAAACAGACAATTAAAGTCTGAAGTTGCAACAGCTTCAAAGCATTTCTTGAACTCAGCTGAATGAAGTTGATATTAGCAACTGCATGGTGACTAGAGTAGGTGAAGTATATTATGGTGACAAGGATAGGGGATATTACGTGATAAATAGGAATCATACTGCTGGTGAGAAGTTTCTAGGAGACTTCTAAGAGCTAATGAGGGGCAAGGTGTGTAGTTTTGAGTTCAACTATATCAATTGTAAATTTCTATTTACGCAGTACCACCTAACCAAACACAACCTCAATATAAATGTAAATTGATGCCTTGCTACTCATTTCCGTGTTGACTACAAGATTCTGACCATTATGATTTAAGTAAAATAACCTTCAGTCTGTGCAACACATCATTTTCGGCTCATTTTTATGCCAAAATACTTCTCACAAAGACACAAGACACTTCACATTCAGACAGTTACCTTACTTTAGTCCACATCTTGTAGCTAATGCTAACATTAGCCAGTTGAAGTCCAAAACAATCAATTTATTGTCATCCATACAGCTTTATCCAAATCATCTGGCTAATATGTGAATTAACTGCTTAACATATTCCATATTTCAGACTTTAGTCGTAACATGTACACAACTGTGAAATTAACACAAACTTTATTTTTCCTTTGGCTTGCAAAAATTAAAGAATGGGGATTATCTGTGTGTTGCTCCAAACTTTTCAAATCATACTTCCATGGCTTAAGTTAGTATCCCCTATTTTAGTTGTATTAGTATTAGTAATTGTTATTAAAGATTTGGCAAGGGTATGAACGTATGACAAGGATATGACATTTAAGGGGAGACATAAAGCAAAAATCTGAATTTTGTATGTTTTTGGGATTTTAACATTTTCTAAATATTTAGTTTTCTGCATAAAAGTATATACATCATTGCGAAATACACTTTGTAAACATTTTTTTGTTACTTTCTTCCTTCATCTGCATATGACAAAATAGCAGTCATTTTGAGACTCTTTATGTTATATCTTTTGAATGAATTCATCTAGAACACTGGTTTTTACTAAAAACTAGAGAAAAGTTTGTTTTATTAGTGTTGCTTGCATTGCAAAGTTGTATCTTCTATGACAATTTATGCAGCAAACATGTTTTGTTTACTTGTTATTATGACAAGGTGACTGTTTGTGGAGAAGGATTAACTTTGATACTGATTTCTGAAAAATTACATTTTTGAACCCAGTTGTCCCATTACCTCTGAAACTTCTCAAGTGATAATTTTCAATTTTTTGGAGGTCTATCAAGTAATAATGAATATATGGAACCAAACTTTGTTCAGTAAGATTCATATTTCAGGATTTCTTCATGAAAGTACAGAAAAATAGTGAAAAAATATTGCCTTTAACTTCAAATTTGCTATAAATTACAAGAACTATTTAAAAGATGTAAATCTGCATTTACTTACTTAAAATATTTCCTGTGCTGCTCATAAAATTTTACAGCTCTGGGGTTGAATAGTTTCTAAGATAATGAGTCAAATGATCAGCCAAATTAACATGGGATATTAACAGATAGCTTTGTCTCTCCTTAAAAGTTGTGCTCTTGTGTTGACAAGAAATATTAAGCCATAATAGTATCCTATAAATACTATTAATTTCATCATCTACAAGTGTTTTCTATTTCAAAAGTAAGCTTTTTTATTATGGTTTTTAGGATTGCCTCTGACCACCACAAAGGAAGAACTAGAAGACCTGTTTAAAGCGTTTGGATCTCTGAAGGATGTGAGAATAGTTACCTATCGGAATGGACATTCCAAAGGCCTGGCTTATGTTGAATTTGTTGATGAGGTAAATTATATCATGTGTACATAAAGAGTTTGGATAGATAGAAGGGAGGAAGGAAAGGAAAAATAAAAAAAAAAGGGGGGGGGGGATTGCTGTTCTTGTTTGCACTTTTATTTTTCTCTTGTGCAGCCTTTTTAGTGTGCTTCTTCCTTTGCTTAAAATGCCAATGCTACTTCAGGCGTGCAACTGTATGCAACACATGACTCGTCTCAAGCTAACTTCAACTCTATTTTCACAAGAGATCTTATTAGCTCCAATGCAACTAATTTGGGGGCATTTAAGAAATACGTACAAATTGTTGGGGTGGGGGTTGACCACTTGTTATGAAATTGATAAGATGGGGGAGAAGAGTAATTGAAAAGTGTACATACACTGCAAAAACAACTATTTTAAAAAGTTTTGATAAAGTAGACATAAAAGTGAATCAAAAATGTTTTTGTCAAGAAGAAACACCAGTTATTTCACTTGGGAGTATCTGCAAAATGTAATATAAGTGCAAGTAATAATACAGATATTTTTGTATTTTTCCCAAGTTTCTTGGTTTCTTACAAAACCATAGTCACCTTTCAAATGGCATTGTTTTCTTTCAATTTCTGCACGCATGGGAAATTAGCAATATAGATTTCTAGAAAGAACTCTAATTTTTTACAGTTTCTTGATTAGATTATTTCTTAGACTGTTTACTCAGCACATACAAGATAATGAAAAACTTTCCTACTTTCCCTGGCAATGCCAGACATAATAATATAGGATTTTAACATATTGAGTGCATGATTGATTTTACATGAATTCGGGCATTTTTACAATGGTAGTTCATAAACAGGCTCTGGCACCAACATGTAAATACTAAGCAAAGTTCAGGTGTTTTATGAAGTCTTCGTAGTTGGATGGGAATACTTGTTAATAATTACCTAGAATAAATAAGAACAATAATATCTGTAATCATTACCGATATCTAGTTTTTTGAAAGGAGCTTCTTAAAATGAGTCAAAATCATACCACAAATATTTGTAATCCTGCTCTGCTGTGCACTTGTTTTCAAACTGTACTTAAAATTGAATTGTTTGTAGCATAATGTAAGTGTATAATGGTATAACACTGACTTACTGCAGTATTGGAAATTATGAAATCACAATTACATTGTACAGCATTCAATTCTGAACTATTTATTTCTGAAGAAGCGTTCTGTTAAAAATGAAGACAAGAAAAGGGAAATATATCTTAACTTTGTATTGAAACAGATGAAAAAGAAACATGTCACTTTTTTGCCTTTCGTATGTGAAGTTATGAAGATCTGGTTTTGCCTTCAACATTTACATAAATGCTGTCCTAATAAACATCCACATCCTGATGTATAACTTAACTACTTGTAGATTCAAAGGAAATATCACATTTTGTTGTCACTTGCTTGCTCTATTTTTTGTATGGTGCACTGATAATTTGAAATACTTAAATGTTCACTTGGTATAGAATCAATCTTGAAGCATGCCTTCAGTGGCTGAATTTAAAAGTTTGGGTGGTCAACCCTGCACAAAATCATCATTCCTAAAGGTTAATGGTGAGTCCAGTTGTAACGTCTGTTATAAGGAAATCATTGGAGGAATTTAAGAAAGGGCGGAAGGGGAAGAGTGGAGTTCTTGGCAATGGAGGAAGAGGGGAGTTTGAATGGGGAAAAATTGGTGTGAAGATCTGAATTGCAAGTGGTTGATGTAGATGCTCTTGTTAATTTATTTGAATTTGGTCAAAACACTGTCTTAAGCATTTGTGAAGTTTTGTTCTCTATCATGCCGTTCATAGTTTTATTCAGTTTAATATTTCCAAAACTATTGTTCCGGGAATAATGACTGGGCTCAAGACTCAAAAGTTCATGTTTTCCAGAACCTTTGGAATGTTGAAAATCCATTCTGTGGTGAAATCTGGAATTCCATCTGTTTACACTTGTCACTAATTTTAATGTATCCTAATTTTGACTTTCCACTTAGTCTGTCAGCATAGTTCACAGTCTTAACATTTTAATTTGCAGTTTACAGTATCATTATAGACGTAGTAGTGATGGTCTTGCATAATTAGAAACAAGTTTATTAATAAAAATAATATAATAAACATAATAATGTTAAAAAGTTAACAAAATACAGAATTCAATAATAGGTTGAGAATTTAATTTCCTGCAAATTTTACTGCAACAAATTAAAAATCTTTTCACTTTCAGGCGGCAGCAGCACATGCATTAATTAAAACAGACGGTAGTACTGTGGGCAGTCGCACCATCTCTGTGGCCATCAGCAAACCTCCCGGGCGTAAAACTCCTGCAGGAGGCCCTCCTCTTCCCACTTCCACTGGTCCTCCATCTTTAGGAGGAGGCAAAAAGGAGACAGGAGCGTAAGTATCAAAATCATGGGTTGAGATAAAGTCAAGGTTAGTGTTTTAAGTTCGGTTCAGCCTATGAACAATCCATATGTAAATAGTTGCTCTTGTACAAATATCCTTGCTTTGATCTACAGGTATGATTGTTCAATGTTTTGCTTTCCGGGAATGCCTAGTTGTTGTTGGAATCATAATTTTCTATGTTTGGATGTAACTATAAATATCAAAAGACACCTACAGAGAAAGAAATGATTGTTGGCGTTGTTCACAGACAGACAGACAAATGTGACAGACTGTTAGATAGATGTTTTGCTATCAATCAGTTTTTTGGTATTAAGCTAATTCTAAGGTGAAGGAGTGAAGGTGTTGAGAATGTTGGCAAAGGAATCTTTATTGATTATTTGATGCTGACTGCTGTATTGACGGATAGTTCATAACAAAAACTTAAAATGCAACATTTGTTGGCAATTGATCAGCCAGTTCTATTTACGTAGTGTGGCTAGAGCAGTGATCTGATGTCAAATATTTATTATTTGCAGATGATTGTATAATTCGCAAGTTAATTGAAATACCAGACAATTATTAATGTCTTCAAAATGCATTGAATGATTTTTCGAAATGGTGCACTGATAATCAATTGGTAATTCATCCCTTCAAATGCAAATACATAACTTTCTAAAATTTTTTGAATAATTGCAATGAGAAAGCATTTATCTGATCCATTTATTAATCATGAATGTAGTTCTATTTCAATGTTCCTATTGAAATTGATTAGACACTGTGGATTATCCTTTAGTTTTGAGAAAGGATAACTTCACCACCTGTCAATACTAGAAGACTGATTACATTTGAGTCTACATATTATAATTTGTCATTTCTAGCAGTTTAGACAGACAGTTAAAGATGGATTTATTTAGTTAACCCTTTTCTCGAAAAGAAATGGGATTAAAGAGTTTGCTGTTGAAATACGAATAATTATACTTTTTGGATTTATTTTAATGTTATTTTTGTTATCTTAGAATTGGAAATGTTTATTTCTTTTTACATCACGTTAAAGAATCGAATGTTTAGAAAAATTGTATAGTTATTTACTGCAGAAATTACTCACACGTCATGATGACATGACTTTATTGTACACTAGGACTGCACTTCCATTTATTCAATTAATAAATAAATGTAAAAGTTGGTATCCTTCATAATTTCTTGTGAAAGGTACAGTGCAACTCCGTTTATAGGTTGTGTTTGTTGTCGTCGTTTTTTTGTGCGTTTGGGTGTGTGCGCGCGCGCTTTTTTTTTTTTTTTGTAAGTCCCGGGAAATTTTCCATAATTCCCATGCTAAATTATTTCAGTTTTGCGTTTTACGTTTGTACGTTTTTCCCATTTATGCTTTCAAAATAAAAGTCCCTTTAAGACAGTACAACGTTCAAATGATTCGGTGAGGCGTGGGGCGACATCACGGTGTAAGATATCTTACACCGTGGGCGACATGCACCGATAGCCCGGAATTTGTGTTATAGTTGAGTCGACACGCTCCAAAGCGCTCTCGCGGAGCGATTTGCCACTCGGCATTTGAGGCGACTTCCCGGTAATAACAATTGTAATACAGACTCAGAGTCGAGACCCCTCAGCTCAACTCGGCCTAGCTGAGGGGACAAGACCGCGCCCGCGGGGTGATAGCGCAAAGTCTGCTACCGGGCCACCTCCAGCAACTTCGGTGGACTTCGTAAAATTACAGTCGGGTGCTTACGGGAGCTCTCTGAGGATCTCAGGAGGCGACAGCTAGCTCCGAGGGAAGGACAAAGGAGAGAGTAACGAAGCAGATAAGTGAGAAAACTTGTGCACTGACTGTCCCACTCTCCGAAGGCGCTATTGCTCGCCGTAATAACTAGGGCCCAGATTTTAATGACCTAAAAATCAGCGAAATGTGCAAGCATTTATGGCCTAAAACCTATATAAATATGACCTTAAAAAATAAAACACGACGTTAAACAAGATTTTTTTTCCTGTTGATATCAAATACAAAATTCACTCAAGGACAGATTGTAAGTACGGTATACATACGGTTTGCTGTCTTTGGAACTAACCAGAATTTTTAAAAAATTGCTTGTGTCTGTAAAACAAATCAAGTACAGTACAATAAAACCCATCAAACAAAATGTCTTGCTTTACTTCTGCATACTTCTTGTTTAATGTTTTCTAATTTTCTCTCAGTCTTCAGTTTCTAGAAAGTTGCATTGGATCACAAGGTGTATTTTCAGGTTTTCCATCTTAAAAGACCTACGGTTGTCGCATAGGATAGTATTGTGACTGAGAAAGCTCCTCTCCACATCACATGACGTCACGAGAGCGTATTTGAAGGTGGCGATGCCACTGCTGGGTAGCTTTGGTTCATTGTCTTCAAATGTTGTGGCATTTCCAGAAATTATATCGCTAATTTTGCACATTGTAGAATATCCAGGATTTCGCTGAACACTCAGCAATTTGTTGTACACTTTTTCAGCCACATGGCCAAGAGCTCTACCCAACTCACTTCGTTTAAATTCACTTTTGCGAGACACATTTTCAAGCCTTTTATTCTTGTATCCTTAAAAGTATGCCACATGTATGCATTTTGGGCAAAATTTGGCCAAAATATGACCTTTTACTAAAAACAGTCCTTAAAAGTATGATAAATATATGCATTTATGGCACAATTTGGCCAAAATATGATCTTTTACTAAAAACGGTGTAAATATGACTTATATGCACAATAAAAATACGTTTTCCTAATCGACAATACCTGGATTCGTGCATAAATTGTTTTAAAATTTACTCGAAGGTTCACAAAAAATATGACTTGTCATTAAAATACGGGCCCTAGTAATAACATACGAGATCCTTTCAGTAAAGGCCCGCTCGTGGCACATAGCGAAGTCGCTAGCCTTTCACCACTGAGGTCCGGGTACGATTCCCGTTGAATCTCATGTGAAATTTGTTCCAACAAAAGGAGTTTGGCTGCTTCACAAGGGCTAGTCCAACTCCTGTAAAGTGTCCTAAACCCCACTCCTATCCTTATTCCTTCCCAATTCTGGCCGCTGGGTAGTGACGCAGGAGCGCGTAGCAGGAGGCGCGTACGCGGAGATGCTACCTGGCGGTCCTCTTGTCAACTGACTGCGACGTGACGTGATTTGACATATTGGTAATGGAGGATTACTCCTCAATAGCGCACATTAATGGAGGATTACTCCCCAGCGCAAAGCTTACTCCCCCAGCCCAACGCCCCTTAAGGGGCTTGGAGACGCGTTGCGTCAAGTTGTAGATGCAACAAATTTAAAAAAATTTAAAAAAATTGAAAAAACGGCATGGTACAAGCAGCTAAATTAAGGTTCCCGCAGACCGGCGCTGTAGACCCGCAGCGGATGCGGCGCGGAAAGATCCGAGCTAGACGCGGCCGCGGAATTCGCGGGACCGTTCACACCGGAGAGTCAGCGTTTGGTGACGGTTGGGAAGGTCGCTTGACCCAGAGGGGAGGGAAGACTCCCGAACACGGGTGGACTTCCACGAAACTCGAGCTGTATACCTGGGTTGCATACGTGCGTAACGTGGCGTCTCAAGGCCACGCGTGAAGGAGGGAGAAGGAAGGCAGACTCCAATAGAGAGCCGCAAAAATCGGAGCTGTAGTGATGTTGCATCTCCCCATTGAAGTGTATCTTTCCTTTCCCTCCTTCGCGCGTGACCTTGAGACGCCACGTTAAGAAACCCCAAGTATAACGGAAGAAACGCATCTGACTGCATTACAAATTTCGCCGTCGATTAAACGCTGCCAATCTGTTGCCGCGATGCTCGCCTACCGCGCAGGTTTGAACGTGCCCATAAGGCAACACGTGACGCGAAACTTCCGCTGCAGCCAATCTGCATAGGCTGCGGGTCTTCCGCGTCGGTCTGTGGGAACCTTTAAACTTATCGCTTTCCCGCGCGGCGCGGCGCGGCGGGTGTCGCCAGGCTGTGGCAGTCGTGCGCTTCCAGTCTCTCGCGTAAGACACCGTCCTTTGACCCGCGGGATCAGTTATTAGCGAGAGTGGCAATAAAAAAGCAGTTGTTATTGCTAAAGAACAGGGAAAACTGGTAAAACGATAGTGCAAAAATATTGAGTTTTTATTTTGCTCATAATCAATTTCAGTTGTGTGTTTTTCTCACTAACATTTTTTCCCTTCAATCCCAGAAAAACACGCAAGTTTTACTGTGCTTACAAACTAGCAGTTTGGGTGCACGTACACTTATTATAAAGTAAGAAGGTGGTTTTCTGTGCATATTTTCCAGTTTATGCTGCAGTCTTAAATAAATTTACTGTCTTTTGCCAAGTTCTCCACAACATTTATTCCATTCAGTGTCTAGCTGGTTGTTGACAGACTTGTCATTGCATGCGATCTAAATCTTAGCTTTTAGAGATCACTAAGGCTATTGGAAATGACAGGGTTAATAATTAATTCAAAGCATCTTGAAAGTACTTCGATATGTGTTTGTAATGGTTACACCAAGTTTATGCAAGATTAGACTTTGTTGCACTTTCAGAGTTGTCAAGTAAAGTCACAATGCCAAATAAAACAATACTTTTCAAAATGCTATTGTCAGGAAGTGTGCCCACACTTTTGTAGTTCCATGGACCAATGGCTTTTTATTGCCAACAGCACTCAGTAGACTCAGGACAGAAAAAGTTTCCAGAAAAATATTGACTTCAAAAATGTTTATTATTTATTAAATCAACATCAAAGCTGTTATTACATAAAATTGAAGTCATACTGTTATATACTGTAGTTCATTTTTATTATCAAGCTGAATAATTAATTTTCAATGGTTAATTTAAATTTTTTTTTCAACCCCCATCCCAGTGATGCTCCACGTTTTCAGTCACTTTCAAAATTTGTCATTGTTTGCATCCACATAAAAGGCGGGTAAACTATGTGTCTTGTTTCTTAGACGGATTGTAAATTATATTATAAAAGAAGTGTTCATTATGAATTTTGTGTATTTTCTCCTTTTGCGGTCTTTTCAAGTGGCCTCTCAGTTATCCAGACCCTCATAAATAGACACCAGACTTATCCAGACCCTCCACTTGATAGACACTATTTATGAATTTTAAGGCTTGCCGGTCACCCTGTTCTCCTCTCTGTGTCAGTGTTTCCAGGATTTTTAAGTTTGTTTCATTTTTTCTCTGTGTATTTTAAGGTGTCATACTTATTGGGGAATTTTTGTTATTTTTCTCTGCATTTTTTCAAGAGCTGAATATGTGTTCCACAGTGAGGAGTTCAGACGGCACTTGTGTAGGTTGCATAATAAGTTTCACATATGCACCATAAGGCTTCAGTGATTTGACATCCATAGTGGCAAAGGCCTTTCTCAGTAAATAGCTGAACATTTGCCTTTTTGGTAAATGGTGATTGAATAATTTCTATGTAGTTGACATCATTTTATCATGTTGGTATTTCACGATAACCAACATATTATTGTTAAATTGATTAAAATAAAAGAGATTTATTACATCAGCAATTTCATACATTGATAAAAATGTTGCAGGCGAGGACGAGGTCGAACCCAGATGTTTGTACCTAGAGCACTGCAAAGGCCATCAGGATCAGTTTCAACTCCAGCTAGCACTGGTACAGTTTCACCTTCTTCAGAAGTGTCATCTGCTGCTGCTTCTCCTCCTACAGAAAACAATACTGCAAAGCCTAAAAGCAACAATGATTTCCGCCAAATGCTTCTAGGCAGAAAGTAACACCTGACTTCCTTAAATCTGCAGTGTCAACAAAACCAAAATATTTGCATTTCCTGCACATACCAGAAAATGTTTTGACTAATCAGTATGAGACTGATTTGGTCTGAATAATAATACTGCTTTCAGAATATGTGCTAATATCAACATCAAGTGAATGAAAGCAGTAAACCTCCCAAATTTGAAAGTTTGCAGAACTGTAACAATATCTCCTGAATTGCTTGTACAAATCCTGCAAAGTTAAGTATCATTCAGGTGAAATAACAAATGGTTTTATAAATGTGGAGGATATGCATTTGTTTTGAAAGTGAACAAAACTTATGTCATGTGTGTCATCTCCTGTGTAGAGTAGCAGAAATGTTTGACTGAAAATGGAGATTGCAATATTGTCTCCTTGTGAATGAACTGTTGATGGTTTATGGGCATGTGCAGTACACTCGCTGCTAAAGTGTAAGTTAAAAAGTGTTGACCTTTTCTGCAAGTCAAAATTTCTGTTTGTTAAATAATATTCTATTTTGCAATAATTTTGGTGGACTCACCAAATTATGTGAGGTATGCTTGTTCAGACATTTAGACTTGATAAAATTAAATCTTTATAATTGTTTGTTCGTATTTTGACATTAATGAAGTTCTGGACGTTATTCCTATCATATACTGTATGATACTTGTTATTTATTTAGAAAATGTGTATTTTTTTTTTTCTTTCTTTCATTTATTAAGTTATGAAGAAAAGAGTCTCGAGCAGAAAATGTCAGCTCTATTTTTGAAAGTGGAGATATATCTGTAAAGAAAATTTGGAAAAGGTTGTTTACATGGAAGATTTTAACTCTTTGTGAAAAAAGACAGAATTTTATATTAAATGAATAGAAAGAGTGCATTGCTGACAATTATTCAAAAGTTATATTTTTTCACCTCATCAAACCGAAAGAGCATTGGGAACCTTGTGTTTTCTTTTGTCCTGTTTTCAGTTACATCTATAAAATTTCCATTCATTTACCAACCAACAAATTACAAAACTGAAAAGAAGTCCACTCTTATTGTTTATTTTCAGTAAACGAACACTTCGATATGAAATGTCTAAGTAAATGAACACTTTGTTTAGTTTTAGTAAATGAACAGTTGAAAAATTTAATGCCAAATGTCTGCTCTACAAAAAGAAAGTTTCGCACACGTTAATGAGTGGTTGGAGGTTAAAATATTATGGTGAGAAGTTGGTACATAGATGAAATGGATAAAATGGAATATTTGCCCTCAATTTCTATACATTTTTCATTTATTATTAATGTATAAACATAAGGCAAACAAATCAAATGAAGTATCTAAAAGTATTTGAGTTCAGAGGAGTTACATCCTTCATTATTTTAACGAGATTGTTGTTAAGAGGACATAAAAATATTCATATAATGTAAATTGTATTAGTTGTGAATTAAAATTTGAAACCGTGGATTACGTATTTTTAACTCGCTAGATAAGAAAATCGTTGGTGGGAGAGCAACAATATAATGGTTTACCTATTTAAAAATTACAAAAAATGTGTAATCAAAGGAACAGAAATTACTTTGTAAAATTCTATAATTTGTATATGTTCTATAAATCTATATAATAATCCAAAATTTGTACAGATCTTCTGTAATTTGCTGTGAAATGTAAGGTTTATTTATTTATTTATTTTACATCAAAAAAACAGTTAAAACTGTGTATGACATGCTATGAGGAGAAGTGAATTGTGTGCACATTTTCAAAATTCTGTGATCCCTTCACTAAGTCATATACTACTTGAATTTTGTTATGAATGAATGAAAAAAAAGAAGCAAGCAAGCTCCCATGCAACAAAAATTTATTTTCAAGGACAAATGAGCAATAAATTTTGGGCTCTTATCCATGATGTCCTTCGGAATAATACTTCCTGCCGTGACAACATGGAAACAATAATTTGAATAACTATATTTCCCACTGAATTCTAGAAGACATGCACAGAAAATGAAGTTACATTTATGTCCAGAAGCAAAACAAGGGGCCATCTCAGCATTTGCTCAATGGATCAGGGAAACTGGACGAAAAACGTGATCGAGGAGGTGATTTCAAGATGGCGGCCTGCATCTGCATGAACAGCAGAGAATAATGATATAGAACGATTTTCCTAAGGATGAGCCAAAGTGACAGTTCGTGAAAACAAGTGAACATCACATGTATTTCAGAGAAGTATCCATCCGCCGCTACAGCTATTCAGTCATGGCTCCTGTGCCGTATGAAGAAGTCTAAGAGTTTCGCCGAGGTATATGCACGTACGTGAGTCCGGGAAATATTTAAATTTAATTACGTATGTGGAAAATCTCTTAACACGCTCTCACAACCAGTAAAAGAAAACTGCCACGAATGGAAATAGAAAAATGAGTTTAAGCCTGAAACACGTGCGCATCTCGCATTCGCATTCGTCTCGGTTTTCAAATAAACATAATATTTATCACCAAAAAAGTAAATTTAATGTTATGTTATAGAAAAAAAGAAGTTTTACGGAAGAGCACATAACACTGCACCTCCTAATTTCATTTATTTCTCGCGGCGCACTATATTTTTGTCGGACGAGGACATCGCAAAAGGAAACATCGAAGCCATTTACAAGTTAGCCAACTGCAAACGAACAAATGCGGGAATGGAGCAATGATGTCAAGATACAGATAACTCAAATTCAGCTGATGTTGCCATAGACTTTGCGCATCATTTTACGGAAAATCGCTAATAATGACCTCTTAGGCCATTTAGCGGGATTTCTCGGCCTTCCTTTATAGCACAGAACACTGTATTGTGATTGTATGTATGGGATCGACGTACAGTCAGTGGATTCTTACGTTTTCGATGTTGGGAAGTTAGCGATTTATATCGTATACATCAGTGAATGGAGTCTTATGGGCTCAAGGGCACAACGACCACAGAACCTTCAGCTATGTTGCCAGAACTACCTGTCACTTTGGCTCATCCTTAGGAAAATCGCTCTATAATGAGTCCTGGCCATAGCGGGTACCGGCGGCTTCTTTAACAGCCGTAGGATGTGTAGGGTGGCGTACAGTGTGGTTCACGTGGGCTGGACCTCTACGCTTTGTGTGCGTGCGTAGCAGTATTCGTTTAAGGAGCATGAATTACGTGACCGGCAAAGATGGTCAATAATGCACTGATATTTATAAGGCAACTAACAGCTCTTGACAATGTGAAAATGCTCTCTGCTCCGTATAGAAACAATATAGCATCCAGGTGATGCTCAGCTCGCGTTTTAACAATGCGTGCAAATGGCGTCTTCATGCTAATTTGTCTGGTTCTTGGGAAGTCCCGTTTCTAAGCGCACTCACCTGGACAGTGCTGTGCCGTTATCGACGCTGCGATGTACTGTATTTTAAATGTAAAATATTATTCGACGTGTTTTTACTCTGCAATTAGATTCGCAGATTTTGAAGAAAAAATAGGGGAGAGTAGGGTGGCACCAATGATGTTATAAGATAGTTTCCCGTTTTTGAAGAAATATATATAGGATAGTTTCCAGATTTTGAAGAAAAAATAGGGGAGAGTAGGGTGGCACCAATGATGTTATAAGATAGTTCCAGTTTCCCTGATCCATTGAGCAAATGCTGAGATGGCCCCTTGTTTTGCTTCTGGACATAAATGTAACTTCATTTTCTGTGCACGTCTTCTAGAATTCAGTGGGAAATACAATTATTCAAATTATCGTTTCCATGTTGTCGCGGCAGGAAGTAATAAGAGCCAAAATTTATTGCTTATTTATCCTTGAAAATAGATTTTATTACATGGGAGTTTTTTTTGTTTGTTTTTTCTCCCTTTCAAAATTCAAAATTTATTGCTTATTTATCCTTGAAAATAGATTTTATTACATGGGAGTTTTTTTGTTTTGTTTTTTCTCCCTTTCAAAATTCAAAATTTAAGTAGTATATGACTTAGTGTAGGGATCACAGAATTTTGAAAATGTGCACACAATTCACTTTTCCCCATAGCACGTCATACGCAGTTTTTAACTGTTTTTTTGACGTAAAATAAAATAAATAAATAGATACATCATTGGGTGGCACCGATCAGTGGAGAGCCTCGAGCAGGTCTGTAACATGGCGACAGTAGAGTGCGCTGTAGCGAAGTCTGGTGAGTGCTGCGCTCTTCCCGACTCAGCAATGAATTTATTACATGCTGCCACTGACCCAGAGAGTACTGACCTGTTCCGCACTGACCTGTTCCGCACTTGTGCTTGGTGTACGGTAAGCAAATGTGTTTCAGAGAAAATTGTTCTAATTTTTTCATGTCTTTAAGGCGATGTAAGTAACATTTACTCTTGTATTTTTAATAACTCAATAGTGCTAATGGATTGGTAATCTTTTCAGCATCATGATTTCATTTCAGATTCATGGTTTACGTTTTTAAACTAACTTATCGAAATGTTAGGTTATGAAATTCTGTATTGTACATGGTTGGGTTGCACCGATCAGATGAATGGAGAAATGGCGATCAATGATCGGCACAATCCCTCACAGATTAAGAAATATTAATGTGTTGTGTCTTTCATATTTGTATTATTTTGGCTAAAATATATTGCGAGAGAGTGAGTTCTATTTCAGATTCCCAAAACGTGGAAAAGGATTACAACCAGGGGAGGCTGGTCTGATGATAAGCTGCAACAGGTGATGTTACTTATGGACATTCCATAAGAGCAGCAAGTAAACATTTTAACATTCCTTTGACAACACTGCGTGAGATAAATTTTAAAAGGATTTCAGGAGATCCACTTTTTGACCGAAAAACTGTTTTTACTCTTGAGTAGGAAGTAGTTTTGGCTGAATGAATATAATTGATGGACAGTCTTTTTTATGGTCTAACTGCAAGTCTGCAAAGTGGCTTTTGCATATGCCGAGGCAAACAACGTTCCTAACATTTTTTTTAAAGAATCCTTCTTAACTGGTAAAGACTGCCTTTATGGTTTTCTCAAAAGGAATCCTTTAAGTGTCTGAAAACCGGAAGCAGTATAAACCATCTTAAATCTTTCAACTGACAGGAAGTAAAAATATTTTTTTGGCAATTTGGGAGCTGTGATGACAAAATTTGCTTTCACACTGGATCGTATTTTAACATAGACGAGACGGGAGTGCCTAGTATCTAAGGCCCTGGAAAAAAGTTAGCACTAAAGGCAGAAAAAAGAGATGGCTTTGTGGTTAGTTGGGAGCAAGGAAAATAAAAATCGTGATTTGTTGAGCCATCTAAAGTTAGCAGCGCCCAGAAACGAATCTCTACCAAACTATATCCAAAATTAACGGCAAATTAAATGCTAATTAAATGCTCTATTCCCGAATTTTCCGCTCCTATAGTTTTCCCAAAATCGTGGGCGCTGCAAGCTTTAGACTAAAGTTAGCAGCGCCCAGAAATGAACCTCTTTCAAACTATATCCAAAATATACGGCTAATTAAGTGCTCTATTCCCGAATTTTCCGCTCCTATAGTTTTCCCAAAATCGTGGGCCCAAGAAAAACAATTAACATTGGTTCTATTTCTTTCCAAGCCAGAGCAATTCATTCTCTACGCAATTTGAAATTCATACTCTGCGCCAAAATGTGCCCTAAACAAATACTAAATATAATCTATAATAAAAAAATTTGCCGCTCACACGTTAGTTTGAATAACATGGGTTCGAATCCCAACAATGACCCTCCCCCGAACGCCGAGCGCAAGGAAGAGTGACGCTCCTTCCAAGCCAGCGCAATTGGAAATTCATACTCTACGCCCAAATGTGCCCTAAACAAATACTAAATATAATCTATAATAAAAAAATTTGCCGCTCACCGGTTAGTTAGTATAACTTGGGTTCGAATCCCAAAAATGACCCTCCCCCGAACGCTGTGCGCAAGGAAGAGTGACGCTCCTTCCAGGCCAGCGCAATTGGAAATTCATACTCTACGCCAAAACGTGCCCTAAACAAATACTAAATATAATCTATAATAAAAAGAATTTGCCGCTCACAGGTTAGTTAGAATAACATGGGTTCGAATTTCAAAAATGAACCTTCGCCGAACGCTGTGCGCAAGGAAGAGTGACGCTCCTTCCAAGCCAGCGCAATTTTTAATTCATACTCTACGCCAAAATGTGCCCTAAACAAATACTGAATACATTCTATAATAAAAAAATTTGCCGCTCACCGGTTAGTTAAAATAACTTGGGTCGAATCCTAAAATTGACCCTCGGCCGAACGCTGAGCGCAAGGAAGAGTGACGCACCTTCCAAGCCAGCGCAATTTGAAATTCATACTCTACGCCAAAACTTGCCCTAAACAAATACTGAATATATTCTATAATAAAAAAATTTGCCGCTCACCGGTTAGTTAAAATAACTTGGGTCGAATCCTAAAAATGACCCTCAGCCGAACGCTGAGCACAAGGAAGAGTGACGCTCCTTCCAAGCCAGCGCAATTTGAAATTCATACTCTACGCCAAAACGTGCCCTAAACAAATACTGAATATAATCTATAATAAAAAAATTTGCCGCTCACAGGTTAGTTAGAATAACATGTGTTCGAATTTCAAAAACGAACCTTCGCCGAACGCTGGGCGCAAGGAAGAGTGACGCTCCTTCCAAGCCAGCGCAATTTATAATTCATACTCTACGCCAAAATGTGCCCTAAACAAATACTAAATATAATCTATAATAAAAAAATTTGCCGTTAACCGTTTAGTTTGAATAACATGGGTTTGAATCCCAAAAATGACCCTCCCCCGAACGCTGTGCGCAAGGAAGAGTGACGCTCCTTCCAAGCCAGCGCAATTTGAAATTCATACTCTACGCCAAACCGTGCCCTAAACAAATACTGAATATAATCTATAATAAAAAAATTTGCCGCTCACAGGTTAGCTAGAATAACATGGGTTCGAATTTCAAAAAATGAACCTTCGCCGAACGCTATGCGCAAGGAAGAGTGACGCTCCTTCCAAGCCAGCGCAATTTATAATTTAAACTCTACGCTAAAATGTGCTCTAAACAAATACTAAATATAATCTATAATAAAAAAATTTGCCGCTACCAGGTTAGTTAAAATAACTTGGGTCGAATCCTAAAAATTACCCTCGGCCGAACGCTGAGCGCAAGGAAGAGTGACGCTCCTTCCAAGCCAGCGCAATTTGAAATTCATACTCTACGACAAAACGTGCCCTAAACAAATACTGAATATAATCTATAATAAAAAAATTTGCCGCTCACAGGTTAGTTAGAATAACATGGGTTCAAATTTCAAAAATGAACCTTCGCCGAACGCAATGCGCAAGGAAGAGTGACGCTCCTTCCAAGCCAGCGATATTTATAATTTTAACTCTACGCTAAAATGTGCTCTAAACAAATACTAAATATAATCTATAATAAAAAAATTTGCCGCTCACCGGTTAGTTAAAATCACTTGGGTCGAATCCCAAAAATGACCCTCGGCCGAACGCTGAGCGCAAGGAAGAGTGACGCTCCTTCCAAGCCAGCGCAATTTATAATTCATACTCTACGCCAAAATGTGCTCTAAACAAATACTAAATATAATCTATAATAAAAAAATTTGCCGCTCACCGGTTAGTTTGAATAACATGGGTTTGAATCCCAAAAATGACCCTCCCCCGAACGCTGTGCGCAAGGAAGAGTGACGCTCCTTCCAAGCCAGCGCAATTTATAATTTAAACTCTACGCTAATATGTGCTCTAAACAAATACTAAATACAATCTATAATAAAAGAATTTGCCGCTCACCGGTTAGTTAAAATAACTTGGGTCGAATCCCAAAAATGACCCTCGGCCGAACGCTGTGCGCAAGGAAGAGTGACGCTCCTTCCAAGCCAGCGCAATTTATAATTTAAACTCTACGCTAAAATGTGCTCTAAACAAATACTAAATACAATCTATAATAAAAAAATTTGCCGCTCACCGGTTAGTTAAAATAACTTGGGTCGAATCCCAAAAATGACCCTCGGCCGAACGCTGTGCGCAAGGAAGAGTGACGCTCCTTCCAAGCCAGCGCAATTTGAAATTTATACTCTACGCCAAAACGTGCCCTAAACAAATACTAAATATAATCTAAAATAAAAAAATTTGCCGCTCAGAGGTTAGTTAGAATAACATGGGTTCGAATTTAAAAAATGAACCTTCGCCGAACGCTGTGCGCAAGGAAGAGTGACACTTCTTCCAAGCCAGCGCAATTTATAATTCATACTCTACGCCAAAATGTGCTCTAAACAAATACTAAATATAATCTATAATAAAAAAATTTGCCGCTCACCGGTTAGTTTGAATAACATGGGTTTGAATCCCAAAAATGACCCTCCCCGAACGCTGTGTGCAAGGAAGAGTGACGCTCCTTCAGAGCCAGCGCAATTTATAATTTAAACTCTACGCTAAACTGTGCTCTAAACAAATACTAAAAATAATCTATAATAAAAAAATTTGCTGCTCACCGGTTAGTTAAAATAACTTGGGTCGAATCCCAAAAATGACCCTCGGCGGAACGCTGTGCGCAAGGAAGAGTGACGCTCCTTCCAAGCCAGCCCAATTTAAAATTCATACTCTACGCCACAACGTGCCCTAAACAAATACTAAATATAATCTACAATAAAAAAAATTTGCCGCTCACAGGTTAGAATTACATGGGTTCGCATTTCAAAAATGAACCTTCGCCGAACGCTGTGCGCAAGGAAGAGTGACGCTCCATCCAAGCTAGCGCAATTTATAATTTAAATTCTACGCTAAAATGTGCTCTAAACAGATACTAAATATAATCTATAATAAAAAAATTTGCCGCTCACCGGTTAGTTAAAATAACTTGGGTCGAATCCCAAAAATGACACTCGGCCGAACGCTGTGCGCAAGGAAGCGTGACGCTCCTTCCAAGCCAGCGCAATTTAAAATTCATACTAGAGTATGAATTTTAAATTGCGCTGGCTCGAATTTATAAAATGAACCTTCGCCGAACGCTGAGCGCAAGGAAGAATGACGCTCCCTCCAAGCCAGCGCAATTTGAAATTCATACTCTACGCCAAAACGTGCCCTAAACAAATTCTAAATATAATCTATAATAAAAAATTTGCCGCTCACCGGTTAGTTAGAATAACACGGGTTCGAATTTCAAAAATGAACCTTCGCCGAACGCAATGCGCAAGGAAGAGTGACGCTCCTTCCAAGCCAGCGATTTTTGAAATTCATACTCTACGCCAAAATGTGACCTAAACAAATACTAAATAAATTCTATAATATAAAAATTTCTCGCTCACAGGTTAGTTAGAATAACATGGGTTCGCATTTTCAAAATGAACCTTCGCCGAACGATGTGCGCAAGGAAGAGTGACGCTCCCTCAGAGCACGCGCAATTTATAATACATACTCTACGCCAAAATGTGCTCTAAACAAATACTAAATATAATCTATAACAAAAAAATTTGCCGCTCACCGGTTAGTTTGAATAACATGCGTTTGAATACCAAAAATGACCCTCCCCCGAACGCTGTGCGCAAGGAAGAGTGACGCTCCTTCCAAGCCAGCGCAATTGGAAATTCATACTCTACGCCAAAACGTGCCCTAAAAAAATACTGAATATAATCTATAATAAAAAAATTTGCCGCTCACAGGTTAGTTAAAATAACATGGGTTCGAATTTATAAAATGAACCTTCGCCGAACGCTGTGCGCAAGGAAGAGTGACGCTCCTTCCAAGCCAGCGCAATTTTTAATTCATACTCTACGCCAAAATGTGCCCTAAACAAATACTGAATATATTCTATAATAAAAAAATTTGCCGCTCACCGGTTAGTTAAAATAACTTGGGTCGAATCCTAAAAATGACCCTCGGCCGAACGCTGAGCGCAAGGAAGAGTGACGCTCCTTCCAAGCCAGCGCAATTTGAAATTCATACTCTACGCCAAAACTTGCCCTAAACAAATACTGAATATATTCTATAATAAAAAAATTTTCCGCTCACCGGTTAGTTAAAATAACTTGGGACGAATCCTAAAAATGACCCTCGGCCGAACGCTGAGCACAAGGAAGAGTGACGCTCCTTCCAAGCCAGCGCAATTTGAAATTCATACTCTACGCCAAAACGTGCCCTAAACAAATACTGAATATAATCTATAATAAAAAATTTGCCGCTCACAGGTTAGTTAGAATAACATGTGTTCGAATTTCAAAAACGAACCTTCGCCGAACGCTGGGCGCAAGGAAGAGTGACGCTCCTTCCAAGCCAGCGCAATTTATAATTCATACTCTACGCCAAAATGTGCCCTAAACAAATACTAAATATAATCTATAATAAAAAAATTTGCCGTTAACCGTTTAGTTTGAATAACATGGGTTTGAATCCCAAAAATGACCCTCCCCCGAACGCTGTGCGCAAGCAAGAGTGACGCTCCTTCCAAGCCAGCGCAATTTGAAATTCATACTCTACGCAAAAACTTGCCCTAAATAAATACTGAATATATTCTATAATAAAAAAATTTTCCGCTCACCGGTTAGTTAAAATAACTTGGGTCGAATCCTAAAAATGACCCTCGGCCGAACGCTGAGCGCAAGGAAGAATGACGCTCCCTCCAAGCCAGCGCAATTTGAAATTCATACTCTACGCCAAAACTTGCCCTAAACAAATACTGAATATATTCTATAATAAAAAAATTTTCCGCTCACCGGTTAGTTAAAATAACTTGGGTCGAATCCTAAAAATGACCCTCGGCCGAACGCTGAGCACAAGGAAGAGTGACGCTCCTTCCAAGCCAGCGCAATTTGAAATTCATACTCTACGCCAAAACGTGCCCTAAACAAATACTGAATATAATCTATAATAAAAAAATTTGCCGCTCACAGGTTAGTTAGAATAACATGAGTTCGAATTTCAAAAATGAACCTTCGCCGAACGCCGTGCGCAAGGAAGAGTGACGCTCCTTCCAAGCCAGCGCAATTTATAATTCATACTCTACGCCAAATTGTGCCCTAAACAAATACTAAATATAATCTATAATAAAAAAATTTGCCGTTAACCGTTTAGTTTGAATAACATGGGTTTGAATCCCAAAAATGACCCTCCCCCGAACGCTGTGCGCAAGCAAGAGTGACGCTCCTTCCAAGCCAGCGCAATTTGAAATTCATACTCTACGCCAAACCGTGCCCTAAACAAATACTGAATATAATCTATAATAAAAAAATTTGCCGCTCACAGGTTAGCTAGAATAATATGGGTTCGAATTTCAAAAAATGAACCTTCGCCGAACGCTGTTCGCAAGGAAGAGTGACGCTCCTTCCAAGCCAGCGCAATTTATAATTTAAACTCTACGCTAAAATGTGCTCTAAACAAATACTAAATATAATCTATAATAAAAAAATTTGCCGCTACCAGGTTAGTTAAAATAACTTGGGTCGAATCCTAAAAATTACCCTCGGCCGAACGCTGAGCGCAAGGAAGAGTGACGCTCCTTCCAAGCCAGCGCAATTTGAAATTCATACTCTACGACAAAACGTGCCCTAAACAAATACTGAATATAATCTATAATAAAAAAATTTGCCGCTCACAGGTTAGTTAGAATAACATGGGTTCAAATTTCAAAAATGAACCTTCGCCGAACGCAATGCGCAAGGAAGAGTGACGCTCCTTCCAAGCCAGCGATATTTATAATTTTAACTCTACGCTAAAATGTGCTCTAAACAAATACTAAATATAATCTATAATAAAAAAATTTGCCGCTCACCGGTTAGTTAAAATCACTTGGGTCGAATCCCAAAAATGACCCTCGGCCGAACGCTGAGCGCAAGGAAGAGTGACGCTCCTTCCAAGCCAGCGCAATTTGAAATTCATACTCTACGCCAAAATGTGCCCTAAACAAATACTAAATAAATTCTATATTATAAAAATTTGCCGCTCACAGGTTAGTTAGAATAACATGGGTTCGAATTTCAAAAATGAACCTTCGCCAAACGCTGTGCGCAAGGAAGAGTGACGCTCCTACCAAGCCAGCACAATTTATAATTCATACTCTACGCCAAAATGTGTCCTAAACAAATACTAAACATAATCTATAATAAAAAAATTTGCCGTTAACCGGTTAGTTTGAATAACATGGGTTTGAATCCCAAAAATGACCCTCCCCCGAACGCTGTGCGCAAGGAAGAGTGACGCTCCATCCACGCCAGCGCCATTTGAAATTCATACTCTACGCCAAAATGTGCCGTAAACAAATACTAAATAAATTCTATAATATAAAAATTTGCCGCTCACAAAATAGTTAGAATAACACGGGTTCGAAATTCAAAAATGACCCTCCCCCGAACGCTGTGCGCAAGGAAGAGTGACGCTCCTTCCAAGCCAGCACAATTTGAAATTAATACTCTACGCCTAACCTTAGTTAGAATAACACAGGTTCGAATTTCAAAAATGAACCTTCGCCGAATGCTGTGCGCAAGGAAGAGTGACGCTCCTTCCAAGCCAGCGCAATTTATAATTCATACTCTACGCCAAAATGTGCCCTAAACAAATACTAAATATAATCTATAATAAAAAAATTTGCCGTTAACCGTTTAGTTTGAATAACATGGGTTTGAATCCCAAAAATGACCCTCCCCCGAACGCTGTGCGCAAGCAAGAGTGACGCTCCTTCCGAACCAGCGCAATTTGAAATTCATACTCTACGCCAAAACTTGCCCTAAACAAATACTGAATATATTCTATAATAAAAAAATTTTCCGCTCACCGGTTAGTTAAAATAACTTGGGTCGAATCCTAAAAATGACCCTCGGCCGAACGCTGAGCGCAAGGAAGAGTGACGCTCCTTCCAAGCCAGCGCAATTAGAAATTCATACTCTACGCAAAAACGTGCCCTAAAAACACTCAATATAATCTATAATAAAAAAATTTGCCGCTCACAGGTTAGTTAGAAAACATGGGTTCGAATTTCAAAAATGAACCTTCGCCGAACGCTGTGCGCAAGGAAGAGTGACGCTTCTTCCAAGCCAGCGCAATTTATAATTCATACTCTACGCCAAAATGTGCTCTAAAAAAATACTAAATATAATTTATAATAAAAAAATTTGCCGCTCAACGGTTAGTTTGAATAACATGGGTTTGAATCCCAAAAATGACCCTCCCCCGAACGCTGTGCGCAAGGAAGAGTGACGCTCCTTCCAAGCCAGCGCAATTTATAATTTAAACTCTACGCTAAAACGTGCTCTAAACAAATACTAAATATAATCTATAATAAAAAAATTTGCCGCTCACCGGTTAGTTAAAATAACTTGGGTCGAATCCCAAAAATGACCCTCGGCCGAACGCTGTGCGCAAGGAAGAGTGACGCTCCTTCCAAGCCAGCGATATTTATAATTCATACTCTACGCCAAAACGTGCCCTAAACAAATACTAAATATAATCTACAATAAAAAAAACTTGCCGCTCACAGGTTAGTTAGAATAACATGGGTTCGAATTTAAAAAATGAACCTTCGCCGAACGCTGTGCGCAAGGAAGAGTGACGCTTCTTCCAAGCCAGCGCAATTTATAATTCATACTCTACGCCAAAATGTGCTCTAAACGAATACTAAATATAATCTATAATAAAAAAATTTACCGCTCACCGGTTAGTGTGAATAACATGGGTTTGAATCCCAAAAATGACCCTCCCCCGAACGCTGTGCGCAAGGAAGAGTGACGCTCCTTCCAAGCCAGCGCAATTTATAATTTAAACTCTACGCTAAAATGTGCTCTAAACAAATACTAACAACAATCTATAATAAAAAAATTTGCCGCTCACCGGTTAGTTAAAATAACTTGGGTCGAATCCCAAAAATGACCCTCGGCGGAAAGCTGTGCGCAAGGAAGAGTGACGCTCCGTCCAAGCCAGCCCAATTTAAAATTCATACTCTACGCCAAAACGTGCCCTAAACAAATACTAAATATAATCTACAATAAAAAAAATTTGCCGCTGACAGGTTAGTTAGAATAAGATGGGTTCGCATTTCAAAAATGAACCTTCGCCGAACGCTGTGCGCAAGGAAGAGTGACGCTCCTTCCAAGCCAGCGAAATTTATAATTTAAATTCTACGCCAAAATGTGCTCTAAACAAATACTAAATATAATCTATAATAAAAAAATTTGCCGCTCACCTGTTAGTTTGTATAACATGGGTTCGAATTCCAAAAATGAGCCTTTGCCGAACGCTGTGCGCAAGGAAGAGTGACGCTCCTTCCAAGCCAGCGCAATTTATAATTCATACTCTACGCCAAAATGTGCCCTAAACAAATACTAAATATAATATACAATAAAAAAAATTTGCCGCTGACAGGTTAGTTAGAATAAGATGGGTTCGCATTTCAAAAATGAACCTTCGCCGAACGCTGTGCGCAAGGAAGAGTGACGCTCCTTCCAAGCCAGCGAAATTTATAATTTAAATTCTACGCTAAAATGTGCTCTAAACAGATACTAAATATAATCTATAATAAAAAAATTTACCGCTCACCGGTTAGTTAAAATAACTTGGGTCGAATCCCAAAAATGACCCTCGGCCGAACGCTGAGCGCAAGGAAGAGTGACGCTCCTTCCAAGCCAGCGCAATTTGAAATTCATACTCTACGCCAAAATGTGCTCTAAACAAATCCTAAATATAATCCATAATAAAAAAATTTGCCGCTCACAGGTTAGTTAGAATAACATGAGTTCGAATTTCAAAAATGAACCTTCGCCGAACGCTGTGCGCAAGGAAGAGTGACGCTCCTTCCAAGCCAGCGCAATTTATAATTTTAACTCTACGCAAAAATGTGCTCTAAACAAATACTAATTATAATCTATAATAAAAAAATTTGCCGCTCACCGGTTAGTTAAAATAACTTGGGTCAAATCCAAAAAATGACCCTCCCCTGAACGCAGAGCGCAAGGAAGAGTGACGCTCCTTCCAAGCCAGCGCAATTTGAAATTCATTCTCTACGCAAAAACGTGCCCTAAAAAATACTTAATATAATCTATAATAAAAAAATTTGCCGCTCACTGGTTAGTTAGAATAACATGGGTTCGAATTTCAAAAATGAACCTTCGCCGAACGCTCTGCGCAAGGAAGAGTGACGCTCCTTCCAAGCCACCGCAATTTATAATTCATACTCTACGCCAAAATGTGCTCTAAACAAATACTATAGATAATCTATAATAAAAAAAATTTGCCGTTTACAGGTTAGTTAGAATAACACGGGTTCGAATTTCAAAAATGAACCTTCGCCGAACGCAATGCGCAAGGAAGAGTGACGCTCCTTCCAAGCCAGCGCAATTTATAATTTTACCTCTACGCTAAAATGTGCTCTAAACAAATACTAATTATAATCTATAATAAAAAAATTTGCCGCTCACCAGTTAGTTAAAATAACTTGGGTCGAATCCAAAAAATGACCCTCCCCCGAACGCTGAGCGCAAGGAAGAGTGACGCTCCTTCCAAGCCAGCGCAATTTGAAATTCATTCTCTACGCAAAAACGTGCCCTAAAAAATACTCAATATAATCTATAATAAAAAAATTTGCTGCTCACAGGTTAGTTAGAACAACATGGGTTCGAATTTCAAAAATGAACCTTCGCCGAACGCTGTGCGCAAGGAAGAGTGACGCTTCTTCCAAGCCAGCGCAATTTATAATTCATACTCTACGCCAAAATGTGCTCTAAACAAATACTAAATATAATCTATAATAAAAAAATTTGCCGCTTACCGGTTAGTTAAAATAACTTGGGTCGAATCCCAAAAATGACATTCCGCCGAACGCTGTGCGCAAGGAAAAGTGAAGCTCCTTCCAAGCCAGCGCAATTTGAAATTCATACTCTACGCCAAACCGTGCCCTAAACAAATACTGAATATAATCTATAATAAAAAAATTTGCTGCTCACAGGTTAGTTAGAATAACATGGGTTCGAATTTCAAAAATGAACCTTCGCCGAACGCTGTGCGCAAGGAAGAGTGACGCTCCTTCCAAGCCAGCACAATTTTTAATTCTTACTCTACGCCAAAATGTGCTCTAAACAAATACTAAATATAATCTATAATAAAAAAATTTGCCGCTCACAGGTTAGTTAGAATAACACGGGTTCGAATTTCAAAAATGACCCTCCCCTGAACGCTGTGCGCAAGGAAGAGTGACGCTCCTTCCAAGCCAGCGCCATTTGAAATTAATACTCTACGCCTAATCTTAGTTAGAATAACACGGGTTCGAATTTTAAAAATGAACCTTCGCCGAATGCTGTGCGCAAGGAAGAGTGACGCTCCTTCCAAGCCAGCGCAATTTATAATTCATACTCTACGCCAAAATGTGCCCTAAACAAATACTAAATATAATATACAATAAAAAAAATTTGCCGCTGACAGGTTAGTTAGAATAAGATGGGTTCGCATTTCAAAAATGAACCTTCGCCGAACGCTGTGCGCAAGGAAGAGTGACGCTCCTTCCAAGCCAGCGAAATTTATAATTTAAATTCTACGCTAAAATGTGCTCTAAACAGATACTAAATATAATCTATAATAAAAAAATTTACCGCTCACCGGTTAGTTAAAATAACTTGGGTCGAATCCTAAAAATGACCCTCGGCCGAACGCTGAGCGCAAGGAAGAGTGACGCTCCTTCCAAGCCAGCGCAATTTGAAATTCATACTCTACGCCAAAATGTGCTCTAAACAAATTTTAAATATAATCCATAATAAAAAAATTTGCCGCTCACAGGTTAGTTAGAATAACATGAGTTCGAATTTCAAAAATGAACCTTCGCCGAACGCCGTGCGCAAGGAAGAGTGACGCTCCTTCCAAGCCAGCGCAATTTATAATTCATACCCTACGCCAAAATGTGCTCTATGTCAATACTAAATATAATCTATAATAAAAAAAAATTTGCCGCTCACAGGTTAGTTAGAATAACACGGGTTCGAATTTCAAAAATGACCCTCCCCCGAACGCTGTGCGCAAGGAAGAGTGACGCTCCTTCCAAGCCAGCGCAATTTATAATTCATACTCTACGCCAAAATGTGCTCTAAACAAATACTAAATATAATCTATAATACAAAAAATTTGCCACTCACAGGTTAGTTAGAATAACATGGGTTCGAATTTCAAAAATGAACCTTCGCGGAACGCAATGCGCAAGGAAGAGTGACGCTCCTTCCAAGCCAGCGCAATTTATAATTTTAACTCTACGCAAAAATGTGCTCTAAACAAATACTAATTATAATCTATAATAAAAAAATTTGCCGCTCACCGGTTAGTTAAAATAACTTGGGTCAAATCCAAAAAATGACCCTCCCCCGAACGCAGAGCGCAAGGAAGAGTGACGCTCCTTCCAAGCCAGCGCAATTTGAAATTCATTCTCTACGCAAAAACGTGCCCTAAAAAATACTGAATATAATCTATAATAAAAAAATTTGCCGCTCACAGGTTAGTTAGAATAACATGGGTTCGAATTTCAAAAATGAACCTTCGCCGAACGCTCTGCGCAAGGAAGAGTGACGCTCCTTCCAAGCCAGCGCAATTTATAATTCATACTCTACGCCAAAATGTGCTCTAAACAAATACTATAGATAATCTATAATAAAAAAATTGGCCGCTCACCGTTTAGTTTGAATAACATGGGTTTGAATCCCAAAAATGACCCTCCCCCGAACGCTGTGCGCAAGGAAGAGTGACGCTCCTTCCAAGCCAGCGCAATTTGAAATTTATACTCTACGCCAAAACGTGCCCTAAACAAATACTAATCATAATCTAAAATAAAAAAATTTGCCTCTCAGAGGTTAGTTAGAATAACATGGGTTCGAATTTAAAAAATGAACCTTCGCCGAACGCTGTGCGCAAGGAAGAGTGACGCTTCTTCCAAGCCAGCGCAATTTATAATTCATACTCTACGCCAAAATGTGCTCTAAACAAATACTAAATATAATCTATAATAAAAAAATTTGCCGCTCACCGGTTAGTTTGAATAACATGGGTTTGAATCCCAAAAATGACCCTCCCCGAACGCTGTGTGCAAGGAAGAGTGACGCTCCCTCCAAGCCAGCGCAATTTATAATTTAAACTCTACGCTAAAATGTGCTCTAAACAAATACTGAATATAATCTATAATAAAAAAATTTGCCGCTCACCGGTTAGTTAAAATAACTTGGGTCGAATCCCAAAAATGACCCTCGGCGGAACGCTGTGCGCAAGGAAGAGTGACGCTCCTTCCAAGCCAGCCCAATTTAAAATTCATACTCTACGCCAAAACGTGCCCTAAACAAGTTCTAAATATAATCTATAATAAAAAATTTTGCCGCTCACCGGTTAGTTAGAATAACACGGGTTCGAATTTCAAAAATGAACCTTCGCCGAACGCATTGCGCAAGGAAGAGTGACGCTCCTTCCAAGCCAGCGATTTTTGAAATTCATACTCTACGCCAAAATGTGCCCTAAACAAATACTAAATAAATTCTATAATATAAAAATTTCTCGCTCACAGGTTAGTTAGAATAACATGGGTTCGAATTCCAAAAATGAACCTTCGCCGAACGCTGTGCGCAAGGAAGAGTGACGCTCCTTCCAAGCCAGCGCAATTTATAATTTAAACTCTACGCTAATATGCGCTCTTAACAAATACTAAATATAATCTATAATAAAAAATTTGCCGCTCACCGGTTAGTTAAAATAACTTGGGTCGAATCCTAAAAATCACCCTCGGCCGAACGCTGAGCGCAAGGAAGAGTGACGCTCCTTCCAAGCCAGCGCAATTTATAATTCATACTCTACGCCAAAATGTGCTCTAAACAAATACTAAATATAATCTATAATAAAAAAATTTGCCGCTCACCGGTTAGTTTGAATAACATGGGTTTGAATCCCAAAAATGACCCTCCCCCGAACGCTGTGCGCAAGGAAGAGTGACGCTCCTTCCAAGCCAGCGCAATTTATAATTTAAACTCTACGCTAAAATGTGCTCTAAACAAATACTAAATATAATCTATAATAAAAAGATTTGCCGCTTACCGGTTAGTTAAAATAACTTGGGTCGAATCCCAAAAATGACCCTCCGCCGAACGCTGTGCGCAAGGAAAAGTGAAGCTCCTTCCAAGCCAGCGCAATTTGAAATTCATACTCTACGCCAAACCGTGCCCTAAACAAATACTGAATATAATCTATAATAAAAAAATTTGCCGCTCACAGGTTAGTTAGAATAACATGGGTTCGAATTTCAAAAATGAACCTTCGCCGAACGCTGTGCGCAAGGAAGAGTGACGCTCCTTCCAAGCCAGCACAATTTTTAATTCATACTCTACGCCAAAATGTGCTCTAAACAAATACTAAATATAATCTATAATAAAAAAATTTGCCGCTCACAGGTTAGTTAGAATAACACGGGTTCGAATTTCAAAAATGACCCTCCCCTGAACGCTGTGCGCAAGGAAGAGTGACGCTCCTTCCAAGCCAGCGCCATTTGAAATCCATACTCTACGCCAAAATGTGCCGTAAACAAATACTAAATAAATTCTATAATATAAAAATTTGCCACACACAAAATAGTTAGAATAACACGGGTTCGAATTTCAAAAATGACCCTCCCCCGAACGCTGTGCGCAAGGAAGAGTGACGCTCCTTCCAAGCCAGCACAATTTGAAATTAATACTCTACGCCTAATCTTAGTTAGAATAACACGGGTTCGAATTTCAAAAATGAACCTTCGCCGAATGCTGTGCGCAAGGAAGAGTGACGCTCCTTCCAAGCCAGCGCAATTTATAATTCATACTCTACGCCAAAATGTGCCCTAAACAAATACTAAATATAATATACAATAAAAAAAATTTGCCGCTGACAGGTTAGTTAGAATAAGATGGGTTCGCATTTCAAAAATGAACCTTCGCCGAACGCTGTGCGCAAGGAAGAGTGACGCTCCTTCCAAGCCAGCGAAATTTGAAATTCATACTCTACGCCAAAATGTGCTCTAAACAAATCCTAAATATAATCCATAATAAAAAAATTTGCCGCTCACAGGTTAGTTAGAATAACATGAGTTCGAATTTCAAAAATGAACCTTCGCCGAACGCCGTGCGCAAGGAAGAGTGACGCTCCTTCCAAGCCAGCGCAATTTATAATTCATTCCCTACGCCAAAATGTGCTCTATGTCAATACTAAATATAATCTATAATAAAAAAAAATTTGCCGCTCACAGGTTAGTTAGAATAACACGGGTTCGAATTTCAAAAATGACCCTCCCCCGAACGCTGTGCGCAAGGAAGAGTGACGCTCCTTCCAAGCCAGCGCAATTTATAATTCATACTCTACGCCAAAATGTGCTCTAAACAAATACTAAATATAATCTATAATACAAAAAATTTGCCACTCACAGGTTAGTTAGAATAACATGGGTTCGAATTTCAAAAATGAACCTTCGCCGAACGCAATGCGCAAGGAAGAGTGACGCTCCTTCCAAGCCAGCGCAATTTATAATTTTAACTCTACGCAAAAATGTGCTCTAAACAAATACTAATTATAATCTATAATAAAAAAATTTGCCGCTCACCGGTTAGTTAAAATAACTTGGGTCAAATCCAAAAAATGACCCTCCCCCGAACGCAGAGCGCAAGGAAGAGTGACGCTCCTTCCAAGCCAGCGCAATTTGAAATTCATTCTCTACGCAAAAACGTGCCCTAAAAAATACTGAATATAATCTATAATAAAAAAATTTGCCGCTCACAGGTTAGTTAGAATAACATGGGTTCGAATTTCAAAAATGAACCTTCGCCGAACGCTCTGCGCAAGGAAGAGTGACGCTCCTTCCAAGCCAGCGCAATTTATAATTCATACTCTACGCCAAAATGTGCTCTAAACAAATACTATAGATAATCTATAATAAAAAAATTGGCCGCTCACCGGTTAGTTTGAATAACATGGGTTTGAATCCCAAAAATGACCCTCCCCCGAACGCTGTGCGCAAGGAAGAGTGACGCTCCTTCCAAGCCAGCGCAATTTGAAATTTATACTCTACGCCAAAACGTGCCCTAAACAAATACTAAATATAATCTAAAATAAAAAAATTTGCCTCTCAGAGGTTAGTTAGAATAACATGGGTTCGAATTTAAAAAATGAACCTTCGCCGAACGCTGTGCGCAAGGAAGAGTGACGCTTCTTCCAAGCCAGCGCAATTTATAATTCATACTCTACGCCAAAATGTGCTCTAAACAAATACTAAATATAATCTATAATAAAAAAATTTGCCGCTCACCGGTTAGTTTGAATAACATGGGTTTGAATCCCAAAAATGACCCTCCCCGAACGCTGTGTGCAAGGAAGAGTGACGCTCCCTCCAAGCCAGCGCAATTTATAATTTAAACTCTACGCTAAAATGTGCTCTAAACAAATACTAAATATAATCTATAATAAAAAAATTTGCCGCTCACCGGTTAGTTAAAATAACTTGGGTCGAATCCCAAAAATGACCCTCGGCGGAACGCTGTGCGCAAGGAAGAGTGACGCTCCTTCCAAGCCAGCCCAATTTAAAATTCATACTCTACGCCAAAACGTGCCCTAAACAAGTTCTAAATATAATCTATAATAAAAAATTTTGCCGCTCACCGGTTAGTTAGAATAACACGGGTTCGAATTTCAAAAATGAACCTTCGCCGAACGCATTGCGCAAGGAAGAGTGACGCTCCTTCCAAGCCAGCGATTTTTGAAATTCATACTCTACGCCAAAATGTGCCCTAAACAAATACTAAATAAATTCTATAATATAAAAATTTCTCGCTCACAGGTTAGTTAGAATAACATGGGTTCGAATTCCAAAAATGAACCTTCGCCGAACGCTGTGCGCAAGGAAGAGTGACGCTCCTTCCAAGCCAGCGCAATTTATAATTTAAACTCTACGCTAATATGCGCTCTTAACAAATACTAAATATAATCTATAATAAAAAATTTGCCGCTCACCGGTTAGTTAAAATAACTTGGGTCGAATCCTAAAAATCACCCTCGGCCGAACGCTGAGCGCAAGGAAGAGTGACGCTCCTTCCAAGCCAGCGCAATTTGTAATTTATACTCTACACCAAAACGTGCCCTAAACTAATACTGAATATAATCTTAAATAAAAAAATTTGCCGCTCACCGGTTAGTTAAAATAACTTGGGTCGAATCCTAAAAATGACCCTCGGCCGAACGCTGAGCGCAAGGAAGAGTGACGCTCCTTCCAAGCCAGCGCAATTTATAATTCATACTCTACGCCAAAATGTGCCCTAAGCAAATACTGAATATAATCTATAATAAAAAAATTTGCCGCTCACAGGTTAGTTAGAATAACATGGGTTCGAATTTCAAATATGAACCTTCGCCGAACGCTGGGCGCAAGGAAGTGTGACGCTCCTTCCAAGCCAGCGCAATTTATAATTCATACTCTACGCCAAAATGTGCCCTAAAAAAATACTAAATATAATCAATAATAAAAAAATTTGCCGTTAACCGGTTAGTTTGAATAACATTGGTTTGAATCCCAAAAATGACCCTCCCCCGAACTCGGTGCGCAAGGAAGAGTGACGCTCCTTCCAAGCCAGCGCAATTTAAAATTCATACTCTACGCCAAAACGTGCCCCAAAAAAATTCTAAATATAATCCATAATAAAAAAATTTGCCGCTCACAGGTTAGTTAGAATAACATGGGTTCGAATTTCAAAAATGAACCTTCGCCGAACGCTGTGCGCAAGGAAGATTGACGCTCCTTCCAAGCCAGCGATTTTTGAAATTCATACTCTCTGCCAAAATGTGCTCTAAACAAATACTAAATAAGTTCTATAATATAAAAATTTCCCGCTCACAGGTTAGTTAGAATAACATGGGTTCGCATTTCAAAAATGAACCTTCGCCGAACGCTGTGCGCAAGGAAGAGTGACGCTCCTTCAGAGCACGCGCAGTTCATAATTCATACTCTACGCCAAAATGTGCTCTAAACAAATACTAAATAAATTCTATAACAAAAAAATTTGCCGCTCACCGGTTAGTTTGAATAACATGGGTTTGAATACCAAAAATGACCCTCCCCCGAACGCTGTGCGCAAGGAAGAGTGACGCTTCTTCCAAGCCACGCAATATATAATTTAAACTCTACGCTAAAATGTGCTCTAAACAAATACTAAATATAATCTATAATAAAAAAATTTGCCCCTTGCCGGTTAGTTAAAATAACTTGGGTCGAATCCCAAAAATGACCCTCCGCCGAACGCTGAGCGCAAGGAAGAGTGACGCTCCTTCCAAGCCAGCGCAATTTGAAATTCATACTCTACGCAAAACGTGCCCTAAACAAATACTCAATATAATCTATAATAAAAAAATTTGCCGCTCACAGGTTAGTTAGAATAACATGGGTTCAAATTAAAAAATGAACCTTCGCCGAACGCTGTGCGCAAGGAAGAGTGACGCTCCTTCCAAGCCAGCGCAATTTATAATTTAAACTCTACGCTAAAATGTGCTCTTAACAAATACTAAATATAATCTATAATAAAAAATTTGCCGCTCACCAGTTAGTTAAAATAACTTGGGTCGAATCCTAAAAATGACCCTCGGCCGAACGCTGAGCGCAAGGAAGAGTGACGCTCCTTGCAAGCCAGCGCAATTTATAATTCATACTCTACGCCAAAATGTGCCCTAAACAAATACTAAATATAATCAATAATAAAAAAATTTGCCGTTAACCGGTTAGTTTGAATAACATTGGTTTGAATCCCAAAAATGACCCTCCCCCGAACGCAGTGCGCAAGGAAGAGTGACGCTCCTTCCAAGCCAGCGCAATTTGAAATTCATACTCAACACCAAAACGTGCCCTAAACAAATACTGAATATAATCTATAATAAAAAAATTTGCCGCTCACAGGTTAGTTAGAATAACATGGGTTCGAATTTCAAAAATGAACCTTCGCCGAACGCTGTGCGCAAGGAAGAGTGACGCTCCTTCCAAGCCAGCGCAATTTATAATTCATACTCTACGCCAAAATGTGCTATAAACAAATACTAAATATAATCTATAATAAAAAATTTGCCGCTCACCGGTTAGTTTCAATAACATGGATTGAATACTAAAAATGACCCTCCCCCGAACGCTGTGCGCAAGGAAGAGTGACGCTCCAAGCCAGCGCAATTTATAATTTAAACTCTACGCTAAAATGTGCTCTAAACAAATACTAAATATAATCTATAATAAAAAAATTTGCCGCTCACCGGTTAGTTAAAATAACTTGGGTCGAATCCTAAAAATGACCCTCGGCCGAACGCTGAGCGCAAGAAAGAGTGACGCTCCTTCCATGCCAGCGCAATTTTAAATTCATACTCAACGCCAAAACGTGCCCTAAACAAATACTGAATATAATCTATAATAAAAAAATTTGCCGCTCACAGGTTAGTTAGAATAACAGGGGTTCGAATTTCAAAAATGAACCTTCCTGAACGCTGTGCGCAAGGGAGAGTGACACTCCTTCCAAGCCTGCGCAATTTATAATTCATACTCTACGCCAAAATGTGCTCTAAACAAATACTAAATATAATCTATAATAAAAAAATTTGCCGCTCACCGGTTAGTTTCAATAACATGGATTGAATACCAAAAATGACCCTCCCCCGAACGCTGTGCGCAAGGAAGAGTGACGCTCCTTCCAAGCCAGCGCAATTTATAATTTAAACTCTACGCTAAAATGTGCTCTAAACGAATACTAAATATAATCTATAATAAAAAAATTTGCCGCTCACCGGTTAGTTAAAATAACTTGGGTCGAATCCCAAAAATGACCCTCGGCCGAACGCTGTGCGCAAGGAAGAGTGACGCTCCTTCCAAGCCAGCGCAATTTAAAATTCATACTCTACGCCAAAACGTGCCCTAAACAAATACTAAATATAATTTATAATAAAAAAATTTGCCGCTCACAGGTTAGTTAGAATAACATGGGTTCGAATTTCAAAAATGAACCTTCGCCGAACGCAATGCGCAAGGAAGAGTGACGCTCCTTCCAAGCCAGCGCAATTTATAATTTTAACTCTACGCTTAAATGTGCTCTAAACAAATGCAAAATATCATCTATAATAAAAATTTTGCCGCTCACCGGTTAGTTAAAATAACTTGGGTCGAATCCCAAAAATGACCCTCGGCCGAACGCTGAGCGCAAGGAAGAGTGACGCTCCTTCCAAGCCAGCGCAATTTGAAATTCATACTTTACGCCAAACGTGCCTTAAACAAATACTAAATATAATCTATAATAAAAAATTTGCCGCTCACAGGTCAGTTAGAATAACATGGGTTCGAATTTCAAAAATGAACCTTCGCCGAACGCTGTGCGCGAGGAAGAGTGACGCTCCTTCCAAGCCAGCGCAATTTATAATTCATACTCTACGCCAAAATGTGCCCTAAACAAATACTAAATATAATCTATAATAAAAAAATTTTGCCGTTTACCGGTTAGTTTGAATAACATGTGTTTGAATCCCAAAAATGACCCTCCCTCGAACGCTGTGCGCAAGGAAGAGTGACGCTCCTTCCAAGCCAGCGCAATTTGAAATTCATACTCTACGCCAAAATGTGCCCTAAACAAATACTAAATAAATTCTATAATATAAAAATTTGCCGCTCACAGGTTAGTTAGCATAACATGGGTTCGAATTTCAAAAATGAACCTTCGCCGAACGCTGTGTGCAAGGAAGAGTGACGCTCCTTCCAAGCCAGCGCAATTTGAAATTCATACTCTACGCCAAAACGTGCCGTAAACAAATACTAAATATAATCTATAATAAAAAAATTTGCCGCTCACAGGTTAGTTAGAATAACATGGGTTCGAATTTCAAAAATGAACCTTCGCCGAACGCTGTGCGCGAGGATGAGTGACGCTCCTTCCAAGCCAGCGCAATTTATAATTCATACTCTACGCCAAAATGTGCCCTAAACAAATACTAAATATAATCTATAATAAAAAAATTTTGCCGTTTACCGGTTAGTTTGAATAACATGTGTTTGAATCCCAAAAATGACCCTCCCCCGAACGCTGTGCGCAAGGAAGAGTGACGCTCCTTCCAAGCCAGCGCAATTTGAAATTCATACTCTACGCCAAAATGTGCCCTAAACAAATACTAAATAAATTCTATAATAAAAAAATTTGCCGCTCACCGGTTAGTTAAAATAACTTGGGTCGAATCCTAAAATTGACCCTCGGCCGAACGCTGAGCGCAAGGAAGAGTGACGCTCCTTCCAAGCCAGCGCAATTTGAAATTCATACTCTACGCCAAAACGTGCCGTAAACAAATACTAAATATAATCTATAATAAAAAAATTTGCCGCTCACAGGTTAGTTAGAATAACATGGGTTCGAATTTCAAAAATGAACCTTCGCCGAACGCTGTGCGCGTGGAAGAGTGACGCTCCTTCCAAGCCAGCGCAATTTATAATTCATACTCTACGCCAAAATGTGCCCTAAACAAATACTAAATATAATCTATAATAAAAAAATTTGCCGTTTACCGGTTAGTTGGAATAACATGGGTTTGAATCCCAAAAATGACCCTCCCCCGAACGCTGTGCGCAAGGAAGAGTGACGCTCCTTCCAAGCCAACGCAATTTGAAATTCATACTCTACGCCAAAACGTACCCTAAACAAAAACTAAATATAATCTATAATAAAAAAATTTGCCGCTCACAGGTTAGTTAGAATAACATGGGTTCGAATTTCAAAAATGAACCTTCGCCGAACGCTGTGCGCGTGGAAGAGTGACGCTCCTTCCAAGCCAGCGCAATTTATAATTCATACTCTACGCCAAAATGTGCCCTAAACAAATACTAAATATAATCTATAATAAAAAAATTTGCCGTTTACCGGTTAGTTTTAATAACATGGGTTGGAATCCCAAGAATGACCCTCCCCCGAACGCTGTGCGCAAGGAAGAGTGACGCTCCTTCCAAGCCAGCGCAATTTATAATTCATACTCTACGCCAAAATGTGCCCTAAACAAATACTAAATAAATTCTATAATATAAAAATTTCTCGCTCACAGGTTAGTTAGAATAACATGGGTTCGAATTCCAAAAATGAACCTTCGCCGAACGCTGTGCGCAAGGAAGAGTGACGCTCCTTCCAAGCCAGCGCAATTTATAATTTAAACTCTACGCTAATATGCGCTCTTAACAAATACTAAATATAATCTATAATAAAAAATTTGCCGCTCACCGGTTAGTTAAAATAACTTGGGTCGAATCCTAAAAATCACCCTCGGCCGAACGCTGAGCGCAAGGAAGAGTGACGCTCCTTCCAAGCCAGCGCAATTTGTAATTTATACTCTACACCAAAACGTGCCCTAAACTAATACTGAATATAATCTTAAATAAAAAAATTTGCCGCTCACCGGTTAGTTAAAATAACTTGGGTCGAATCCTAAAAATGACCCTCGGCCGAACGCTGAGCGCAAGGAAGAGTGACGCTCCTTCCAAGCCAGCGCAATTTATAATTCATACTCTACGCCAAAATGTGCCCTAAACAAATACTAAATATAATCTATAATAAAAGAATTTGCCGTTCACCGGTTAGTTTGAATATCATGGGTTTGAATCCCAAAAATGACCTTGCCCCGAACGCTGTGCGCAAGGAAGAGTGACGCTCCTTCCAAGCCAGCGCAATTTATAATTTAAACTCTACGCTAAAATGTGCTCTAAACAAATATTAAATATAATCTTTAATAAAAAAATTTGTTGCTCACCGGTTAGTTAAAATAACTTGTGTCGAATCCCAAAAATGACCCTCGGCCGAACGCTGTGCGCAAGGAAGAGTGACGCTCCTTCCAAGCCAGCGCAATTTGAAATTCATACTCTACGCCAAAATGTGCCCTAAACAAATACTAAATAAATTCTATAATATAAAAATTTGCCGCTAACCGGTTAGTTTGAATAACATTGGTTCGAATCCCAAAAATGACCCTCTGCCGAACGCTGTTGAGAGAGATGCTCCTTCTAAGCTAGCGCAATTATTAATATATACTCTACACTAAAATATGCACTAACCCAATACTATACGTAATCTGTAATATAAGAATTTGCCGCTGACCGTTTAGTTTGAATACCATGGGCTCGAATCCCAACAATGACCCTTGGTCGAACGTGCGCCTAATATAAGAGCTGTTCTTCCTAAGCCATTGAATGTCACAATTCAGACTCTGCCAAATGCCAAAATGTGCCCTAAACAGGTGCTAAAAGTAATATGTAATTAAAAATTGGCCGCTGACTAACCAGTCAGTCAGTTAGATTAAATTGCTCAGATTCAAATTGCAGAAATGTACCTTCTGGGAAGTCATCTAATGTTAGCATCGCCCAAAAACGAATCTTTACCAAACTACAAGTATATCCAAAATTACTGGCTAATTAAATGTTAATTTAGTGCTTCATTTCCGAATTTTACTCTCCTGTAGTTTTCCCAAAATCGTGGGCGCTGCTAGCTTTAGACTAAAGTTCATCTCAAATTCAATTCAAATGTAGTTAATTTCATCCGACCAATTACAATTACTCAGACATCGGAAGACGTCATGTGGCACTCGGTCGCCCTTTGCCCTCAAAGTAACAGCACATGGATTGAATGTGACTATTTGCAAACGAAAATAATTCCTCGTCAAACTCATTACTAATAAGGCCAGCATTACTTGCTTTTGCAAAGGGAAAATTGTTGAAATAAATGTTAAAGTGTAAATACAATAGAAATAAAGTAATAGATGTACCAAAAAATATTGTATGTTTTTCATATATTTATTTTTATATTTATCTCTTTGTTTTTGTAATGTATTGTGTATAATTTAGAATTGTAGTTTGTGTGCATGGTGTTAATGCACAATTTACTTGATAGATATATTTAGTTCTATTTGAAGATATTGAATTCACAGGTTCAGTCTGAAGGAGTGTAGTTCAATGAAATTGCCCATTGACCATGTAACATTCTTCTTAATTTAGTTTGAGATAAATATTGTTATTGTAGCTTGCCTGGTTAAAATGGTCGAAGTTGACTTTCTCCAATTTTAGATTGTTTACTACATTGATTAATTTTATTATTTAATCATGACCTAAAGTAATGATATCTTTCTTTTGACAAATTAAAGTTGTTAAAACATTTATTGGCGTTTCACGAAATTGTAAAAATGTTTTTAAGCCATCACTGGATAATTTGGAGGTTAAAATCTGAAAAGACATTGTTCAAGTAATTTATAATTGTATTTTTGTAACATTGTTTCGTATGAATATCAGTCTTGCAATTCACTATCTTCTCTTTATAGTCAAGGTTAGATTGAATTACTGTTTGTTTTTTTTAAATTATTTTATTGACATTGTTTGCCAACCGGAGATGATTGTGAGAATTGCTCTGTAAGTGGTCGCACCTACTGTCGGTAACTGTAATAGGTGAGGCCTGTATAAATTTTCAATAAATAATTATGATTACATTATCGTTTCTCTTTGTACAGCCCTAAATTTAGAATATAAATGCAGGAGTACATAATTTCCTAAGGCCTTTAATTATTGTTAATTTTTGGTAGAGTTTCAAATATTTTCTATGGTTTCTTAATTTTAATGTTTTTCACCAATAAGAACCAGTGTTAATTATTTCCCTTTGTGCAGCCCTGAATTTAGGAATACAAAGCGGGAGAAACATTTTTCCTAGAGCCGTTAATTCATGTTAATGTTTGGGTAGGGCTACAAAATTTTTTTTGATTTAAGTCCTATGTTTTTCACCCATAAGAACCAATGTTTAATTTTTGTTTATGTACAGCCCTCGATTTCTGATAAATGCGGGAGTAATTATTTATTTAATGTTAATTCATGTTACTGTTTGGGTAGGGTTTCAAACTTTTTCTCTGGTTTTCTAATTTCAATGTTTTTTCGCCCATAAGAACCAATGTTAACTGTTTCTCTGTGTAAAGCCCTGAATTTTGGAATATAAATGCCGGAGTACTATTTACCCTAGAGCCGTTAATTCTTGTTAATTCTTGCTGGCTTGGAAGGTGCGTCACTCTTCCTTGTGCACAGCGTTCGGCCGAAGGTCATTTTTGGGATTCGAACCCAAGTTATACTAACTAACCGGTGAGCGGCAAATTTTTTTATTATAGATTATATTTAGTATTTGTTTAGGGCACGTTTTGGCGTAGAGTATGAATTTCCAATTGCGCTGGCTTGGAAGGAGCGTCACTCTTCCTTGCGCTCGGCGTTCGGGGGAGGGTCATTTTTGGGATTCGAACCCATGTTATTCAAACTAACCGGTGAGCGGCAAATTTTTTTATTATAGATTATATTTAGTATTTGTTTAGGGCACATTTTGGCGCAGAGTATGAATTTCAAATTGCGTAGAGAATGAATTGCTCTGGCTTGGAAAGAGATAGAACCAATGTTAATTGTTTTTCTTGGGCCCACGATTTTGGGAAAACTATAGGAGCGGAAAATTCGGGAATAGAGCACTTAATTAGCATTTAATTAGCCGTTAATTTTGGATATAGTTTGGTAGAGATTCGTTTCTGGGCGCTGCTAACTTTAGATGGCTGATTTGTTGCATGAACTCTGCAGGGAGTATATTCCTCCCGTATTTATATTCCCCAGAGAAAGGATGGCTACTCATATGCAAAAGGGTGGCCTTCCGTGTGTGTTGTATAGTTGCTTCCATAATGGTTGGTCAAACGAAGCTTTTATTCGTTACTTGGCTAAAACATCATTCACTTCTCGAAGACTAGTTAGAAAATAAAGCACTTTTGGTATTGGACATCGTGCCAATCATGCTACCTTACAGCCTTACGATTTGCGTCGTGACAATGGCATAATTATGCTTTCCATCCCACCACACGTCTCATCGGCTTCAGCCTCTGGGCGTCACTATATTCGCCTCTAAAAGCTGCCTTTTAACGTGAATGTGATATCAAAATCAAATCCACCTGCCTACAGAAAATAACTCCAAATGATATTGCTGGTTTGTTCAACACAGCGTATTCCAAAGTAGCCACTGCTGGAAATGCTTCAAACAAACAGGTATTTTTTTCTATGAACCCAGGTAAATTTACAGATGAAGATTACTTGGCTGCTGAAGCTATCTTGCAACATGATGAAATTCCAGAAATTGTGGTAAAGAGTGATGAGCAAATGAGCCCATCACCTACAAACGACGTCGTCCGACCAGGCGCATTCAGCATTCTGTTTTGCAAGCAAGCCGTCCACATCAACGTCCACTGCTCACTTGGCCTCAAAAGGAATCCTTTAAGTGTCTGAAAACCGGAGGCAGTATCAACCGTCTTAAATCTTTCAACCGGCAGGAAGTAAAAATATTTTTTGGCAATTTGGGAGTTGTGATGACAAAATTTGCTTTCACACTGGATCGTATTTTTATAAAGAAACTCCTGATTTGACTTCTCTATTAAAAAGTCGACCAAATTCAAATTTTGAAGAGCTAATCCCAACGTCAATTTCAGGAGGCCAAAACAAAGAAACAAAAAGGAAATCCCAAACAACATTCAGAAATTTTAGCTGGAAGTCCTCAAAAGAAAACGATAGAGCAGAAAATAGTAAACAAAAAACCTAAGGAAAGAAGGCCTAAAGAGCCAAAGCGAAAGAAGCCAATGAAGACGACGAAAGCTAAGAAACCCAGCCACAATTCGAAGTTTGATTGAGATTCTGAAAGCAGTGAAATTAATATAAATGAAGAGTTGTGGGACGATGATGAGCTTGATGATTTGCCAGTTAATCAAGGCGAAGAAATATGCTTCGTTTGCTGTGAATTTGGGCAGAAAGGCGAAGAGTGGTGCAGGTGGACTTTGGAACCATGCACTTTGCAGTGTAGCTGATTCAACTGTAAACTATTTTTGTGCCATTTGCTTGAAGAAATAGTACATCTTCCCCTGAACAATATTATTTTGCTTTCCTTCGCCTCCACACTGGTCACGTGCACAGAATTAACTTCCCCATAGCACACCACACACTGATTTTAACTGTTTGACGTAAATAAATAAGAAAGTCAATGCCATCTACAACAATTCCTCAATATTCTATTCGCAAAATTGTCTTATTAACAAAAATACTAATATCCTTTTTTCTTCGTATTTTTATAAACACAAATGGTGTAGCGTGTGACGTAAAATACTGAGATGAGGAAAATTTATTTGGGTCGTAAGGTCGGAAGCCCCTTCTATATAGAAAGGGGGAAAATGTATCATCACAGGATTCATACACGAAATTGTCCCATGTTTATCCCAATTTTAAAGAAAAACGCAAAATCAATCCTTTTGACAACTGTCACCGTCAAATGCCGGTACCATATATGCTCAACTTTTGCTTCCATCATCCACAAGTAGGTAATAAAAAGCACATTCCATATCTCCAAGTGACTCCTGTGAAACCAAGAATCCTTTCGCATAGGCATTTTCACACTATGACCATTCTCGCCTCTCACTCTACAAATCCACTCATAACCATCTGTCGTATCCTTTCTCTCAGTAAATTTCATATCGCTCTTGCAAACATTACATACACGTTGAGACGCAAGCAAACCCACTCCGAAACTATACAGTCGAAATGGTAAATAATTCATTAAATAACACTGTTAAAATTAATGTTACTTTCCTTTAGAAGCTCAGTATAGTCTCTAATTGTATAGAAACAGTTATGCAGCAGAAGCGATTTTACGTGGGATTTAAACTTTATCGAATTTAATCGTTTAATGTCATCTGGCAAAGTGTTGTAAAATAATGTACATGTATTGTATGTGACCTTTTTGTAATGAGCTGTTGATACTGTCACCTGATGAATATGATTACTACGTCGAGTGTTATAGACATCGGCGTTTTCTGAAGATATATTCCTACTCTTAAGCAAGTCACTTTTGGCAAAAACCACTGATTCGTAAATCAACAGACAAGGTAATGGTAAAATTCTAAGATTAATGAAGAGAGCCTTGCAAGAATCACGTGGGTGGTATGTGGTTATTATTCGTATAATTCTTTTTTGAAATCTAAACGTCTGGGAGCTATAAGATATATTTCCGCAGAATATTATGCCATATCCCAGGCGGGAATGAACATTCGCAAAATATACACACAACGAGCAGTATGAAGGCTGACTGAATTTGAAAGAATTCTGAACTTAATTTTGTGTTCAATTAATTTAAATGGACGTTCCATTTGAGGTTTGACTGAATTGAGAGACCTAAAAATTTAGTTGCCTTAACATCAGTCACCGTTCATCATCAATTGAGTACAGAATTGTTTATTTGAAATGGAAAACTGCATTAAAACCGTTTTATTTTCATTTACTATTAATTTGATATTACGGAACCGATTTGAAAATCTGATATTGGACTATTTACGGTTTCTTCTAGGAAGTAATTTGCTGCATATAGGAATAAGAATTATCCACTGTTTCACCGCACCTTTACATAACTTTCTCGAAACATGTACGCCTTGACACTATTGTTCCACTTTTTCCCTATTCTTATCAAAAAATAACAGTAAGTCAAAGTCTTCATCTAGTACTGGTTTTAGGGGGATTATATATTGAAGAAATAGTTATTGGTCCGTGGGGTGTTCCAATTTGGACGGAGGCGTTTTGTATGTAGGTTGTGGGTGCCAGAGGAAGTAGAGTGTGGGGTGTCTTTCCACATAAGAATAGCGGTGCCGCCTCCAAGTGTTAGTCGGTCAGTACGGTACGTCAGAAAATTCGGCAGTGTGAATGTTTGTCATGTTTTGAGGTGCGTTTCTTAGATTGTCAGTATTCCGACGGAGTAGTAGTTGATGTATAGTTTAATGTCGTCTAGCGTCCGGGCGAGTCCACTGTTAGCGTTCTAGGATGTGATGTTAGTGATTTTTTGACTGGTCGTGAATTTAGAATAAGTCTATGATCTTTGTGGCAATATAAGATGAGTTTTGTCATACTGTCTTCTGGTCCTTTGGTAATGACGATGATTGATTTGATGGATGAAATGATTTTGGATAGATTACATGATTTGAGAAAAGTAAAGAGTGCTTTAATTTTAGAGGAGTTAGTTGATGAAGTGGAGTTAAGTGAGTTTGCATATGATTGGGTTTGGTTGAGATTAGTGGGAGGTAATGCAGATGAGTTTCCAAGTGTTGGGAATTCAGTGATACGAGGGGGAGCATTATATTGTCCTTGTCGGGATTGTGTTTGTCGAAGTAGGGTCGTCTTGAATTTGTTTTCTTTGGCTTTTAACAGTATTGGACATTTGGTAGGTTGGATGGCAATTTGCGCATTTGAAATAGTTGTTGAGGCAGGTCGATGGGTGATGGTTTTCACTGCGCTTCCCACAAATTGTCTGTGGCAGTAGTGTATGATAAAACAGTTGGCAGTTGTCGCAGCGTGGTATGTAAGTTGTCTGGTTGTAGTCTTGAACAGTCACTTCTTTGTGGTGTAGTAGGTGGCGTAAGTTCGTCTTGATTAATCTATCCTCTAATTCTAAATGGTAAAGCAATTAAATGGCTCCCTACCTCACAACCTGCAAAATATCTGGGATTATATTTTGATCGAAGACACACATGGAGAGATCATATTACAAATGTAGCTAAAAACACTTTTATCAAAATGATTCAATTATATCTACTCATTAACAAAAACTCAAAATTAAACATAGAAATATCCCTATCAATATTTAAATATATAATACGACAGTCACTGACATTGCTAGTCCCATTTGGGGAAGTGCCCATTTGGGGAAGTTCAAAAATTCCAAATAATACAAAATAAATTTCTACGATGGTCAGTTAATGCACCATGGTTTATAAGAAATGAACAGTTACACAAATAACTCTCAATTGAAAACATAAAAACATGGATACTAAGAATTTCAAAAAATGTCTACTCATCCTTACACTCTAGCCCAGCCTATGAACGATTTAAACTAGGAAAAACATCTTCAACATATTCAAGAATTAAATTTAAATTTTCAAAAGATTTACTACAACCTCCATAATTTGACTACTATATATAAAGAATATTATACTACTACCAATATATTATATCATTGTTTTGTTTCTCAAAAATAAAAAAAATGTATTTAACTAATTAAAACAAGATGTTAGAGGTCCCTGTAAGGGTATCCCTCAGTATTTATGTACATAGTTAAATTGTAGCATCTAGTTAATTTGTATATAGATTGTTTATTACTTGAAATAGTTATATATATGTATTCAATACCTTGAAAGATTCTGTCTGTAATCGAACAAGGATAATAATTAATTTTAAAAAAATAATTTTTTTCAGCCCAATCACGTAAATGTTCTAAATTCTGCTGTAATATTTGTTCGTCAGCGCTACCTTTGATTTTACGGTATATAACACAATCGTCTGCAAATAAACGCACCTTTGATTGTATGTTAACATGAGATCATTTACGTACGCTAAGAAAAGTAATGACCGTAAAACACTTCCCTGTGGAACCCCTGAAGTAACAATACCCGTATTCGAAAACGGAGTGCCAATTCGAACTTTTTGTTTCCTGTCTCTAAGAAATTCGCTTACCCACTTCACAACTCTAGCATCAACTTCTGAAGTTAATAATTTCCTGATAAGTAGATTATGCGGTACTACGTCGAATGCTTTCGCAAAGTCGATTACAATTGCATCCACCCTCCCACCCGCGTCAACTTCGTCAGCTAGATCTTGAAAAAGAGAAACGATTTGGCTTTCGCACGAATATTTACTTCTAAACCCATGCTGTCCGTGAAAAATCCAGTTCTCTTTTTCCCATGCGAATGTACCCGGCTATTAAATGCTCCATTATTTTGCATACTACTGATGTGAGAGATACTGGTCTATAATTACTAACTTTCGTTTTATCACCATTTTTGAAAATTGGTACCACTATAGCTGTCTTCCATTCGTCTGGTAAACTTGCATTATTAATAGAAACATTGAATAATCTTAACAAATACGGCAATACTGCCTCCCCACCGAGTTTATTAAAATCTGTCGAGATGCCGTCTGGTCCGCGTGATTTACCGTTTTTTTGTGATTTTATACGTTTGCGGAGTTCCCATGCATGAAGCTTGAACTGGTTTTCTATTGGAAAATAATGAATGTGCTCCTGCGCCCGTTTTGGTTTGAATACCGGTAAAAATACGCGTTTTGTCTTTCGACATTTTTAAGTAAAACGTAGAATAAGGAGTACTAAAAATATAAACTGAATTAACAATGTCATTGTTCAATGTTTCTTACGGATTTGGGAATAATAAACAAAGCTGGTTTAAATTTAACCAATATTGACTCTTAGATTGTATAAATTCCACTTAAGACGTTCTTACCCGAAGCGATATTGCTAACTGCTCTGAAAAGTCGTACTTGCCTATGCAATATTCTCACTCAGCGATTCCACTACCCCATAAGAGTTAATGCAAGAATTTTAGTGCCACATCTTGATTTTACTCCAGATTTTAGGCTCAAAGAGATAATTCACAAACAACGGCAGAGATTCACGTGTGATACTCGGAGAAAGAAAAATTTCAACAGCACCTTCTGAGCTGGTGAAGGGTATCAAGATCATTGGAGACCTCTGAAAGATGCGAAGTGGGTGCGCGATATCGCCTGCTAAACGTACATTTTCACAGATCAAACTTCCTTTCTGTTCTCTGCCTTGCTCGTACTGAAAATTTACATAGCAGAAGCTATGGACTGCATCGTCGCCTTGCCCTTTCATTTGCAATACCGGCGATATTTATGAACGGACTCATTTCAACGCGATGCAATAGCTGCATTTTAGAGACAACGCTACAGATAAAAATGTTTGACAATGCTGAATTGTTTGTCTAGGTGATTCTTTATCAAAAACATACAGTAAATATGAAAAATGAAATAAAAAAGCTTACAGGAAAACAAAAAATCAATATGTAAAAATATGTTCATTCAGATAAAATACGTAAATATAAGTACTTTCGATCAAAATATGTAAAAATATGTACTAACAAGTGAACGTTTTTTGGCACTAACCGATATGAATTTTAGCCAATTGCAATGAAATAATTAAATTGGACGAAGACAAATGTACTATTGAAAATAAAACATTCAGGTTCTCGCAAAAGATTCGTCAACACTATACAAAAGCTGCTGAATTCTTGTTGAGGTAGAGCCTCTGCAATGGTTCATGTGTAAACAAGGATATAAAATAAATGCAAGGTTTTCATTGGGTTTATTTCACAAAAGCAAATAAACAAGCGCTTTGAATAAAACAGTACGAATAACAGTATTCATTTTTCTTCATCTCCAAACAGCAATCTGCAAAGAAAACAACTTAAATTAAAATGAAACTTGAAAGTGATTAAAATAGTATTACTTAAAGCATGTAACAAAAATTAGAAAATACCAATACTATTATATCATGTTTGATACACCAAACTTGGAAATGTACTTTAACTTATTTAAATGAATTTTGAAATATCTTGCAGCGAAAACAGTTACGAAAATAATAAGTTTGATCAAATAAATAGTATTATACTCTTGCCTGAAACTATCGTTAGTACGAAAGAGTTACTTTAAAAAATACGCTTTGGCAAAAGAGTTAAAATTGAAAACACCTTAACTCACATTTAAATAATAAAAAGTTTATTTAATTATTTTGAGTTGACATCCACACAACTTTACACACAAATGGGACGAAAAGCAAGCATATTTTACAATGTATAAAAGATTTCATTCCATAATTAGATCAGGGAGTGAGTGTTTCGCGCGCGGATGAAATATGGTGAAAGCAGTCGGGAACAAAGAACTTGTTCCGGCTGAGAAATGCCCCGCTAGTGAGAATTACTTGGATGGGAAAAATCTCACAAGTAAGCTGGCATCTGATCTCGCCCTTCAGCTAAGGAAGAACAACATAAAATGTATTTTATTTGTTGATTTGTAGTTAATACTTATGAAGTAATCAATTAATATAATGATAAACTTTCGTTGGTATAGAAAATTAGGAATTGCTATATTTTTACTTTTTCGCCTTCAGGAAGGGACGTCTTTAGAAGTACGTAATGCTGCAGGAAAAAGCGGAAAATTTTCGGCAAAAAACTCTCATTATCGGTCCCTGTCAAAGAAAAAGTCGATAAATTAAGTTGCTAAATTTTAAAAAAAATTATCTAACACGTGTTGTAGCCTGAATCCATGTTTTGTGTGTCCTTGATACCGAAAAATAGAATGACGGCAGAACGTCTGCCCGTCCGTCTGACTATGTGTCTATGACAAACGGTAGTGGCTAAATCGTTCAGCCGATTTTCTCGAAAATAGATATTCCCCCATCGATTTGGCTAATGTCGCGGCCGTTGAATTCGAAATCGATATTTTAAATCTGGGGTGTACTTTACATGAAGTCCCTGGGACGTTTCAAAATAAAACAAAAATGGCTCTAACGTTTTTGATTAAATTTTGTAGGCGGTGAGTGTGAAGAACGTTTAAGAGAATGGTGCAGATCTCATTTTCGCAAAAGTTCAAATTTTTTCGGCGTCTTCCTACAACTATAATTACGAATATAGAGATTTTTTCTCTTAATAAAATCTGTTCCTTAAAGATAGATTTTGAAATAAGGTCATGTACAATTTTTCGAAAATTACAGTACTTTTACGTAATTTTGCGCGAAATACAGGCAATTTTTAATTTCGTTTAAACAATTTCTCAAAATCCATCGTTTTTTATTAAATCTTGATGTTTTTCGAAAATTGAAAAAATCATCATTATTGCGTCGTCTTCCTACAATTATGAAGATAAGCATTTTTTAATGAAATGTGTTTATGAAAAACATCTAAAAATAATGTCATATGTTTTTGTGCGAAATTCGGAGTCAAACATAGGCAAATTTTATTTTCTTTAAACCATTTTTTAAGGCACAAAATATGTGGATTAAATTTGGTTCTTAGATAGCGTAAAGGATGCTTAAGAGAATGATACAGGTCTCATGTTCGTTAAAATGCCTCTTTTCTCGAAAATTAGAATAATTAAAAAATGTCCGGCGTCTTCTTACAACTACATTCTTTTGTCAATGAAATGTATTTAGTAGGAAAATCACGGGATCGGTCAATTAATGTATTATACTAGTTTGCCAACGTTTCGGAATATTTTATTCCATCATCAGGGCTAACAACCAAACAACACAATCACAATAAATACGGACAAACTCTTCTGAACAACAACATATGTTGTTGTTCAGAAGAGTTTTCGGAATATTTTATTCCATCATCAGGGCTAACAACCAAACAACACAATCACAATAAATACGGACAAACTCTTCTGAACAACAACATATGTTGTTGTTCAGAAGAGTTTGTCCGTATTTATTGTGATTGTGTTGTTTGGTTGTTAGCCTTGATGATGGAATAAAATATTCCGAAACGTTGGCAAACTAGTATAATACATTAATTGACCGATCCCGTGATTTTCCTACTACTTATTTAACGGTCGTGATTTCTACAATGGTCAATTTCAACTGGGAAGAGAATATGGAGGACAACACCACAACGAATGAAGACGACTATGAAGACAACAACAGCGGAATATGTTGTTGTTCAGAAGAGTTTGTCCGTATTTATTGTGATTGTGTTGTTTGGTTGTTAGCCCTGATGATGGAATAAAATATTCCGAAACGTTGGCAAACTAGTATAATACATTAATTGACCGATCCCGTGATTTTCCTACTACTTATTTAACGGTCGTGATTTCTACAATGGTGAAATGTATTTATCAAAAACATCGTCAAATAAAGTCATGTTAATGTTTTCGAAAATATGAGTATTTTTTGAGTAATTTGGAGTCCAACTTAGTCGCCCACTTTAAATATCCTACGCTTCTCGAACGTAAAATGGATGGCGATTCCAGGCAATTGGATGCTACGTAAGTTAGAATTTGAATATTTTTTCATATTTCTTTGTTCGTTTCAAGCTTCAATTCAAGCTTTTGTTATACATTTACAAATTAATCTTTTAGAAATTCTTTAAAACCTATTTGATCTATATGAAATAAAAATTGCTAACCTGCAGGGAATATCAGATAAAAATGTAACAATGGCATTCAGAGTAGCGCCTCAGCAGCTGAATTTCGGTGAATTACGTCTCCTTGTAACATGATTTAGATGTGCGAAAATCAGTTACAATTGTGTTGATATTTGCTTGAAAATATTTAGTTTTTTCACCAAATGTACGATTTGTAAACAAAAATTGATGACAGATGTGTCAATTCGGAGGGAAATTGTTTTATAATTAGCATTACATAACCATTACTAAAGGCGAGAAAGTACGTGCTGTACGTGCTAGTTTGATATGTGCAATTAGCTTGGGGAGGAAGGGCTAAAAGCCCATGAGACCACCCCTCCTTGAGTACACCACCGTCTACAACAGATGTGTCAAGTGGTTAATCTACTGCATCCGACACAACGAAGTAAACCCGAAAGCTGCTGACCTGCGAGCATGTCGTGAGCAGGGTCTGCGAAACGTATAAATTGGAGTGGGTAGTACAATGGGTAGAGGGTCATGTAATTTTTTATTGTATTTACGTTTTCTTAAATAAAAAAAGGTATCGGTATAAAATATGTACTTTATTCAACATTTTAATTAATAATTTATATACTCACATTAATAATTTATTTATACATATTTTTTACTTGCAAGCCCCAGAAAGGATCGCTTTTTTAAACTTTTCAGGCTTTCATTAGCATTTTTCGAGGTTAAGTCTAATGTACTCGCAGGCGTGCTCCTCTTTCGCGCTTGACTCAACGATTCATCTGTTTTGCCATTCCCTCGTTTACCTTGGAACTCGCGAACAATAAACTGCTCCATTATTGGTTCTTTTGGATACAATGGGACATAGCCAGCTCGCCATAAACAATTGCGAGGTCACAACTGCGCATCGCGCGCGAAGTTTGAATATTGAAAAATGTGTTAGGTCAATTTCGAAAATAATTTTTTCATCAGTTTGATGGTGGTAATAGATGTGTTAACAGGGTGACCAGCGATCTAGCTTTTTGGAATTCAAGGTTTTTTTTCGGTTTTCCAGGTCCAAGAATATAAATTTTCCAGGTTCTTTTTCGCACATTACAACATGTTTTTACCTTCTACCGCTTACGTAGTAGAGTGAAAGTTACGTAATGCTGCGGGAAAAAGCGGTGAATTTTCGTCAGAAAAATCTCTTATTGCCGGGCTCTGGTAACGAAAATGTTGTTAAATCCAGTTGCTAAATTTAGAAAATAAATCTTCTAACATGTGGTGTAGCCAGAATCCATGTTTTGTGGGTGCTTGATACCGAAAACACGGTTGACGCCAAACGTCCGTCCCTCAGTAAACGTTAGCGGCTAAACAAATCAGCCAATTTTCTTGAAAATTGATATTCCTTAATCGATCTTGCGATGTCACGACCCCTTAAATTTGAAAACGATATTTTAATTTTGGGAGATACTTTACATGAAGCCCCTAAGACATTTTCAAAATTTTCAAAACAAATTGCTTTATTGTTATTAATTAAATTTTGCTGTTGGATAGAGTGAAGGCCGTTTCAGAGAATAGTGTAGATCTCGAATTCGTTGAAAACCCTGATTTTTAAATAATTGCAAAAGTTCAACATTTTTCGGCGTCTTACTAAAACTACAATTATAAAGACAAAGAGTTTTTCCCTTAATGAAATCTGTTCCTTAAAGATAGATTTTGAAATAAGGTCAAATCCAATTTTTCGAAAATTTGAGTACTTTTCGCATAATTTTGTGATAAATATAGGCAATTTTTAATTTTTTTACGAAATTTTTTTCTCAAAAACGGCATCAACAATTTTGATTCAATTTTCACCTGGGATAGCGTGTAGGACCTTTAAGAGTGAAGTTCTCATGTTCGTTGAAAGGTTTGATTACTGAAAATTGCAAAAATTCAAATTTTTTTTCGCCGCCTTCCTACAACCTCAATTATGAAGATATTTTTTCTTAGTGAGTGAAATGCTTTTATCAAAAACAGATCTTTAAATAATGACATGTTCAATTTTTCGAAAATAGAGTATTTTTTGCGAAATTGTGGCAAAATTTTGACATTTAAAAATACATTTCTTAAAAAATGGCAGACATTTTTTGATTAAATTTTGATATTATATAGCATAAAGGACGCTTAAGAAAATGGTACATGACTCATGTTGATTGATGTGCCCCATTTTTCGAAAACTGAAAAGAAAATTAAAACAATCTGCATCTTCTTAGAACTTAAATGGTGAAGATAAAACAATTTTCTTAATGAAATATCTATATATTTAAAAAAATAAGGTATTCTGCGATGGCTTCGTTTAGAGCTTCTACTGAACCGATTGTAGTAATTTTTCCTTTAAATGAAAGAATGTGATCCCCAGAGTTATCAGATATTGTTTGTGTTGATTCACCAACATTTACGGTGTAAATTAATTAATTAAATCATTCTTTAATAGTACGCTTATCAACAGTCAATTGTTTTCTTTCAAAGGGTGTCTGTTTCAAAATCGATTATATAAAACGCTAGATGTGTGTCCACGCTGTTTCATGGTGGCGCTGCTTGATGTTTTGTTTTGATTGTTGAGATTTGTTTACAATTCGTCAAGGTTTTGTTTCAGTGTAATAATTGCATTGTGGCATTGACAGTTTACATGTATTTGCTTTTGTAATGTATTTTCTAGAGAACATTCGGACAGTGGGTTTTGCTCGGTTGTACTGAAGTAGTGAAGTTGTTCACAGGTTATGTCGAATTACGAATCGTTGCCCACGCGCCCCAAAAGACGCAAACGTACATTAAGTGGACGCAGGGAAAGAGAAAGTCAGCGTAGGTGTCGTGATAGTGAGGTCAATTCGTTTTCTATTGGGTCTTTGTCTATGAAATGTCAGTTTTGTTCTGCTTTGTACTTCCCATGCGAGAGAAATTCTGCAAACGAGTTTACTCTGTGTTGCTTAAGTGGGAAAATAAGTTTACCTTCGAACAATATGCCAGAAGTAATCAAATTTGTTTATAGATGATGACACATCAAAAAACTTTATAAATAATATCCGTCAGTATAATAGTGCTCTTCCTTTTGTGTCATTTGGTGTATTATTGGAATATGTGGACCATATTGCATTGCCACCTGGTCATGGGCCATACGTGTTCAAAATTCTGGGAACTCCACATCACAGAATATCTTCGTTTTACCCTGAAGATCCAAACAATGCAACTATTGTGAACATTAGTCTGGGCACAGTATTTTACATTTATCTCAGATCTCACCGTCAAATTTTGACGGGTTCTCACTAGTGTTCATTTAAAATAAATCTTCAAATAAGGTCATGATTAATTTTTCGAAAATATGAGTATGTTTTGCGTAATTTGGCATCAAACATAACCGCACGTTTCGGATTTTCTGCACTTCGTGAACATAATTTGAGAAGTTTTTTGAAGCTATTGCTATTCTTATAAAAAGAAAGATTGAATGAAGGTAATAAAATTATCTTCGCACTAACATATTACTTCTTTTCTTCAAGAATTTTTGATTGCTGAATATAGTATGTTTCATTTGTAAAAGTTTGAAATGACTACTGTTCCTGACTATCGAAATAAACGATTCAATTGAATTGGTTGGGTTAGGATTATATTAGCATTATTTCTTCACATGAAAGAAAAATTGAAAAAATTGAGTACGATAAATTTGTACCAACATTTTTAACTTTAATTTCATATTATTACCTGCATTGCCTTGGAGGGGGGGGGCAATGCAGCGATGGAAATTAGGTTTACTCCTATTTCCTGGCGCGCAACCCCGTCAAGATCTCCGCATGTTCATGTTCTTCGTGCTCCCTGCCAATTCGGACACTTACTCTTAATCTCCGTATAGGCTATAAGTAAAGTGAGTTTCAACTGCGCTCTTCTACAAAAGAAGTTACAATTCCTTTTGAATATCAAGGACATTATAACATGGTCGTTTCGACCGGAAAAATAACAAAGTGGTACCACCGACGTCATCAGAGAAGTGGCGCGACACTAATCGAAACTGAAACAAACTTACATGTTTAGTGGTATGTTAGTGGTATTAATAAAGAATTTTAAAAAAACTAATCGAAACTCAGCTACTGAGTTTCCAGTGAGACATTTGTTCCGCAAATATTTCATCCTTGCACGTGCAACCCACAGGCAATCATACAGGTGCTATGAGGTGCTAGGTACTCTACTCATGTTGCACCTATACAAGCGGCAGTATTTGTGGTTGTGTTTTGCGAGAGTCAAGAACTTTGCATTCCTCAAGAAAACTTGTGACACTTCTCAGACATACTTGGATTTTAACTTTCGGCATTATCATGTACAGAGTTAAATTCTGCACTTCACTGAATACGATGTCGTATGTAAATGTGCTAAATGTTGAGGGAAAATACGAAAACAGGTTCGCTGGCCACCCTGGTTAAATTGGAATAGTATATTCAACGAGCGCATAATGATGACTATTATTCACGAGTTGGTGTTTACAGCGTGAGCGACAGAGGTGCGAGTATCGTAATTTCGACGAGTGAATAATAGCCATTATGCGCGATTAGAACAATATGCTTTCTGTACGACCTTGAAATATTCAGATTAGATTTTGAACAGATTTTCTTTTATTTGAAACTCAAGTAAAAGGATTACCTACACCAAACAGTGTTATAACACAGTTTAAGTTAATAACACATATAAGTCTGAATTTATTTTCTGGCAAAATTAATGGTGAAATTACTGCAGTTAGAAATACTTTTTTTTTAATTTGTAACGACTGATTGTGTTGACTGTTCATGAAAATTGACATCAGTACAAGTGCGATGATGTTAGTAAGTTGGCAAGTTTTTGTATATGATTTTTCATTTTTTTTTTTTTTTCATTTTCCTGGCAATAATTGTAGGGTTGTGGAATTCGCTATTTCGTGGATTTCAGGTGGAGTACAAATTTCATTGTCACTGTCGCTGGTTTCAAGATTAATGTTCTGTTGAAGGATCAATACTAAATGTAACGAGAAAGACGAGTACAACAATGTCTAGGTTACGTACATGAAACAACGAAATCATTCACTTGTCTACCACGGTTCGAAAGAAGCGCGAATTGCAAAGAGAATACATTTCTGCCCGTGGATTCCGAAAAGTCTGGGAATGTGATTTGTCGACAGGCCCTGTATTCCGACCAAGTATCCAAGGGGTGTCACGCGTCAATTAAATATACAGCAGGAATACATACATTATGAAATGGTCGTAGAGATTTTTTTCCAACTAATGAGAACCCGTCAAAATTTGACGGTGAGATCTGAGATAAATGTAAAATACTGTACCCAGACTAATCTTCACAATATATTGCATTGTTTCGATCTTGAGGGTATAACGAAGATATTCTGTGATGAGTTCCCAAAATTTTGAACCCGTATGGCCCATGACCAGATGGCAATGCAATATCGGCTCAAAAGATACAGCACTATTATATTGAAGGATATTATTTCTAAAGTTTTTTGATGTGTCATCATCTCCTATAAACAACTGTTTGATTTCTTCTGACATATTGCTCGAAGGTATACTTATTTTCTCATTTAAGCAACACACAGTAAATCGTTTGCAGAATTTCCCTCACATGGAAAGTACAAAGCAGAACAAAACTGACACTTCATACACAATGACCCAATAGGAAACGAAATGACCTCACTATCACGACACTTACGCTGACTTTCTCTTTCCCTGCGTTCAGTTCATGTACGTTTGCGTCTTTTGGGACGCGTGGACAACGATTCGGAATTCGACATAACCTGTAAACAACTTCACTTAAGTATTACAATCGAGGAAAACCCACTGTGCGAATGTTCTCTACAAAATACACCACAGAAGCAAATACATGCAAACTGTCAACACCACAATGCAATTATTACACTGAAACAAAACCTTGACGAATTGTAAACAAATCTCAACAATCGAAACAAAACATCAAGCAGTGTAGACTCACATCTATGGACTCATGTATATCGATTTTGAAACTGCCACCCTTTGAAAGAAAACAATTGACTGTTGATAAGCGTACTATTAAAGAATGATTTAATTAATTAATATACACCGTAAATGTTGGTGAATCAACACAAACAATATCTGACAACACATCTAGGGATCATATTCTTTCATTTAAAAGAAAAAATACAACAATCGGTTCAGTAGAAGCTCTAAATGAAGCCATGGCAGAATACCTTATTTTTTTAAATATGTAGATTTTTGTAGAAATGAAACAATTAGACAAATGATGAACGTGGAGAACAGCATCTTGGATTCAATTGGAACAAAACGATTGAATTGGTATGGACATCTCCAACGTATGGGAAGCAATAGGTGGCCCAAGAAGATCTGGGCATGGACACCTCCAGAGCGGAAGAAACGTGGAAGGCCACCAAGAAGTTGGAGAAAGGACATCCAAGAAGAAATGGAGGCAAGAGACCTCAAGGATGGAGACTGGTAAGATCGGAAGAGGTGGAAACTGAGAAGCGAGAAGCGGCGTCAGTCGTAAAAAAAACTCGTGTCAGTTACACTATTTATAACTCGTGTTAGTTACACTATTTATAACTCAAGAACGGCTGTACCGATTTGGCTGAAAATTGGTGAGCAGGAAGCTTAGAGCCAGGAGACGAACATAGAATACTGTTTATCCCGTTCGACAGCGTTCCTGTGTGAGAACGCACGTTTTCGCACGTTTTCGCGTGATTTCGCATGTTTTCGCGTGAAGGTACTTAACTGAAGACTGCAACCTACGCACCAAAATACAGGAACAATAATGAATGATTAATCTACTTAATTTTTTATTTGTATTTTCTAATAAACAATTTAACTTAATAAATTCCAAAATCTGCTTATTTATTGCCTTTAACAGCCGGTCCCTATGATTACAGCTTTGTATTTCTCTCTTAAACAAAAATCAATTCAAAAAAAACGCTCTGCTACGTAATAGATTTTTTAATTATCTATTTAATATCAGAGCGTTTTTTTAAATTCTTCTTTGTTTGAGAGAAAAACACAAATCTGCAATTGCTTTATTATCACGAGTGCAACAAGGATAGTAGTTTCTCACAGTGAGTGCGACGCGAGAAAAAGATGGGACCGGCTGTTAAGGCGGAACGGAGTTCGCCGGGTCAGGTAGTATATATACTATATATATATATATATATATATATATATATATATATATATATATATATATATATAGAGAGAGAGAGAGAGAGAGAGAGAGAGAGAGAGAGAGATATTTTTGTACCTTTTATGATAGAAGCGAATGGTGGAGTGAGGCTAGGCGTGGTTGGCGGCCTCCTCGAGGCGCTGGGCGGCGAGGCGCGCGTGCTCGGCGGCGATGCGCTCGTACAGCGCGGCGTGCCGCTGCTTGGCCGCCGCCACCGCCGGCGTGTCGGCCACGGGGCTGCTCAGCACCGGGTGGAAGCCCTGCGCGTCCGCCACGTACTCCACGCGCCGCACCTGGAAGCGCGGGTCCACCCACGCGTAGCTGCCTGCGCAGTCAGGACGCGCGGTCACTTGTTAGTGTTTCCCGGCTCGTTAACCCTTTCACTGCCGGCGCCTCCCGGCCAAGTACTGCCACAGGGGAAATTCAAAAAATGCAGACACATTTTCAAATCTCTCTAACAGCTTTATTTTCAAAGATATGCAAACTATTTTTACTTTTGAGGAAAGAAGAAATATAAATTACTTTTAATTTGTCTCGGATTTAAGGTAGAATAAAATTTTCCCTTGGAAAAAAATAATTTTTAACACAATATGTTTTCAAATTTCAAAAACAAAATTAAGTTCAAAACGATTTTTTTAGCTATAATTGTTTTTTTAAGATCTAAAAGTATTAAAAACAAACTCTTTACACATCTGTGAATAAGTCCTCAAATATTTATAGTTTTTTAATGTATGGCTTACATATTACAATTTTTTAAAATTACTGAGTGAAATTTTGTTTCTTAGCAAATGCCATATTGCACTTATGTTGCAGCTTTATGTAATAGCTTTTGTAACTTCAAACACATTAGAAAGAAATATGTTTCATTGAAAACGACCAGTTGAAACCTTAACCAATACGTTAAGAGGCATTCTACGCCATCTATTGCTGAATAAATGAATTAAAAGCACAAGCGAAGCTGCCATCGGCTCTGATCGGCCCATGGCAGTTTGGATTTGAGAAACGCATCGTTTCTTGGCAGTGAAAGGGTTAGCTGTTAAAGTCACCAGTCTAGTAAGTGTAGTGCAGGTTGTTTTTTTATCGCGGGAAGTGGCGGTGATCTTCCAACCGCTGGATGGCCAGATCCGGCGCCGACATGCACGTCGGCTTGCCGGATTTCTCTCAGCCGGGTATCTCCCACCTGCGGAGCACCGCCCAGGCAGGGACAAGCTCTAAGCTCCCGACTGGTCTCCTGACATGTGTGGCAGTACAGACCATGTAAATGTGTGTGTAAGTAAGGGGTGAGGATGAGGAAGTATAGATCGCGTTAGGGTATTACTCTAGCACTCGCCTGGTGGCGAACGGAGAAACCACAGAAAAATAGCGATCAGACCAGCAACCACTAGAATTCTCTACACACAACTTGAACTCGTTCTAGCTATCTAGCTAGCAGTGGCGTGCATTCCAGGTAAGGTGAGCTTCCGCCTACCCTAGAGAAAAGACAGTTAAATGTAATTATATTTTGAAATCACCACTTACGCCATAGAGCATTAAGCTTGGTTTTTAAAATTCTGCCAAGTAAGGGTACACTGGCTTGCGTAGGCGCGCGGCCCTTCATTGAGCATACGCCGCTGTTGCTGACAAAGACAAAAAGCGCTTGAAAGAGACGGAGGTAGTAGGCGCCGCAATCCGGCCCGAAGTGAGCATGACGTTGTTCTCTATCTAAATACATTAGGCGGTTCGCGCATGCGCTCTTGACTTTCTGGAAGCTCCATTTGGTTGTATGCAGCACGCTGGTAATTGCCGCCACCCGGGCCCAGCCCGGGTCCACTGCCGCGGCACGCTCCGCCCAGGCTTGCTCTGTATTGAGCTTGCAGATTTGTTCGCATGCGTACGAGCCGACACACTGGTATAAGCGCCACCTGCCACGTAATGCCACGGTCTTTTTCTTATGGATTTATTTGATCTGTGCGTGTTATTTACACTGCGCATATTATATTTGAGTGACTGTTATTTTTGTGTGCGCTGTCTTTTTGTGCCACATAACGGTATAATACTATGCTATGGCAGAAAATACTTTTATAATTGAATATATTTAAAAAAATATATTCAGTTGTACTTTTGTGGAGAAAATTGAATTATTCGTATAGCGAGGCCTGTTCCAGAACATGTCTTCTGTCAGTTCTTTGCGCAAAGCAAAGGGAAGGGAGCATTTCCGCTACTTTAACACGTCAAAATATGAAAGCACTAGTTGGTTAATAGGAAACAGGAAAATAATAATTTATTTTGCTGGACCATGATCAGTGTTTTCCCATGTTCGTAATGTGAGGAATAAAGTACGCTATAACAATTTGCACAGTCTCTCAGAAACAATCACAAAAATGATTGATAACAGAGTCATTTGTGTCCTCTTATTCAGCTCGCCAGTTTTGCAATGTCAACATTGAAACTTAAATTGATCAGATGAAACGCAACATAATTACATAGAACGAATAGAGACGTATGAAAATGCCTGATTGACGTGGCAATTTTTTTTCAATGCACGAATTACCTTTTGGAAGGCATTGTAAAAATGAGTTGGTTAGCAAAGCCTGCGTTGATCGAACTTCTAAATTTGTTGACTAAGTATGTTACGACCTTACAACAATACTTAAAAATTTGCCAAAACATTTAAAAGGCACTTCTAACAGAATTAAAAATGATTTGATTTTTGCAATTAGTAATTTCGTGAGTAAATCTATTAAAGAAAACATTTCTATGGCCCAGCATGTTGCAATTGTTTTAGATGAAATATAAATGTAGATAATAAAGGTAAAATATAGTCATTGATCAGATGCTATGACGTGAGAGAATGGCAGTGTGAAGGAAGCTTCTCAAGAGTTGTGAGTGTTTCCAAATAAGCGCGAATAATAGTGTCTCTTATACGAGATGCAACGTTCATTACTTACATTCCGAAAGATAACTTACGAGTATTTACGACGTGTGAAGCCTTCAAAAGGCAGAGGTTGATAATTGGTTCACTGAAAATTGTGGGCACGTATGGGGAGGACTAGAGTTATTCTAGAAGACGCAATAATAATAATAATAATAATAATAATAATAATAATAATAATAATAATAATAATAATAATAATAATAATGTCTTTTTGATATAATTATTTAATTTAAAACGTAGAGAACTGAATAAATTTTTGTTTTGTCTTCCAAAACAGGCTCCAAATCGCACTCTTGCTATTTACAGAGCTTACTCAGTCAAATTGGTCACCGCACGGTCCTGCTAGCTAGTGTTGAAAAACCTGCGACCGTCGGGAATCGAACCCTACGACCTTCAGGTCAGAGGCACTGCAGTGACATCATTGACACCCTGAGCCACCTAAACCGGTACGATAAGACGGTGTGCACACAATTCTGAACGGTTCCATCGAATAACGCAGCAGAAAGAATTTGCGTTCACGTAACTTAATATATGTGGTTCTGAATAATCTTTTTGTCGTCGGCGCTACCCCGCTCGCGGATCCAGGAAGAGGGTGTCGCAGGGGTCAAGACATTCCCTCACAAAATTCTTATTCAAAAGGCATTACTTTGTGAAAAGAAAAAATAGAATTCAATTATTGAGTCAAGAGTAATTGTGAGAATTCGCAATGTTATTTAATGCAATGCCTCTTTTGTGAAGTTTTCAGACTCTGAATACCAGAATTCTGCGATCTCACAAAAATTGATTCTCAACCGTTTAGTGCTCAGACACAAATGTAAGAATACCGTTTGTTACATTATTGTTATTACTTTCATTTACATTAGTTAATTGTATTATTGCATTAACCATATAACATATTGTGACCACTCCCCCAGTTTAAATATCTATACTCATCCCTGCTCTGAAATAAGGCTTCAAAGGGTACCCCCAAATAAGATGGTAAAAAGTTCCCCTAAATCAAATGACATATGAGTTATTTGATTCTATAATGATTATATTATAAATAGTTCTATTATAAAATATCTACATTAAATATTTTTAATATATTTATTATAAATAAATTTACATTATTATAAATTTAATATTATATTATAAATATATTTAGATATTATTAAATATCTACATTAAAATATTTTTGAAAGATTTCTTAGCCCCCATCCCACCACCCACCCCTTCTACAGCCAAAAACGTGTTTTTTAATTTTATTTTTGTTTCGGAAACTTAACACTATTTTATCTGACTGATAAAATATGATAAATAAGAAAACAATTTATACTACCAGAAAAAAATTAATATTTTCTCAGGCCCAAATTCAAACACAAAAAAATAAGTTTTGGAAAAGAATGTAAAAAAAATATTTTCATTCTGTTTTTGAACCATGGAACAAACTCGAAAAAATCTCAAACGTCCCTCTTAAAACACAAATTGTTGTGATTTTTTCACATTTTTTAGACAACTGCGTTGCAGTTTAAAATAATAAAAACCATACAGTAATATTTTAACTTTGGAATGTAGTTACAAATTATCATTTTTTTAAATATTTTTAATAGATTGTATAAGTATATCATTCGCTAAGGAAAGACAGTTTTTGGCAGTCTATAAGAAAATAATTCGATCACATGTGAAGGATAAGAGGGGGACATGTGAGGAAATGAAGGGAAACAGGTTGAAACCGGATTTGCCAGACCTATTGCCTGTTTTATTGTGCCTTATAACACCGGCCTAGGCACGAAAAAATCTTAAAACTTCATCTCATAATATTTGTGAATTTTTCACATTTTTTAATTGCTGGGCCATTGTAAAAAAATAGGCTTTTGTAGTCAAGTACTTGGCTGTCCGATAGATGCCGGTCCTCGGCATCTGCGACCTCCAGAAGGAAGGTCACAGAATGGCGGCTGGAACGTTGTCAACTGCGCCTAGGACGCGGCATGTGAGAAGTATATATGAGATGTTGGAAACAAATATTCCAGATTCTTCCACCTTTGCTGATCATCTAATTCAATCTAACCATTCTTTTGACCCTAATCAAAATTTTAAAATACTTCACTTTGTCAGCAAAGGCAAAAAATGAACATATTAGAAAATTTAGAAATTTTAAAACTCTTAAAAAATCCTAATTTTTATCATTTTAACATTAACAATCCTAACATTATCATTTTATATTTATTTTCTTGACAACCCCAAATGTCTTTAAGTAAAACTTTAATTTTTCTTTACTTAGTCAATTATAAAAAGAAAAAAAGAAAAATATATATAAACTTTTAGAATTAAAAAAATTTATAGAACTTTCTTATTCTAATTTCATATCAAGTATATAATCCTATTATTAAAAATCTATATATTTTAAACCTTTTATGACTTACTTTCTCTTCCAGTTCCCCCCCCCCCTCCACCACTAATGGGTGGGCTTCCACTTCCCACCATTCTACAAGATGGCCCTAGAGGTTCATCACTGGATCTTATCCGGTTTCATTTTAAATGTTTAGGTGTTATCCACGTTGCTTCGGCAGTAAGTTATTTCAATGTTGTTTATTATTTTTCAAAATTTTATCATTGTATTATTCATTCACTTCTTTTGTCTATTTTATTCTTTACACCACTGTTCCTCTTTATGTTAATAATTTAATATTCCTTTTGCTAGAGACCCACTGAGGATGGGAAAATATTGTTCCCGAAAGGTACTTCAGGGCAAAAAATAAATATATATTATTTATCTTTACTATTGTGGTTTAATTATCCCCATACCTATAATATTGAGTTTCTTAAAATAAGCTTAAATCAATTTGTATGATAATCTTTGAACATAAATCGACAATTTTGATGGTTAGTCGTTTTCTAGAAAGCACCAATGTAAGCTCGGATCGTGGTGGATTCACAACATATCAATATCTTAAAATGTTAAAATTGACATATTCACTAGAGTGTGTAAATAAATATTATGTTTTCACAATTATACTTTAATAAAACTCTAATAGTCAAACCTCCTTGGAGGTATCTCAACTTCCCATCCCAGCATTTTTCTTATTGTATCTAAACAGCAAAGAATACGCATTTAACAAAGATTCTTCTGAAAGCTATATTTATGATGGACGCCTTTTTGGTTACGTTAGATTAACTCATGACTTCGACTCTTGTTCAGTCTCTATAGTTTCTATAATATTCCTCCAGTAAACCCTAATAACTAAAATCGCTGACACCTTTGTCACTCATGCTTCATGTTCATTGATCATCGAATTCCTCTAAATCATTAAATAAATTATAGCTTCGTCTTAACTATAATTTCCGTTTTAATCATTAAGTAGATACATTTTTCTTAAGACAGGAATGTAAAACAACTTGATGTTACCTTCAGAATTTGGAACAAGTATTTACACAAAAACTTCCTTTACAAAAGAAGTTATTTTCCTCCAACGAAGTAATTTGATATTGAATTCTCCTACATTTCAAAAGCACACTTTTAGGAAATGTTTGCATTCCAAACGAAAAGTGCAATGAGAAAAATCCTACCAAGCCCACATAGGGTAAAATAAAAAGAAGGAAACATTTCCGTAGCCGACCTGGAAGGTTAATATCTTGTACCGACTCAGCGCTTCGGCCCGAAGGATCGCGGGTTCGATTCCCGCCTTGGGCGTGGTTGTTTGTCCCTTGTCTCTCAAGTACGTGTTGTCGCGGAAGGCCTCGCGTTATGCTGACCCCAGATCAGGGGAGCCCGCAAGTTGGTGTCTAGTGTTTGGTCGAATATGCGTCCCATCTGGACATAATGGGTAACCGGCTGTCGTCGGCTGTAAAATGCCTCTTAAAAAACACTTCCGTCTGACATTTAGCTTGAGCGTATCAGAAAGAATCATTTTCATTTCATTAGGTAATAGGATCAAGTTCAGTGGGCGGCAGGTTCATCGAAGGCAGACGAGACGCGTCCCGCCCAGCGGCGAGTGGCATTCCGAGCGTAATGCCAAGGCCACGGGCTGCGGCGGAGATGCGCGGCTTTCGCAGAAGCTTTGCGCGTCCTCGAGGCTCCAGAGCCCAGCGTTTGGACTCTCTTAGCACAAGTGTTTCATATTTTGTATAAAATGAACCTCTTCGTACCTTAGCTTCCGTAACTTTTCCCCTCGTACCATTACCACGGTCTTTTAATTGTTGTTTCTTGCGATTTATCTTCTCTCTTTCTCCTCTTTGTTTCTCCAGGTATTTTCTCATCACTCGTCTATCTTACCTCTCCCATACCCCCTCCATTTTCCACAAATGGTGACGCATACCATACCCGCTTGCAATATTCCACCTCTTCCTGCTTACTGAATTCCACGAATCGAATACCACAATTACTTCGGCGTGCCACAACTCTCTCTTTTTCTGGGGATGATAAAATCTCTGGTTCCTTCGGTCGTGAAGACAACTCCCTCTGATGATTGCTTCATTGCTTCTAAGAACTAGCAAGGCATGTTGATGTTTGCTGTGCTAGCGACTCATTCAATTTTCTAAAATTGAGAGATAATCGTCTGACCTTTCTGATCTTCCGATTTATTAATTTGCCTATAACAAAGTAAAGGAACCCCTGTGCAATTGCACTCAGACCCATGGTGGAGGTTAAGGTAAGGCTCCGCCTATTCGTCGCCGTCGGCACAAGGAGGAGGTTGTGTGACGAGCACAACGCTCCGACCGCCTTTACCCCCCCCACACACACACACACACCGAAATATCCTGATACCAACTTGGAAACAAGTCTAAGTCGACCTCAGAGCCGCCCTGAATGGAAACCATCAAATAAAAGCTCAACCTTTGTCATGATTCAAACCTGAGTTCTTTAGGAAGCGCCATACCACTGAGCCACCGCTCCAATTTGCCTGCAATATATGCATAAGATATTTGAGAAATAATGCTTAAAAATATGTTATCAACAATTTCAATAAACTAAATTATTTAACACGCAATTCGAGACCTTACTCGTGTACTATTTTACGAGTTCTATTTTATTTAGTGATTGGTATTCGGCTTTAGACATCATTGCGCCTCAAAGTAGGCAACACTCCTCACAGATAGCCTTCGTAGAAATGCGTTTCTCGATCGGTGAAACACGAAATCAAAACTGTTTCAGTAGTCGTGTTTTTTCTGTTTTTTTTTTTTTTTTGTTTTTTTTTTCTTTTTTTTTCCTTCGGAAATATGGAACATTTACTACTTCTATAACTATTCAAGTGGCCTTTCTCATTTAATTGCAGTTTAAAAATTCACTTGTTCTTCATTTGTTTTAGGTGTAAAAATAATTCAAAAATTAACTTAAAACCAATAATTAAGATCGTATTCAGAGAACGTTTCTTCCTTAGAGTCAATTTATGTTCAACAATTAGTAAAGTTACAGCGTATAAAAAGTTGAATTTACTCTCAATAATTTATTTAGCGAATGAGGTAAAATATAATTCTGCATTGTTTATACAGGATAACGAGTCAACAAACCAATACCATCCGCAATATTCTTCTGGATAACTAGTGACCGGAACCCCTCAACCTGAGAGTGAATAAATGAAAATATGCTACATCCAAATAAAAAAGTATTATTTTTTAAAATAAACATTGCATGCTACTAGTGCAGTATGTAGCGCAGCAATGCAGCATGCAACATAATTTGCATGCTACATTGTGGAAAGTGTTACCAGAGTAATTTAGTTATGCTGTTAGATTGATAATATGTTCAAAAATGTATGTTGTTTTGTCAGAAATATTGAATCTTTCTGAGACTGCCTTTGTAATGACAGTTGACACCGCGATTTGGAGTAATTTAAATGTTGGTCAGGATGTTAGTATTAATAAATGAGTGATACTCTATTATACAAGTGTTAAGTAAAAATGATAATACGACTTTATTGGTGTAGTAATACGTTAGAATGTTTCATTAGAACGTTTGTTGTTGTGATAGTTGGTACCATGACTCATTATGGTTGTTAACACGTAATGGCCAAGTTTGAACATTGTTCCATTATTTAATAAACTTGATATTCTTTTAAAATGCGAAATGAGTTATTGAATAGAATTGCATATTCACCTTACTTAATAAGAAAAATACATTATTTATACGAGTAATTATCATAAATGAGAAAAGGAAGATGATGCCAGTCAGGATTACACATTTTTTCATTGATGCCGACTGGCTTTGTTCGCTCCCAAGGAATCCCATCCTCCTTTTGAGTATCCCCTCCAATTCCTTTTGAGGACAGCTCTCTCTGTATGACATACTCGTCTCGCTGCTGACGATTACACAAGTGGTAAGAACGAAAATTTTAATTCACTGATGCCATTTCAAGATTCAAAAAGGAATCCACAATATAATTTCGAAGAGATAGCGAAGCGAGTAAAATAAATTCGTAGCCATCATACCGGATGGTCATGTGGAATCACAATTACTAAAAAAATAAGTTTCCCTACACGTTAATTTTAGTTTTAGAATAAAAATGTGAATATTTTGATTATTAATTCTTTACAATAATTCCTTTTAGATGTGATTTTTCTTTTTTTATGTCTTTTTGCACCCCTACTTTAAATAGAACAAATTCCTTCCTTCACGCCTATTTTAGTAAAAATAAATGTCTTTCTGCCTGCATATTTTACTTAAAATAAATGTATGAACTTCCGAACACTAGTTATCATTATTTATGTGTTTTCTTTGTGTGTGTGAAATTGTTTGTTTAGTTATTTTCATTCCGTATTGTGTCTATTGTCTATTATTTTTGAACTGATCAAAGTGTATACATCGAAGTTAATACATCGAAACTTAGGCATGAACTAATAGTTTTCTAATTTAATCTATCCAATTAATCCCGATATAACGTACTACAAAAACATTATTTTGCAGAATACACAAATAGTTAAGTATTGTGTTTGAGATGATCATGCTAACAGGAAAATTATACATAAAACACTTATATCATGATGCTCAGTTTTACGAATATTCCAGAAATTTTCTAATTATTTCATATGAAATATTTCCGCACGGGCAGTTTCTACCACCAAAGGGAGTGTGATGATGGAAGGGCTATCACTTTCAAGAAATGAAAACCGAAATTTCCTTGTAGAACGTGCTTTTTACTGACCACACCCGTTTGAGTGGATCGACAGTTGCAAGTGACAAAAGTAAAATGTCCAGTAAAGTAAATGTCCGTCCAGTCCAGTAAAATGAGTATATGATTGAAGCTTGCAGGTCTTAAAGTAGGTTTCACAGGAACCACCAATCACTGCACTCAGAGAGGGGTCAAGACTTCTCTTGCAGTCAGACCGGTTGAAGTGCTTGCGTTTCTTTGGTTCACAATTGAAGTGCTGCAATTGGTTGCTGTGTGCATGTGTCAATGAAATATTCTTTCTAATTGGGGACCGCCGTTGGTGGCTCAGGGCATCAAGTAGTGTCACTGCAGTGCGTATGAACGGGAGGTCCTAGATTTCGAGTTCTGACGGTCACAGGATATTTGACACTAGCTAGATTGACTGGTTGATTGATTATTGATTCCGAGCGAGTGAACTACTTAGGTAATTAGTCTCGTAGTATTCCTGGGAAGGAGCGGTGACCTTCATCCGCTGGATGGTGAAAATCTACACCGACCTTCCTGTTGTCTAGAGGGGTTTTCCTCAACCAGGTACCTCCAACGAACGGAGCACCGCCCCAGCCGGGACAGCTCTAAGCCCCCGACCGGTCTCCCGGAATATGTGGTAGTGTAGTGCATGTAAGTGTAAGTAAGGTATGTGTTAGGAGGGCTAAGTCCCGTTTGTTAGGATTCTGCTCCGGCATTCGCTTGATGTTGATCGGAGAAACCACGGAAAACTACCGATCAGAGCAGCCGGCCGCTAGAATTCTCCTCCAAACAGCGTCTGAATTTTTCCTAGCCAGTGACGAAAATCCTGCCATCGGGACTCGAACCCTAGAACCGGCAATGACATCCCTTGCGGTCCTAGATGAGTGTGGCGCAACTCCACACTCATTTGAGTGTGGAGCTGCGCCACCTGGCGGCGCAGTACCTCTGACGACGCCCGTGCCGTCGCTGGCCTCCTCGTGCGTGCGGTCCACGTGGTTGGGGAAGCGCCCGGCGGCGTAGGCGAAGCTGTAGGGCTGCGGGGGGCCGTGCGTCGTCGGCTCCTCCTCCGCGTGGGAGGGCAGCACTGCGACGGCGGAGGCGGCGCCAGCCGCGGCCGCCACCAGCAGCAAGAGAGACAGGGCCTGCGGCAGACAACGCATATGTGTTTCACCCCTTCTATTACTGGGGATTCTTTGCCAATACATCTGAGAGGTAAAATTGCGGTAGTTTGTGGAAGAAATACAAAGGAAAAGCTCGTTTCATTATTTTAAACTAAGCACGTAAAATGATTACTGTTTTGCCCGATCAAGTTTTTAAGTTTTTTACCGAGACCGACAGGTCGAGGCAAAAAAAGAAACAATGTCAAAACAAGATTGAGGGTTTCTTTACCTACACCGATAGGTTGTGGCAAAAGAATCAATGGTGCAAGAAACTATAATTTCGGTTGCGCAATATAAACAAAAAACAATATAAACAAACTAAACAAAAAAGTTATATTAGAGCGAATTCTTTAAAAACATGTTGGCGTGACATTAAAAAAATAATTTTCTGGTGGCATCACGTCATGAAAAGACTAACTTCATGCATGCATGGCGATACGTAAAAAGCTTCATTTTTATACAATTGCAGAAAAATGATATTGAAAGGGTTACAGTTTTGAAAACCCTGTAAAAACGGCTGTCAATAAAAGTGCGGGTAACATTAGCGTTCGAGCAATTAAGGTGCTAGCGGATGACTGAATATCCTATAATGCTTGAGTATTTGTACATCTCTCGCAGTAGAGAGAATCGAAAGAGTGAACATTTAAGACAATTTCTATTGAATCTAAAAGACAATGTTTGGGCACCGATTGTTTGAAAATACGATAAACAAGACAATATTTTCTAGGCTTTAATTATCTGATGCAACTTGAACTGAAAAAGTAGAACTACTTTTAAAATGAAAGTGGACGACAAACCCATTCTCCGGAACGTAATAGAAAGCGCATAGAGATTTCGAAGCAGATAGTACATCGATGCAAGGAAACTGATGTGTAAGAGGTGAGGTACATACATCAGCATGATATACTTATCCAACCATATCGGATTCAGCATATCCACGATAATAACAAAGAGAATATCCTAAAGATTCAGCGGTAGAGACACATCGCCTTCAGTTATTGCCCTAGAGGTATCATAGGAATAATGGTCGCGCAGACATATCGGCGAGGAGAGAACGGTACTAATACATTAGTGTTGAGACTTCTTTGTGGGTACTCCAACTGGGAGTAAACTGATATTCATTAGCTAAAATATGGATGGAGACAAGTAGGTAAGTATTTTAAAAGCATAGACAAATCAGAGTTTTGGGGATCTGCAAAGATATTCAGATTTCATAATAGCAAAGATATCCGGGAAGAGGTACTGGTGCAAATAAAAAGATACCATCTCTGATCAACACTTTGTACTCGTTGCAATGTAAACAATGTTTATGTGTATAATCTCTACAACCGTCGTTGTACATTAAATTAGTGAAGTGTTTCCTTGTACACAATCATGTATTTAGAACTATCTGTGAAGTGTTTTAGTGGTTGTATGTTGTATCGTCGTAAGTTATATCAATTGTATGTTGTTTCACGTCAGAATTTGGATATAATATAATATATTATATATACACACACATGTGGCCACCCTGACCGGGGTTTTCGTAATTTCCCTCGGTCATACAGGCGATACAGGTTCAAAAGGTCACTATCACTTTTCATCATCATCGTATCACCTAATAATTCATAATTTAAGGCTAAACAACCTTGTCATGCGAAGGAATACATCCAAAAAGCTGATCCCCATAATTACACAAGTCTCTCTCCAGGATAGAATATCACTGGACCTCGGAAGAGAACGTGTAGCGTGGTCAGAAATATCCATATGCTAATTAGAATAATAATAATAATAATAATAATAATAATAATAATAATAATAATAATAATAATAATAATAATAATAATAATAATATGTATAATCACAGACATCGAAGCAACATGATGCTCGTCTGACGAAATGGTGCGTGTATGTAAATAATCTTAGATATATTGTCCCAGCTTAAAAATGATATAGTTGATCAAAGATAAACCGGTGAAAAGGGCATCAATATCTCAAAACTGACCTACAGAGGAATGATAATTTTGTAAGGAAATATGAGGATAATGGCAACACATGACCAAAATTGCACACCACTAAAATGTACAAAGAGTATCAAAAAGAAAAAGTTTGAATGTAAATTTTTTATACTCTTTTTCCAAATAATTTCTTGGAAATGCGACGGGGATTCATACATTGCAAATAATTTTACTCCAAGAGTATTATGTCACGGGTACTCTCAAGCAATTTTTTTCTTAAAATGCACCTTCATAGCAATAAGTTGACTGACAAGATAAAATAACTAATAAATATAGTACGTGTAAAATGTATTATACCTGAGGCTTTTTCTTGAAAATTAGATGTTGATTCATGTATTCCTTGAAAGCACTTTACCCCAAGGGCATTTTCGTCACGGGTATTTTCAAGCCGTGTCTGCGTGTTCTTAGAAGGAGCCTGTATGATCAGCCAACATCGTCTACTTTGATGAAGTACTACGATCATTTCCAGGTAAATTTGCATACATTAATATAAACACAGTACTTCCTACCCACGTTTCCTCTTTGTTTGCAAATGAATAAGCAGCTAGAGAGAAAGACAAGTTATTTCATTATTATGACTATCATTTTAAGGAGTTGCCTAAGACATATTTTGCTGTATTCTTTTGATTGGTTGGTTAGTGATTTCGGGCGCACCAACGGTTAAGATTATTAGTCCCGTAAGTGTTAGTGCATGATTCACCGCGGGGGGTGGATGTGATCTTCCCCCGCTGGATGGTGAGATCCGACGCCGACCTAACGTTGGCGGTCGGGGTTTCCTCCACCCAGGTGTCTCCCACTTACAGGGCACCGCCCCAGCCGTGACAAGCTCTAAGCTCCTCCCGACCGGTCTCCCGGCATGTGCGGTAGAGTGTAGAGTGTAAGTAAGAAAGGGGTAGGATAGGACAAGAAATGAGAAGGAAAGATTACGCGTGGTCCGTGGCCCGTTTCTTAGGGTACTGCTACGGCAATCGCCTGCTGTTGATCGAAAACAAAACACAGAAAGCTATTGATCAGAGCAACCGGCCGCTAGAATTCTCCTCCAGACAGTGACAGAACTCGACCTAGCTAGTGTCCAAAATCCTGCCATCATCGGGACGCGCACTTAGGACCTCCCAGTCAGAGGTACTGCAGTGACATCAGTTAATGCCCTCAGATGGTATTCCCCTCCGGGTGTATTCTTTTGATTTTTCCAAAATTACACAAATGCATGTTTAAAATATTCCTCATGTCGTTAATATTTTCTTTATGATAATTTTATACATTATTTCATTTGTGAGGACAAGTGCTTCAAATGTTTTCCTACGATGTTTCTCAAAAACTCAATTTTTTTCAAAATTACGCTTTTTCAGAAATGGTCAAACAACTTTTTTTCAAGAACAGCTCCAAAATTCTCAATGAACTTTTCTATGAGAGACCATCTTCTATAATATTCTTATCGTGGAATTACTTTCCGTCGCTTTTCTGACATTTTTACTATTGCCAAATTCGGATACTATTTTAACAAACATCTAATAATATGAAGGGGATTACTTCCACTCGCTATTGTTAATAGTTATTTCTACTGTTGCCCTGCTATGTTCACAAATTCTCTCAATGTTAACACTAATTTATTAAATTTACTTCCAATTTAATCATGGGTTCGACATACAACATATTACTCCTTACCTGTTGCATGTTAACGTGTAATTCTATACAGAATCACGATTCCTGGAAGTTCTATTAATTGAAACCAATTATTAGATTGATGGCAACTAATATAAATTATCAGCCTTTTTCAACAATAAAAATGTAACATTTATTTTTACATATGTTACAAATTCTTTTCGTCTCATGAGAATTATTATAACGCTTTATTTTAACAACGCAAACTAAAAATATCCGAAAATATTCGGTCAGAAACTAAACTCGAGGGTCCAGCAAACCCTAGTTGCATCTCCGTCAAAATAGTATCTTTATATGATTAAGTATTGACACCAATTGCGATTGTAAATAGCACGAGGACAAGCGACGATTAAATTCAAATTTACGTGAAGCGCTATGCAGTTGTATTAAGAAATGTTCGCTCTGTGTAAATTTGAAATGATGTTGGGATACACTAGTGTAGTTGCATCGGTAAACCAAACCTCCTTCGCAAAACCACGGCTAAGGCTACATCTCGCAAAAATTTCCCCTCGTGAATCCAGGCACCGAAGGTAAAAGCACCAGGAATTGTCCGCGGAAGCGGGCGGCCCGCTACATTAAACGACGTCCGCCGGCTCCTGAGGAAAGCGAGGCGGTAGAAAGGCGGGCGCTCGAAAGTGGGGCAGCAATGATTGCGTCTCCGCCTCGCGGGGCCACGGGCGCAGGCGAGGCGAGGCGAGGCGTCTGCGCCGGCGGCACAGCGCCGCTTGCGGCTCTCGGGGCAAGTGGGATGTGGCCACTCGGAAATTTTCGGAAGAGGACCCCCTATCCCCTCGTAATAAAACATTTTATTATCATAATATGATCGTTTCTATCGGAAGTGTAGTTCTCAAAAAGACTAGTCTAAAACGTATTGTGGTGTAGTTTTTATTTTAATCCTTTATGTTTTTTGGGGTGATGAATACGAATCTGAAATTCACCAAAAAATATTTCGTTGGGATTTGAGTTATAACAAAAAAAGTGAATTTGTTTTTAATTTCTCGTATGCGTACGTATTAACGGAGAACTGTACGTAGTATAGAGAATGTTATGTAATGCTGCGGCAAACGCCGATTATTTGACGCAAAAACTCGCATTGTGGGGCCCTGATACAGAAAATGGATAAATCCTGTTCTAATGTGTACACCTTCTAACACGTGATGTAGTCAGATTTCACAAATAGTGAGCCTTATGATACCGAAAAAGTGATTGTGTTTTTGTTTATCAGAACGAACGCCCGCCCGCTCGTCCGTCCGTCTGTGAACAGCACTAGCATTTAAACCATACGTAGGGTTTTTTCAAAAAAGGAATATTCCCTGGTCGATGTGGCTCAGCTCCAAGCTTTGTGATTTTGAAAAACATTCTTTAAAATTGGGGTACCCAATGAAGCCCCAATGGGACATTTTCAAAATTTTCCCAAAAAGATATCAAATTTTTCTATATTTTAAAAAGGAGAGTAAAATACACGCACAAAGATGACAAAGTGTTCACTGTTAATTCTGCATTATCGAAAATTTAAAAATTTTGAATGTTTTCGACTTATTCCTACTATCACAAAATTGAAGATAGAGATTTTCCCTTCAAGTACTTTTTTCCCATACTTAGTTCTTTCATTAAGATCAAGTCAATTTTTTTAAACTTTCAGTAGTTTTCGCGCAATATTGCATGCAATATGTGCAATATTAAAAAATAACAATAACAAGAGTTTCTCGAAAACAGCTCCAAATTTTTTCTTTAAACTTTTGCTATTGATAGTGCTGAATTCATTCTATAAGATGACATGAACACCATATAATGTATTTTTTCAACACCAAAAAAAGCGGGATCCTTATTCAACCTATTCAATCACATTTTCGTCCTACACAAGTTGCCAGTTTCAAAACTCAGAGGCCAATGTTATAATGGGGCATTGAACGTTTCTGGCAAAATTCCAGGTTTACAGTCGCGAAAGTGCGAAGAAGAACCTCAAGCGTTATTTGTAAATTGTAATGCCCATATCCTCAATCTGGCTCTGGCTGTCCAGAATTGAATTGAATAGGTTTCATCAGCAAGAAAGTGTATTGAAACAGTAAAAGACTTGATCAACTTCGTGCGAGACTCGCCGAAACGCGTCGCATAGCTATAAAGACTAGCAGACTGAAGCAGCAGAGTGACGAGTCACCTTCTCTGGCAGCCTATTGACAGACCAGTTATATATTATCATTAAAAATTGTATCAAGTTATGGAGAGCAGTATAAATAATTATAAAATGTTCGCAAATGCTTTTAAACAATTTGGAAAAATGGAAAACTTAACAAAAAATAATGTTTTAATCATTCGTACCACATATTTATGAATTGTAATATGAAATTAGTATTGCATACGTACCTGACCAAATCATTGAATTGAACTTTCAAAAATCTAATGTTTTGTTGCACACACGATGAAGTTCGTTCAAAATACTATTCACAGAATTTAGAGTAACCCACTGAAACACTTCATCTGGAACATTTCATCACAATCGAAAACCCAGTCGAAGTATTGAAAATAATTTATATCATGAACATTTTAATTTCTTAGAAAAACACAGTCGATTCAGAAAATGAGTTAGATATGTATAAATAATTTTTGATATACAGAAACGTTTTTAAATGGAATATTCAAGGAACAGAAAAAAATAATTCGATTTATAGAGAATTTGGATTTATAGAGGATTAGTACATGGAGGTCCGAGTGCGTGTATTAGTACGTGTACAGTATTTGAGTAACTGCGAGTGTGCGTTCATGTGTGTGTGTGCGTGCGATTCTGTCACTCACGGTTAGTGAGTTATAAATAAATAAATAAATAAACAGTAAAAACAGATGTAGAATTTCAACTCTCTGAGATCGTTGTTTAATACATTAAGACCGCAACTCTCTGTGTAGATAAAAAGTAACTATCTGATTGCCGACGCTTTAAAATTACATTTTAAGTGTATCAATAAGTTTCTGAGTCAAAAACGCCTATAGTTTTGGAGAAAAGGGCATCCCAGTTTTGGGACGTTGACCCATGCCGATTCCTATTTACGGGTACTGGAGTGTCTATGCTATTGGAAATGTAATTAGTATACCTTTGTTACATATTTGTGAAATGAGTTTATTTACAAAATTAACATAGTTAAAATAATTCTGTTTTATTTAATATTGGTTTCTATACATAAATAAAAGGGTGTTTGGTTTTATTATTTCAACAATGTAATCTACACTGCAAGATGATATGTCTTGGTGTATGTTGGATGTTGTTACTTCCGTGAGAGGGTTAGACTATTCGATTTTAATCCAAAAGTTGATTCTGGTCTGTCTGTGGGACTGTCTTCTCTGTCAATATCCATTGCCCGTTCCAACGTCCTCTTACATCTTGTATTTCTCCGTTTTGGAAATAATATTTGGAGTTTCTTCATCAGTCAGTTGATCGGGATCAGGAGGAATAATGGGTATGCTAAAATCATTTTCCTCAAAATATTCATTTTTACTGACTTCATCTTCTAAACAAGAGATAATTGGATCAACGGTACACCTCTTTCCATGAAAAATACATCTGTTTCAGATTGAAAGATCGCCGATTTTTTTGATCAGTAATGATTTCTAACAATGTTTCACTGCGTATACTATAAGAAAAAATGTACAAATGACGTTGAAGAAGTAAATATCATTAAATTATTTTCTACGAAATAAAATATCCCAGCATTATGTATTTATCCACTACGTAAAATAAGTTATGCTCCTTTTATGGCAGCACGGTGTATTGCTGGAAAACTGACTACTATATCCGGCCAAGATCCCAAAAATGGGACACAATACACTACGCTCTCAGCAACTTACATCAAACCAAAAATCAGTTGAAATCAACAATGTAATGTATATTTATACTTAACACGAATAAAACAAGTCACTTACAAGCACACACTCCCGCCACCGTGTCTCTCAGTGACAATTTAATTTTACCAACATAGAAACCAAATATTCTCCAAATTTAAAAAATATGTTGCATAAACGATAATTTTCTCAAGAAAATCGTTATATTGCCTGTTAAAATTATATTTCTTCTATTGAATTGCAAAATTACAAAAGTTTCAATACAGTTAAATTCAAGATATTTAAATTCAAAAACGCATCCCAAAAATGGCAGAGATTCGAATAGTATAACCAAATAGAACAACGCCACGATTTCTATATGAAGGTAATTTTGAAAGTAAAATTACGTAATCAATGACATCAAAAGCTTTTGAAATATCTAAAAGTATTCCAATAGGTGCTTAATTTTGATTCATGAATGAATCTTAAAGACATCTTAAAGAAAATAAAGCATGGCTGTTTCCGTTGATTTTGATTTTCTAAAACCATGTTGGCAACCTGAAAACGCATCGTATGACTGAGAAACGTTTCCATTCGTATATAAAACGGTCTCCAGTATTTTTTTAAAACTTACAAAAGAGAAATTGACCGATAATTTTGAATTTCATTTACATGGTTTTTAGAAGAGCGTTTGGGCATGAAGATCTTAGCTGTTTTCAAAATATCTGGAAAAGTTCCGGTGCGTAAAGATACATTAAATATGTGAGGTAACGGGTGTATAATGACAGGCACAAAAGTCTTTAACAAACAATCTGGAAATTCATTTAAACCTGCTGAATATTAATTTTTAGGTAACCGATTATTTTGATAATTTAATACAAAGTAGTTTCGAAAACAAACATCGTGTTTAAAATGTTTGTAGAAACGTCTGATGTTGAATTTTGTGACCGAAGATTCATAGTGGGATCGGCAGGAATTTTCCAAAAATATTGGGTGAAGAGGCACTATTGCCTTATCGTTCACTGATCTATAAAACAAAAATATTTAAAATAACATTCTCTAGAAGATTTCTAGTAGATGTAGCAGTATTTTTTTACAACAGACCATATTGTTTTTGTTTTATTATTTGAGTTCAAAATATCCTGATCGTCTTTTATGATTTTAGCTTGCCTTATGACTTTTCCTAATAATGATTTGCATTTTTGGAACTAGAGGAGGAAATCATGACATGCGTAATAACGCTTAGAAATGAAAGCTAGAAATGCTAAACAACACATACTTTTTGGAAACAATTACTTAATATTGAAAAATCGTAATTCCTGCCACAATAAAAACCCATTTATAACTTGAAGTCAAATTTAACCGATTCAAACGAAGCGCATGTAGGATATACTTGCGTTTATTTCGATAGCCAGGAATAGTAGTCATTTCTAACTAACTAACAAATGAAACGATCATGAATAAATTTAAATGTTACAGTATTTGCAGCACACAATAGAGAAAAGCAAGAATAATTTTACACAAACCTGCCTTCATTACATTGAAGTGAGGTTTCAATTATTTAATATGGTACCATAATCAGCGATCAAAACCAGTGGCGACTCGTGATTACGTTGCACGGTTGCCCAACCTCCTGATAGTCGAAAAAGATCTTATAGTATCTTAGTAATATATATTTTCCTTTTTATGGCATTCAATTCAATTCAATTCAACATTCAAGATATTGTAACAATATTGATGTATTTGAAATCATTTTGAAACCAACGAATTTCCAACTGGCGCTCACTCCGGCGTCTGATTACTCCCAGGCATTGTATCACGCTCTCGGCTCTGGAACTGAGTTTACTGCTTTACTTTTTGGCCCTTCGCTTTAACACGAGGAAACAAGCGGCCTTTGGTGGCGCAACCAAAAGGAGGGGAGGTCGAGCGCTGGCGAGCGGTGCGCGCCGACCGGGGGAATCTGAGGGGAATACCAATATTCTGGCTACGTCTGACTACCTGCACCCTAATTTTATGAACTTCGCGTGTTACTAAAAGTACTCAAGCTCAGTCAATGATTGACGATATTTTATGCATTATTTATAATGTTTAGAGAATTTCTTTTCACTTGATTTTACATTTATTGATTCAAAATGTACACTTGATGAAATCTGTGTGTAAAGTTGGCTCTTCTGGAAAGAAGTCTTTTTCTGTCACTGTGGATGCATAGTTCGGCCTGCAGGAACCTGAAGTTACAGTCGGAGAGCGCTGGTGGGAATATGAACGTGTGTGTGAAAGAATATTATAAATTATACCAGGATAGTGAAATTTTCGGAATAAAAGAATTTAATTTATGTGAAACGTGTCGAAGAAATAGTACTTGTTGCAATGTGCTAGAGTCGAACTTTGTAAGTGCCCAGTGGAAATCAAAGCCAAACCCGCGTGCGCGGAAGATGTACATACCTGGCACGACACTACGCATAAAATTATGTAAGTAATGTTTTAATATAGATTTTTATTTAATTTAGTTTTAATTAATTTACTTGAATTGCTCACAGTATTATTATTATTATTATTATTATTATTATTATTATTATTATTATTATTATTGGCGAATTCTCCCCAGAAATGGAAGACGTTAAGCAAGTAACTCGATCAATTTTTCTTTGAGTTCTTCTTGTTGAACCAATAGGCTTTCATTCTTTCCGAGAAGGCTCGTTTACGTTCTTCTGACCATTTTGGTCGGTACTGTTTTTGTTTAGGTTGCTCTAACATAACTTCCCATTTGTCTACTTTGTGTCTGAAGGTGTCTCTTTCTAAAATGTCTGCTGGTCTTATGTTTGCGTTTTTGAAGTCCTTTCGAATTTCATCTAGCCAAGGTGTGGAATTTTTAAGTGATGTTATATAATTTGTATTATTATTATTATTATTATTATTATTATTATTATTACTATTATTATTATTATTATTATTATTATTATTATTATTATATATTCGTAATTTGAATTTTCTAAATTATATTTCCGTCATTCGATAAAGGTTCAACCTCGTCTGTTGGGGCACCAACCGCCACTGATTAAAACTTATAAAAGAAGAGTTTTGTGTTAATTATAAGTTAAATTTATTACGTTTCTTCCAGTGGCGTCACCTCATTCTGGGCCTAGGGCGTTCGCAGTGAAGAAAAGTGTTAACCCCCACACTATTTCGCTGGTTGCTTGATTAGTGATTCCGGGCGCTCAACTGCATAGGCCATTAATCCCGTAAGTGTAATGCATGTTTTTTTCGTCAGGAGATGGCGGTGATCTTCCCCCGCTGGATAGCGAGATCCGGCGCCGACCTACCGTCAGCTAACGGGGTTTCCCCCTAACCAGGACTGTCCCAACAGCGGGGCACCGTCCCAACCGGGACAAGCTCTAAGCTCCCAACCGGTCCCCCGAAATATGTGGTAGTGTAGTGCATGTTAGTGTAAGTGTGTGTGTGTGTGTGTGTGTGTGTGCAAGGGGAGAGGATACGACAAGGAAGAGGAAGGAAAGATCGCGCGCGGTACGTGGCCCGTTTGGTAGGGTGCTGCTCCGGCATTCGCCTGGTAGTGATCGGAGAAATCACGGAAAACTACCGATTAGAGCAGCCGGCGTCTAGAATTCTCCTCCAGACAGCGACTGAATTCGACCTAGCGTCGAAAATCCAGACGCCGTCAGGACTAGTACCTAGCCCCACATTACTCTTTTTCCTTACATAGAGTAAAACTGAATTATGTAAACAAAATCATTTTTTATTTTAAATTATAATGTTGGAAGAATGAAGGAAAGATAATTGCAAAATAACAACACTGAGGATGTAGTATTCTCTATTGCAAAGATTGGAATAATACATTTTAGAGTATTTAAAAAGACATGCTCGACTCTTTTCACAATCTTCGGTTCTCGTCTTCAATTTTGTAGTTGTAGGAAAAAACCAAACTTTTGCAATTTTCGAAAATTCAGAGTTAACTGCGAAAATCGGACCTATGCCACTTTTATAAATGTATTCCACCCTATTGTTGCATGGAATTTAAGGAAAAATTGGAGGTGTTTTTGAAAAAAATTGAAAATGTCCGGGGATCTTTATGTAAAGTACCCCCAATTTAAACAATATTTTCATAATCTTAAAGCTTCAACTACAGTCAGATGTTACCATTCTGACTGCACCACGCCAGCCTACTCAACGCGCATGCCCGCTCACTTTCCCGCGTCCCGTCCCTGGAGCTGTCGTGCGGCGTTAGGTGGACGAGTCAGCCTCACCCGCAGCACCGGGCGGCGGCGAAGGCACATCGTATTGATATGCATAAGAACAGAAAAATTAACTTTGTGCGCGTATGCACGGTATTAATTCGCTAAAAAAATGAGATTATGAATTTACAATTTTCTTGTTTTTAACGAAGAGATATTTCTCGCCTTCTTCTAGATGCTTTGGGATAGCTCAGCTTACTCTGCCTACCCTGACGCTTCGCCACTGAGTACTTTAATAAATGTAATAATGTACACAAATCGATAAAAATGTGCTTATTAATGGCGTGAGAGATATTTAAAAAAATTGCATTTGTGTAATTTTTGAAACAACAAGTGAATATACCAAAATGAACTTTACTTCATATTAAACAGTGCAATTGGCACTATCCATTGGGAAAAAGCGAAGAAAAAATTTGGAGCCATTTTTGAGAAAATGGCATTTGAGCGTTTCTGAAATGCGGAGTTTAGAGCACATTTTTTTAGAAAACCACTGAGTTTTCGAGAAATTTTACTTAACATTATTTAAAGCACGTGAATTCATACATCTAATAAAAAGAAAAAATCGCCTCTAGAGTAAATATTACCGACGTTAGAGATAAGTCAAAAAATTATAATTTTGTAATTTTTGGAAAAAAACAAAAGAATAGAACAATGTGGCGTTTATGTCATTGTGTAGGGTTAGTTTGGCATTAACCCTACCAAAAATTTCAAGAAAAAATTTGGAGCCGTTTTCGAGAAAATCTTGTTTTTGTAATTCTTTTAAAATTGCAAATTTTGCATGCACTATTGCACGAAAACTACCATTTTTTATATAAAAATGTACATGACCTCGTTGAAATAACTGTTTAAGCACAATAATATTCATTTGAAGGAAATATGTCTGTCTTCAACTTTGTAGTTGTAAGAAGACGCAGGAAAAAAGTCAAACTTTTGCAATTTTCGAAAATTCGGAGTTAACCGTGTAAATCGGACCTATACCAGCTTCATAAATGTGTTCTGCTCTATTCTTACAAGAAATTTGTATGAATGGTGCCGTTTTTTGAGAAACAATTGTTTAAAAATAAAAATTGTATACATATCATGCTAAATTACGCAAAAATACTCAAATTTTCGAAAAATTGTATTTGATTTTATTTCAATATCTGTCTTGAAAGAACATATTTTATTACGAAATGAATGTTTCTTCAATATTTTCATTGCAGGAAGATGCCGAAAAAATTGAACTTTTGCAATTTTCGAACAATCAGCGATTTCAACAAAAATTAGACGTGCACCATTCCCTTAAGCGTCCTTTACGCTAAAACAGAATATAATTTAAAAAATTAAACCCACTGTTTTAATGTCTCAGGTGCTCCATGAAAAGTATTCTCCAAAATTAAAATATAGGTTTCGAATTCACACATGCAGCACACATGCTTTTCAAAGATTACTCCAAAGCTTTTGACACCGTAAACAGAAATACACTATTTAATGTATTGCATTGTAAAGGTATCCCACCACAACTGATTTCGGTCATTAGAAACATATATAGTAACTCAGAAATTTGTATCAAAAGCCAAGAGAATAAGAAAGAGATAATAAACCAAGGAGTACGGCAAGGATGTAGTCTATCCCCAATTCTTTTTAATTTATATTTAGATGAAGCATTAAATACGTGGATATCAAGACTAAAATCTTATAGCCATGACATTGGACAAGAAAGAAACCTATGTCCATATTATTCGCGGATGACCAACTTTTAATGGCAAATGATGAATATAGCCTCCACAAAGCACTGTTTGAATTACAAAAGGTAACCGAAATGTACAATCTCTGCATATCCTCAACAAAAACAAAAGTCATGGCCTTTGAAGGGATGGAACCGATTAGATCCAAATTAGCTGTACACAATTCTCCTATAGAACTAGTTTCAGTTTTCAATTTCTTGGGATACAAAATGTCATACAGAGGGGAAATAGATATACAAGGGAAAATTGAAAGACTAAATCGCATGAACGGAACAATCTTGAGAACCCTGAAAAAGAAAGTCTGAAAGGAAACCATGATTAAATTCTATAATGTATTAAGTATCCCAACTTGTTTATACGAAAGTGAAAATTGGACAATGGCCAAAACAAAAAAAGATAGCACAAGACTACAAAGTGCAGAAATGAGATTTACGAGATCCGTAGCAGGTTATAAGCTGATGGAAAAGAAAAGAAATTTAATTAAATTAAATTCGTAAAGAACTTGGTGTTTGTAAATATCAAGAGAAAGTTAGCTACTATCGAAATTCCTGGATGCAGCACTTTGAAAGGATGCAAGACAATCGCCTGCCGAAAAGAATTCTAAAATACCTCTCACAAGGACGAAGAAATCCTGGCCGTCCGAATAAGAGATGGGGTGACCAGATGGGAACGGAGGCGTAACAGGCAGTGCCTATATATCTGAAGGAGAAGAAGTTTTGAATTCAAGGGGCCGCGACATCAGAAAGATCGATTGGGAAGAATCCATATCTCAATTTTAGAGAAAATTGGCTGAACGGTTGTATCAAAAGCCATAGGCGCTAGCATTGACCACAGACGGAGAGACAGAGTCTTTGCCGTCAATCAGTTTTTCGATATCAAGGACCCTCGAAACAGATTCTGACTACACATGTTAGAGGAAGGAATATACTATTTATTTGACGCTTTGTGTGAATTGGTTAGATTGGACGTTTTCAAGTAATAGCTGAAGTGCTAGTAACGCAGAAATTGCAATATTCCAACATTTCGTAACGGTTTCCAATAATACGAGAAAGTATGTGCTGTTGTAGCACCACTAGTTTCGTAATGAAGGGCCCACAAAACATGGATGCTGACTACACAAAGTGTTAAAGGAAGTAATTTACTATATATAGGGACACATTTATCATCGTTTTCGTTACCACGGCCTGGCAGAAAGTTTCGATACTTTCCCGCAGCAATACAATACTTTCCCCATACTGCTTAAGCAGTAGCGAGAAAGTAAAAAGCTGTCGGGGAGAAAATGTATATCTAGGCAATCCGATACTAAAGCCGAGCTTAAAATGAAAAAAAAAGTTGTAAATATCATACCGTTTAACCATTTCATAGATAACAATAAGATGAAATAAACGACGGGGTTATGAAAACAGAACATATTTGCATTAGTTGTAGGCACCCCAAACCTGCTTTATCCATTTCTTTCTTCAATACTATTTGAAGAGCTTCGACTTTTTATGCTTAGGTGTGCAGTACTATTTATCATTATTTAAATAAACCTTGAATTCACGGAAACAAAACTTCACGAAAACGAAATTTCACTCCTCAAATAACTTTTATTAATTGTCTAAAACATTCAACATAAACTGAAGTATACAAAGAAAGACTGACAAGACGTCGAGAATTCTGAGTCTCCAGTGCATTTTGACAGTCCCGATGCAGCTCCCGCCAGTCTGCGGACGCAACACTTTACCTGCATGGCTGTAGAGCGAGAGCGGCGAATCAGCGTCGGCGTCGGCGTCTAGCCACAACTGGCGTCGTGGGCGCCGCGACGGGGCGCTCCAGAGAAAGCGAGAGCTGCTTGGCCGCGCGCAGCGCTGCCGGCGGCCTTGGCCTCGCCTTCTGCGAGCGAAGGCGCAGGCGCAGGCGCAGCCACGGGCGAAAGGTCGCGAAGCGCCGCCGCGAAGACCACACGTGCCCTCGCCTCGAGGCCCGCCCCGCCCCGCCCCGCCCCGCCCCGCCCCGCCCCGCCCCGCCCCGCCCCGCCCCGCCCCGCCCTGCCCCGCAGCGGTCTAGCCTTGCAACTAGGGATGGGTGTACCCTTAACAATCTCATACCAATTGGGCGGGGGAGGGACAATGACTGAGCCCAGAGCAGATTTTTCGTCATCTTTGTATATGAATTTTCTGTATCTTGTAGGTAAGAAAAACTTACTATTTCATTAAGTGAAATTGTAGGCTTCCGCGGTCGGAGTCATGTGAATGATCTTGGCTGTCCGGGTGACGCCGCGTCGAAGGCTGTGTGGCCGACGTTCCGACTATCTTTTCGTGGTCTTCCTCAGGGCTGGCCTGCGAGCAGTCAGCTGATCTCAGCCCTAAGGAAGACCACGAAAAGATGGTCGGAACGTCGGCAACACAGCCTTCGACGCGGCGTCGCCCAGACAGCCAAGATCATTCACCTTACTATTTCATTGTTTAAGATCCGCTTAGGAAGCTCAGTGAACCATTAATAAATTGATGTCACGAGTGCCCACGACGGGGAGATCGTAGGGTTCGAGTCTTGACGGCGGCAGGTTTTTCGACACCACAATATTTCTAGGTCGAATTCAGTCGCTCTGTGGAGAAGAATTCTAGCGGCCGGCTGCTCTGAGCTGCAGTTTTCCGAGGTTGATCTCATCAACACCGGGCGAATGCAGGAGCAGGTTTTGTCAAGCATATCACGAACCGCACGCGATCTTTCCTTCCTCCTCCTTGTCCTACCCTCAACCCTTACTTACACATACATGCACATGCATTACACTATATTTGTCGGGAGCTTAGAGCTTGTTCTGGCTGGGTAGCCTCGCTGGTGGGAGGAACCTGGTTGAGGGAAATATATATTATATAAATATATATTGTAGTGGCACAGACCACCACGAGGTGTTTCGGCAATAATCCCTTTCAGCCACAGGAAGTCGAACAAAAGGGACGGAAATGCCCAACGGCTTGTCAAACCCACGCCAAGGAAAAACCCCTGACGTCATGGGAAGGGCGCGTCTCGTCTTGTGAAAGGGCGCGAAGGCCTACGTCACAGGGCGGTTAATAGATTAGGCAGATGGCGCTACTTGACGGTTCTACGCCAAGATGAGACAAGTCACGTGACGCACAACCCGATGCGTGATTGGCGGAGAGCCACCGCGTCATCATGACGGGAGAGGGAATGGCGCGTGCCATAAATAGGGATACGAGCTTTCTGAGCCTTCTTATTTGAAAATTCTTCGGTGAGCGATCTTCTGCTCTTCCTAAGTGAGTCGGAACTTTATCGCTCCTGGCTCGGCTCCTCTTGAGTATCGCGCCGCCGTATGGCTGCCGAGTGCCGCGATCAGTGTCTCGCGCTGAGGCGTTAGCCGCCGAACGTGAACTGGTACAAGCGTGGACGTTACCGCGTGTACGCACGCAAGCGTGTCCGTCCCACATGTGCGGGCACCACCCGAAGGAACGGAAGAAGGAAGGCGCCTTCCCTGAGGCATCGCTCTCACCACGCCGCCACTTCAGCGAGTTGCGAGGGAGACCCGGCGTCGACTGGAGCTGACTGAACCTCGCTGCCACCGGAAATCAACACCTACCAGCGCCGAGCACGGAGCATTCGGGTGATATCGCCAAATGGGGCAACCGCCCACGAACATTTAAATCAAAAGGTGGAGAGAAAGACGGTTAAGAGAGAGAGGAATAGATAGTCAGAGCGCAGTAGGCGACAATTGTAATTTAGTACTGTTATGATGTACGGGGCATAATTGTTTATCTTGGGTGGGTATTAGTATCATTAAAGCAATATTTATTATATAATCAGCTCGTTCAATGATAGAAAACCAGAATCCAGTCATGCATGTCTCCCGAATCCTCTGCCAGATTCTATAAGTGGCTACGCAGGTGTGTTCTCACTACCACTGGCAGCCGGGCAAGCAGCCAGCCCACGATGGACAGGACAGAAGCTCACAAAATATATATATATATATATATATATATATATATATATATATATATATATGTATTGAGATATACAAAATTCCTCTACATTATCTACATAACATCTTGCAAAGATCTTTGCGTCCGGCTTGCTGGGTCAATGGGTCACGATATATTATAATCCTTATTACCTTTATAATGGATTATAGGATCCGCAGACTATACAGCGCTGCTGGGAATCTGAAATAGAATGATTCTATTCCTAGTCCATTACTGTTTGGATTGACTAAATGAAAGATCCCTTTCTTTTCTAAAGAACAAAATTTAACAAAGTTTATTGTTACCTTTTTAGCAAACAATTTAGTGAATTTAATAAATGATTTGATGTTAGATCTTTGATCAAGATATCTTTGAATTTAGAGTTTTATACCGCGGTTAACCTATCTATTCTTCGTTGATGTCCCTCGTAGACTTCTCAGTCGAAATATCTTGCGAGCTTGCCGTAGTCCAAAGTCCCAAGAAATCCTCTTCTGCCCCTATCCAAGCTGGTCTCAAACTATCAAAATTATCAGTCCCGATTACGTCCTATGACATAGTCCCGAAATCTATTACTCGATTACCACTCCCGACAAAGTCCCAATTTATGCATCAATATTACTTCCACATGCAATATCTGCAATATCATTTACTGTCCTTAAAATTTCACGATCTGATAACCCGACTCTGACTATCTGCACTACACTCGCTCCCTCTCACGAACCTACGATCAGTTCAGACACGCGATGCCGGTCAGAATGAAATCTTCCTGCATGATTCACCCCTCGAAGACTCCGTATTACTACCTTCTCTTTTTTCATAACATTTGACCGTCCTTCTCTCACCCAGCCAATCCATTCGTTCGTTATATTTTGGTGTAGCTGACCTTTCGATCGTCTAAACTTCTTCGCCCAATCCCAAATTTTCTACTTTCGGCATCTAGCCACCTCTTAATGCATTTACAAAAAGCAAAAACTACATTGTTTATTCACGGTCGTTGCTAAGCCCATGCTCTCGTGATATTTCCTAATGCATATTCCACCATATAGTCTACAAATAAATGTTAGTTTATTTTCATGTGACATATCGGTATGTCACAATATATATATATATATATATATATATATATATATATATATATATATATATATATATATATATATATACATGTATATATGTATATGTATATATACAGGGTGTTTCAAAATGAATAGCGGGGTTTTAGTGTGTTATAATATTTATTACATCAAACTTACAGCCACAAGGGATATATCAAATGAAAGAGAAACTCAAACAGTTTTGTTTGTTGGCATCAATGCGGAATGTTTCCGCCGCAATCCGATAGAAAGCGCTAGTAGCAAAGATGGCGACTAAAGAACAGAAAACGTTTTGTGTTTTACAGTTTGCAAAGACGGAATCTGTTGTTACTGTGCAACGTGCGTTCCGGATTAAGTTCGGTTGTGATCCTCCAGGTGATAACAATATTCGTAGATGGTATCATCAGTTTGAAGACACTGGCTGCCTTTGTAAAGGCAAGAGTATGGAACGATCAAGAACTAGTGAAGAGAGCGTTGAGCAAGTGCGTAATTCGTTCACGCGTAGCCCTATGAAATCCGTTCGGAAGGCTAGTCGGGAATTAGCAATTCCTGTGACGACTGTTGGGCTGTGATATGAGCTGTTGATACTGTCACCTGATGAATATGATTTCTACGTCGAGTATTATAGTAATAGACATCAGCATTTTCTGAAAATATATTCCCACCCTTAAGCAAGTCATTTTTGACAAAAACTACTGATTCGTAAATCAACAGACAAGGTAGTGGTCAAATTACTAGATTAATGAAGAGAGGGATACATGAATCACGTGGGTGGGATTTGGTTATTATTCGTACAATTCTTTTTTGTAATCTAAAAGTCTGGGAGCTACAGGATGTATTTCCCCAGAATACTATGCCATATCTCAGGCGGGAATGAACATTCGCGAAATATACACAACGAGCAGTATGAAGGCTGACTGAATTTGTAAAGGATTTTGAACGCGTAACATAATGAGCTTAATTTTGTGTTCAATTCATTTAAATGGACGTTCCATTTAAGGATTGACTGAATTGAGAGACGTAAAAAGTTTGTTTCCTTAACATCAGTCAATGGTATACCGTTCATTTTCAATTGATTACAGAATTGTTTATTTGAAATGGAAAACTGCATTAAAACCGTTATCTTTTCATTAACTATTAATTTATTTCGAAAGCAATTTGAAACATCTGATATTGTGCTATTTACAGTTTCTTTATTGCAAAGTATGTTGGTATCATCCGCAAAGAGAGCTGTTCTTCCGTTCCGAATTGTCAAGGGCCTATCGTTTACGTATAATAGGAAGAGAATAGGGCCTAAAATCGATCCCTGAGCGACTCCACGTGCAATTGGCAAAGAGTCAGAAAGGTATGTACATAATGTTCCATTAAACCAGTAAGGTATTTCTACTCTCTGAAATCGTTGTTTAAGGTACGAACGTAAACAATCTAGGGCAATATCACGGATTCCATATAAAGGTAATTTTGAAAGTAAAATGTCATATCAATTACCTCAAAATCTTTAGAAAGATCTAAAAATAATTCAACAGATGGTTCGTTTCGATCCAATGATGAGGTGACAACTTTAAGAAAAGGGAATATGGCTGTTTCCGTAGATTTTGATTTCCTAAATCAATGTTGGTAATCTGAAAGCGCGTCGTATTTACTGAGAAAGATTTCCATTCGTACGTAAGAAAGTCTAATATTTTTTAAAAGACTGACTGAGAAATAAGCTGATAATTTAATTTCCAATTCCCAACTTTATATCGAGTAGTAGTTTTGCTAATCATAATTTGATCGATTGCCTTCATTGAATTTAGTGTGATCCCTGTAGGTAAATGTATTGTAATATTTAAACTGAAAGAATTAACTGAATTTAGAAATTGTTCTTTCTCGCAAGATTGACTAGAAAATCAAAGTTAAAATCTCCGCATACAACAATGGTTTCAAAAGAGCGATTGCTGATAATTGTAATTGAATTGTAAATTGCATTGTAAATTGATCCATGCCGTTCGGAGTCGCATCTAATAATTTCAACGGGCCGTGCTATTCAGTGAACTCGAGTTAGGGAGCTCAAGTATCAAGAAAACTTGCGCGACGAGTCCGACCGATGGCATCAACCAGTACACGTCAGATGGCGTCAACCAAGAAGATAAATAATTACGCTTGAAGCATTGTTTCTACAGCGATGCAACAATGCAGGATAATACACTATCTCCAAAGATGTGATAAGATAATTAAATCTGGAACGGAAATATGAAACATGTTACATTCCAATTGCATTTGTTCTATCATGTTCATGCTCACTATGTGTTATAAGTGTACTATTAGCGCTGCCTAGTGACGCGGTAGTGAGATGTATAGTCAGACACATGTGTTGCCAGCATGGAGTCGATACACAGAATATATGAACTGTGAACATAATGAGCTGTTGTTTATTGCTACTAATGTATGTCCCGCTCCAGGAACCAAGTAAAATAATACATACTAATCCCAAAGTTGAGTAAACGCAACATTATTGTAAATTATCAATAATAAGCTACGTAAGGTCTTATCGGCTTATCGGTCTTATCATAATAAGTATTATGAAACGATAAAATAAGGTTCAAGCAAGTTTGTCAAGTATTAACAAAAGAAAAAACACTTTATTACAAAGATTCAAGTAAAGATTCAAAAAACACTTTATTACAAAAATTCTAACAAGTTTGTCGAATAACATAGAAGAAAAAAAAACACTTTATTGCAAAGATTCTCCATACATGACTTTACTTTAGTTACTCCTATTTTGGGACCAATTCAGTAACGTTAACCTTAATCAGTGTCTTAACATGCTACTATAAACCTGATCCTCGGAATACTTGGGTGTCTGCAGGGGGCTGACAAGTACTATAGTTTCCTCGGCCGAGTCCGGCGTCGTTCAGCCCGCCCGCCAGCCGCAACAGCCAGAGAAAATGTGTTTTCCCAGGGTATCCGCGGGCGACACTGTCTCCTGCTTCAACATCAGCTACTGCGATAGCATTTCTAGGCTGGTCTTCGGTGATACCACATCACTGTCCGGCAATCACCGTTACGCCGCACAACGTTCAACAAGCTACTGTCTCAGTTGTTGATCAGTTTCCACCTATGTAATGCAATTCGATGCCTGAGTGTTGTAACTATCAAACCGCATGTTTTTGCCCTCCATAAATTGTTCCCAAATAGTCATCAGTTAGTGCCTGCTTCGGATTACGATGTTCGTACGTTGCACACTACCCACTTTCTCTACCGTTTATTCACCCACAGTCATTCGGCCATGTGGCGGCCACTCGTCATCGGAATTAATTCTCACTTATGTCCTATCGTTTTGACTGTCGTTGCCTTTCACCATTGGATTTTTTTCACCGCAATATCCTTCGCTCTCTCGTTATCTATTTCCCGTTAACTGCCTCCACTGACTCGTTCTGAACGAGTCAGTGAACTGCGGCCATGGCGACCGCGCAATATATATATATATATATATATATATATATATATATATATATATATATATATATATATATATATATATATATATATATATTGTGACATACCGATATGTCACATGAATATAAACTAACATTTATTTGAAGACAATATGGTGGAATATGCATTAAGAAGTTTAGACGATCGAAAGGTCAGCTACATCAAAATATAACGAACGCATGGATTGGCTGGGTGAAAGAAGGACGGTCAAATGTTATGAAAAAAAAGAAGGTAGTTGAATACGAAGCTTCGAGGGGTGAATCATGCAGGAAGATTTCATTCTGACGGGCATCGCGTGTCTGAACTCATCGTAGGTTGTGAGTGGGAGCGAGTGGAGTGCAGATAGTCAGATTCGGGTTTTCAGATCGTGAAAGTTTAAGGACAGTAAATAATATTGCAGATATTGCATGTGGAAGTAATATTGATGCATAAATTGGAACTTTGTCGGGAGTGGTGATCGAGTTATAGATTTCGGGACTATGTCATAGGACGTAATCGGGACTGAAAATTTTGATAGTTTGACACCATCTTGGATAGGAGCAGAAGAAGATTTCTTGGAACTTTGGACTACGGCAAGCTCGCAAGATATTTCGGCTGAGAAGTCTTCGAGGGACATCAACGAAGAATAGATAAGTTAACCGCGGTATAAAACTCTAAATTCAAAGATATCTTGATCAAAGGCCTAAAATCATTTATTAAATTCACTATATTGTTTGCAAAAAGGTAACAATAAACTTTGTTAAATTTTGTTCTTTAGAAAAGAAAGTGATCTTTCATTTAGTCAATCCAAACAGTAATGAACTAGGAATTAGAATCATTCTATTTCAGATTCCCAGCAGCGCTGTATAGTCTGCGGATCCTATAATCCATTATAAAGGTAATAAGGATTATAATATATCGTGACCCATTGACCCAGCAAGCCGGACGCTAAGATCTTTGCAAGATATTAAAGTAGAGAGAAAATTTGTATATCTCAATATATATATATATATATATATATATATATATATATATATATATATAGAGAGAGAGAGAGAGAGAGAGAGAGAGAGAGAGAGAGAGAGAGAGAGATTGTGACGAATGCGGATGCCCACGTTCATCCCACACAACATGCAGATGACGACTGTAGACGTGGTGAGCGAGCGCGGCGCCATTCAAATGGGGCGCGTACCCAAGACTGTTGCGCGCAATGCCCGCGGCACGGCGCGAGCCAGGTGACCTATCAGCGGTCAGATTGGGGAGAGGGCGATGACGTGCCGCTACCCCTACGAGGAGGGCGGACACAAAGACGGCGGGCGACCGAACATTCCTTTTTCTGGTTCCGATCGCCGTTCGAGCAGCAACTTCGACTTATAATTTCAGAGAGAGTAAGTAGGAGTTTTTGCACGTCAGAGAGGCGTATAGATAGTTACGAAGTTATTAGAATTTTGCCATAGAAGAATTTGTCATCTGTCAAGGACGGGAGCAGGTGATACGAATTAGTTAAAAATGATTCAGTGGTCAGCAAAGAAGGGATAGTAATTTGCATGGTGAAGACGCAGTTACTTTCGATTAGAGGCGTTGAGTTTTTTAATTTTATTTTTTTATTTTATTTTACGTCAAAAAAACAGTTAAAAACTGCGTATGACGTGCTATGGGGAAAAGTGAATTGTGTGCACATTTTCAAAATTCTGTGATCCCTACACTAAGTCATATACTACTTAAATTTTGAATTTTTGAAAGGGAGAAAAAAAACTCCCATGTAATAAAATCTATTTTCAAGGATAAACAAGCAATAAATTTTGAATTTTGAAAGGGAGAAAAAAACAAAAACTCCCATGTAAAAAAATCTATTTTCAAGGGTAAATAAGCAATAGATTTTGAATTTTGAAAGGGAGAAAAAAACAACAAAAAATACTCCCATGTAAAAAAATCTATTTTCAAAGATAAATAAGCAATAAATTTTGGCTCTTATTACTTCCTGCCGCGACAACATGGAAACGATAATTTGAATAATTGTATTTCCCACTGAATTCTAGAAGACGTGCACAGAAAATGAAGTTACATTTATGTCCAGAAGCAAAACAAGGGCCATCTCAGCATTTGCTCAATGGATCAGGGTAACTGGACGAAAAACCTGATGGAGATGGGGGTCATTGACCCGGAAGCTGTAGTACAATAGTTGTTACAGGTTATTTATACTCATTTATACAGTCGAAATGGTAAATAATGCATTATGTATCATTGTTAAAATTAATGTTTCTTTTCTTGTGATGCTCAGTATAGTCTCTAATTGTATAGAAACAGTTATGCAGCAGAAACGATTTCACTTGGGATTTTAACTTTTCTATTGAATTTAATCGTTTAATGTCATCTGGCAAAGTGTTGTAAAATAATGTACATGTATTGTATGTGAATTTTTGTAATGAGCTGTTGATACTGTCACCTGATGAATATGATTTCTACGTCGAGTGTTATAGTAATAGACTTCGGCATTTTCTGAAAAAATATTCCCGCCCTTGAGCAAGTCATTTTTTACAAAAACCACTGATTCGTAAATAAAAAGACACGGTAATGGTAGAATTCCTAGATTAATGAAGAGAGGCTTACATGAATCACGTGGTATCCGTAGACCGTGATATCTAGTGCGACGCGTACGCCCGAAGTAAGCAAATACGCAGTTATGCTATCAGTTGCGACGTGCAAGGGACATTCGCACGCGGGCGTGAACAAAACGACGGGGCAAGAAAGAAGCAGACGAGGACGTGAGGCGCCGTGAGAGGAAGAGGGAGGGAGACGGGAGTGGCGAAGGCGCCTAGGAATTGCTAGATGAGGACGTGAGGTGAAACGGCATGCGCCGCAGCCGAGAGCACTTGACAGCAGCAAGGCCCTTCAAACGCCGGCGTGCGCCGCCGTCACTCCATGGCCGATTTCGAGGCGCGCAGCGGGCGGGAGTAGCGAATGTAACGGCGAACAGCGCAAAAGCGCTGAAATGCAGGTCAACGCCACGTGACCGGGGAGAACTTTAAAACGTTGATAGGGAGATATAAAATAGTGCACGGAGCTAGCAGAGAAAGTAAAGATATCTGCCATTTTAAGTAATTTGTCAATCGATTTTTTATAAAAATTGTGTTTGGTTTGTGTTATTCACAGTGACAATAAATTATTTGAGAGTATTATGTAAATGTTCTCAAGTTGATGTTAAATTTGTTTTGAGACTAAATGTCGCAAATCTGAACCCGGCGTCAGTAGGCAGCTTAAACAGATATTGGAGTAAATTTCACGTGTAAACTGATCGCCCGGAATTCCCAGGTTAAATATGCGAAAGAAATGAAGATTTCATGCATTAAAAGAGAAAGGTACCATTGATTCTTATTGTTCTGTTGTTGTTTTTGTGTGTGTGTGTGTGTTCAGTGTAACCATTTAAAAGGGTTTCAGAATATTAACCCCAGTTTTAATGATTTATGTGTGTTTGGATTTCCTCTCGGCACCCAAATAGATCCCACTGCGACAGGCGCCTAGGAATTGCTGATATATATATATATATATATATATATATATATATATATATATATATATATATATATATATATATATATATATATATATAGCGAGAAATTTGGCTTCGTTGAATTTTGAAATTTGGAGATAATGTAATGGATTTTGCTACTGATAGTCAATTTTCAGTTTAATTATAACTCCATTAAATGTTGCTTTATGCAACAAGGGAACTTAATGGGTTAACGCATGGGCCCAAGGCTCCCGATAGTTCTCAAATAATTATTTAATACTAAATTTTTCAAAAAATAAAATACATTAAAAGTGATGCATGATTAAACTGTACTTTAAAAAATTGGCATAACAGAGGGATGTTTCGCATCATTTGATATTTATAATATTAAATGTTGCTGGTTGATGGGTTTCAATTTTACATTCTACAATTCAATAAAAAATTAAAACTAATTTGCTGTATTTTTCAATGTAATTATAAATCTGTTATTCTTATTTATACATGTTTAAACAAACATTAATAAATTTCAAAATATTTTTTTAAAAAATTCAAAATATAATGTAAATAAATAGAGTTTTCTTCATATTTCAGCATCGAAATTGGGGGGCGGGGGAGGGGAGAGCGATGAAAGTAATAATAGGTGACCCTCAAATTAACCTACACCCAAGGGCCCCTACTGCTGTTAAAACGGCTCTGAGCTCTAAAGTGGATGCTTTTCAAGTGGTCCAAGAGTGAGTCCAAATTAATGCATATGCATTAACGCAAGTCCCAAATAACGATCTTCTGAGCAACGATTTCAGCTGACGCAGGACTGAAAAACTTCGTTCTGCAGAAGCCACGGTAATGGGCAAACTCAAGAAAATGTGAATCAGTAGTTTATAATTAGGATAAATTCGTCGCATGTTCGAAACATTTCTGCAACACATAGCTCGCCGTTGTTTTAATTTGCGATAACGATATGCCTTCCACAACTTCAATTCTGATCTCATGCAATCTTCAGTGTTGGACGGTTTGCAATGAGCTAGCAACTCCATGTATTTCTTCCACAATTTAGTAACTGACACGTTCAGTTGTTCATCAAGTTTCATCAAATAATCTGGTGGCACGATATTCAATACCAATACATCTAGCACATATATATCTGGAGTTAAACAGTAATGTAAATTAAAACAAAATGATAACAAAATAATTACATATTCACTGTCAGTTTTCAGTTTAAAAGTTCTGGTAGAATGATAAATTTATCACTATTTTTATTTCTTGCTAAAGTGAAATAAAACCATGAAATTTATATAAAATCCCCACTACAAAAACTAACCCAAAAATTCCCCGTGGATCCGCCCTTCACCTAGGATGACCTACCATCTTCTAGTAAAGTACCCCAAAAATTAAAATATACATTTCACAATAGCAGGGAATTTAGTGCAATTAAATTGATTAGGGAATTTCAATTTTGCAAAAAACACCTGCAAAGAGTTTACAGAAAATTTAAATATATCTGACAGTTGGTCATTTGCAATGAGTTTTTCAATCAAGCGCTTCAATTTTTAAAATTGAAAAAGGAGACAATTTTTGAAGAAAGAAAAGATAAAAACACTTCCTCAGAATCAGGGATCTCCAAAATGAATTTCCCCCAAAATCTTAGCATTTTTTTTACAGCATTACAATACTTTCTCTATACAACATTCAGAAAAAAGTGAAAAGTTTGGGTGGTGGGAGTTAGGGGTTAACTGACATTAAAATCAAGGATTCAAAATTATGTTTTATCACATGTATTTATATACATCAAATTCATGGTCATCAGACATAGAAACATGTACAAGGATTCCACCAAGATACAAAATGGTGGTTCTCAAGAAACATAAAAGAATAGGAAAAGGCAAGACAGAGCAATTATCAAATACAAAGCACCAAACTTCAAGGCACAGTCAGCACTCATCTAAGAAACTTTTCTTCCAAAATTGTTGGAATATATCAATATAACATCTTCGTCAGTACCATAGCTACAACGAGCTTCATCCATTGCTGCGAATGACATGCAGCATATCCCTGAAAGAAATGGAAAATATTTTCTCAAGGTGAAATTCTAATTGTTCAAATAGTCCAGATTAAAAATTCAGTCAATAGGAGTACAACTTACGATCATGGAGAGAAGGATTGTGGTAGTAAAATTTCTTTTTAGCAAGGTTATATCCACATAATACAATATAATGACCTAAAACACAACAGAACTATCCTATTATGCCAGAATAAAATTAACTCTTAAGAAAGGACGCTACAAAACAGTAATTTATATTATTTCATTTTTTACTGATAAGTTACTATTTGTTATAGCCTCAAGACACAGCTCAATATACCCTGTATAACTTACCTGGATCACGAGGATCGTGGTTACAAGGGAAATATGAAAATAGTTGAATGAAGCCACATTTGGAGGTGAATGAAGCTACTACGGAGGGATTTATGAAAGGAAATTATGGAAGAGAAATATGAAAAGACAAACCATGTCAAGTTAGCATTTAGTTAAATAATAAATAAATAAATCTATATCAATATTATTAGATAAAAAATAAAATAATGTTTCTACCATGGGCATTAACTGGTTCTAATGTTCTTTTGTGCCAAAATCCCTTGGGCTTTTTGTTGCCACTCGATCATTAGAACCCTTATAACGCCTTTGGTGTGTTAATAACCATATTTCCTCTGAATTTTTCAGAATATTCTAGGATTGAACTAAAAATAGGGTTAATGGCTTCATGTTGTTGAAAGGAATTGAATGAGTTATTTATCACTTCTACAAGTGTCTTAAAAATTCACAATACATTTTAAGTGTTAAATATTCTCCACAACACAATTTTTCAATTATTCTCTTAGAATATTCTCAAAGGGTTCAGTAAAAATAGTTGCTGAATGAAGTTTGCTAGCAACATAAAAATTACCACAAGGATTTCAATATGGTTTCTCAAATGGCTTTTACCATTGATTATAACATTTATCTCAGAAGATTTTTAAGTTTTAACTAATTCCAGTTTTTCCAATAATTTAGCGCGAAAGGAGAAAATGTTCTTTGTTACAATGATATTTATTTTCGCCCAATTCCATTCCCTCATTAATGACTGTTATAAGTGAACTACATTTCATTATTTTGTGAATAAGTATAACAATAAATTAGAATTCTCAACATTGTATTTATAGGAAATTTCATTACTCATTTCCATTTTTCATTGAATGATTTGTTACTTTACATTACAATAAAAAATATTATAATCTAATATGTAATTAACTTACCATTGTAATTCACACTCCATGGTAGCCAATGCCTTAGTTCAGATAAAAGTTTCATTGATTTGCAAGTTTCACATGCTAACAAACTTGAATTTGTCAGTAGAATGATAGGTCCATTTAAAGCTAGATGCTGTATCAGTTCCAAATGGGTCAGAGATTTTTCTTGTACATCAATACCTCTCTCTTTAGCTTCTGAAAATCTCTGCATGACTCTCCTTTCGTCCTGTAGACACATTACCATACATTCGAATTTGATGGGTTGTAATGTATCCCCCATTTTAATTATTTCCTTCCCACATTCCTAATTACTTTATAATCATCTTTATATTCAAAGATTATCTAATCAATCTATATGCTAACATAGATTAATGATTTTGTTCCCAGTAAGGACAAGCAAGAATCACAGCTAACAAAAAAAACAACAATTTACTGTGATTTACCGTTGGCTAATTTAATGTTTTCTCATAAATATCTCATTTGAAAAATACAGTCGTCTTATATTTGCAAGTTTAGCAATTAAGCATGGTGGGATGGATCTATATTTTTAAATCACTTATCCATGACAAGAAACTTGAACGTTGGTGTAACAAGTTGCTGCAAAGATGATCTAAAGTATGAGGGGGGGTGTCATCAACCCCCGACAATTAGGAAGGGGCACTGTAGTCTTATAAAATTTTATTTCCATAAATGTTTTAAATCTCTAATAAATATGACTTGGAATGAATGGAATGGACATATAAAATTTTACAGCAATGTTATGAGAATGGCCACATTAGTCTGTTTGTAACCATATCTATGAATAAGTAAGTATTATTGCCTAATTGACTAGGATAAAAAATTTGAAAAATTTTGTTGTTTTATTCAGTAGTACAAGTCAACACTTGTGCTCTTATAATCAACTAGTTGCTTTTCCATAATTAATATAAATTTTTGGGTTATGAACAACTTTTTAACTTATTTGCAAAAAGAAATGGTAGATATTTGACAAAAATTGTAATTTCTTTTTAACTAAATAGTATGAATTACTTAAAAAATTTAAAATATTCTCAGTCCTCTTCATAATTAGGGCATTCTCTTTCATTCAGAGCAGTCTTAGATTTGTGTAAAAAAGGTAATATGACTGAAAGGAGACCTACCAAAAAATATAAGATTAACAAAATTGAATTAAATCTCATCATAAATTAAAGACATAGCCAGCACATTTAAACATTAAGACTAATGAATAGTAAATGGAAATCACATGGATTTGTTTGCAATATGGCAAGAATAAAACTTCAAATTTTTGGCTCAAACTTTTCAATTGCTTCTGAATCACTGTGATATTCTTTTAATTAATTTTTAAATTGAGTATCATCAAAAATACAGTGAATATAATAAAAGCAATACAAAAAATAAAAAAAAGTAGATGTTATAAAAAGGGCAACGGTTACAATAACAATACATGATATTTAAGCACCTACCTAAAAATTCCACATAAATTGGTAAATAATACAACTGTTGGAAACCATACTTTTGACATTTACAATAAAACAAATCTTAAAATTAAAATATTACCTTTCGCAAAACTTTGGAGTAAAAGGACTGCGTTTCATATCCAGGATTTATACCCAATGTTATAGTGCAAAAGCAATGTTTCACACCATACCGCAGCAACAGGTAGCACAAATCAATTGTCCAAGTGCTGTAAAATGTTGGAGTTTCAAGTTACAGACTTTATAAAATATCCACACATAAAATTCTAAGTAAATTGGCACCTTTTATTGAATCCTTCTTCCCTACACACTTCATTGAAATTATTATGAAGTTCAGTCCGTAAATCTGGAGACAATACCATTTGCACACATGACACTCCACAATCCCAATTGAATCTCTGTTTCTGATGACATATTATGAGCTCAAGTGATGGGGGCACATTGGGGAGGTCTATAAAAATGAATCACATGAGCAGAAATCAAACGAAAATGCCCACAAAGAAAAAGGAACACTAATAAATTTTAATTTTAAAATACCCTTGTTGTCATGGGACTCCATCCTTCACAATATTCATAATAGTCTTTAGCAGGTGGACTGCATCTCCACATCTGACACTTCCTCTTTGATGGGGATTCTGACAGTACTGCATTTACAGTTGTCCATGATCAAATAGATATATTGACAGGTAATGACGGGGGTAATTTAACATATATGCCATGGCCTTACTCCTTCATATTCACTAGAGATGAATAAAAGGGTTTCATTTCACAACTTTCATCTGATCCATTTCATTTGATCAACAAACAATAATCGACTACTACGTCACAATCATCTGTCATAGAATGCACAATACCCCAAAATACCATAGAACAATAACCTATTCACTTGCCTTCCCGCGCGATTATACGAACAAATTTTACAAGGTAGGTTATTTTACAAAGTTCGTCATAAATGATGCAGTAAGAGAATTATTTAAAGACAGTAAACAGCCCTGGAAAGCACATAACGTCTGAGTCCAGCTTTCCTGGCAGTGACTGCAAAAGCAATCTAGTCAGTCAAATTGCAGGCAACTGCATATACTATATATACGTCAACCAGTGTCAACTATACACAACAAACACGATCGACACTTATTTTGTAAGATTGCACTGTCCGGCCAGCCAGTGCCCACCGCCAAAGAAACATGCAGTTGAAGACAGCTGGTGCGCAATGTTTTTGTCTCCTGTATTGATTACTCGTAACGAATATAACGTAGGTAGGTACATATAATGTAATATTTCCAACACAGAGCACAAAATGAAAAGAGGTTGAATTTGATAGCTCACAGAATTGCGTACGGAATTGAATACACCCTAAAAAGTGAATCCTTCCATAGTAGTCACGATTTGGCAAATTACCTTCCGATTACACCTAATGGATAAGGATCTACAATAAACACATACAACACTAGTTCCTGAATGTATAAAAATGTAAGCATGCTCGAAAACTTGTATAATTTAGAAAATATTATTTGCAATTACTTTTAATTCTTTTTTAAAATTTTTAGTGCCTTATTCCCAAGTAAACAATAAAAAGAAAGAGAGATTAAAATTATCTGCCACACACAAAATCGATCATTTTTATGGACGCCAAGAAATAATTATATTGGAAGTCAGTGAGTGCGTTATTGTGTGTATGTGTGTGGCGTGTGCGTGTGTATGTGTATGTGTGCGATACACACTCACACACAAACGCGCACGCACGCGCGCGCATACACACACACACGGGTCCAAGGGGATGTAGTGCGATTACAAATCTCGCTGAAGAGAGTCTCCTAGCCTCTCAATCCCAACTCCGCTTTCACCTTCAAGAGGTGGACCCTGTCGAGTCGAGTAACCCGTGCCAAGGTTGTGGTAACTAATCCCTTCGACGGTACGGGTCGACCAACAGACGAGAGAAGGGGGTTCTGACAAGTCACCCTGTCGGAATGGCATGTAACCGCCGTACTGGAGCGCCCCGAAAGTATGTCGGGATATGGTCTGGTTGGTTACAACCCTGGCCCAGGGTAAATGGTGAAGCCGGGGGAGCCTGTAACCCGTAAGTGACGTGTCCCCAGGTGACGGACAGGGGAGGAATCTCTAGATATAGAGGTCAAGAGGCAATTAAAATACCTCTCACGGACCAACAGGCGGGGAAGGACACCTCAGTCAAAAAACCAACATGTCTTTTGGGATCTCAGTTTACGGTGCAGGGGCCCGGATCCCCAGTACCGGCGTCTGTGGGGATTGAGCAAGCGGGCTTCCAGGCGTCGTCAACCAGTGACCGCAGTATAGGTATTTCCACGTAAGAAAAGATCCTAAAAATTCAAGATGGCGGAGTTTCGGCACTGCCAACCTCATCAAAATAAAACGCGAAAGCGCCGACGCGACTTGTTTAAATGTACGTAGTGGCCTTCAAAAATCCAGGTATGCTGAAATGATTTGTTAATATTTTTTTACGACTTATAAATCGCAACAGGCATATGGTAAAATAATTTAATTTATATATGAAATTTGTTTTTATTAATTAATTATAATATTAAATATACTTTTAATTAAATTACTTATAAATTTAAAAATATTTGAACTCTCAGAATTAATAAAATCTTATTGAAACTGAAGAATAAATGAAATAGTAGAATGTTATTTTATAATATAATATTGGAAAAAAAGGTATATATAATGGGAAAAAAGGTATAAACGGAATTTATAGAATAAAAATGAAATAAAATGCAAGACTCAAAATAATTTTAATTTTCAAACAGTACACAATGAAGTGAAATAAAACTATTCTTTACTGAACTAGAAATATTTGTATAATAATGGTTTTATGCACGTAATATCAACACATGACCACGATCAAAGCATATCTAAGGAATGAACAAATCTACTGTATGAAAATGACAATGTTTGAAATTTCATGAAAATTGTATTGATCAGATATATGATTTGATATAATGCGAAGGTTCAGTAAAGAATAAACTGATGCACCATGGATGGTCAATTTTAATGACAAATTGCAAGGAGCAGTCATTAAAATTTCTTGAACACCGATGGTCCACAGCAATTTATTTGCACAAAAATTATTGAATTTTTACAACAATTTTAAAGCCTAATGCCCCTGGGCTTACAAACATTACAAAACATCCCAGCATTTACCTTAAGCGATCAGGGAAAACCAGAGAAAACAAAGGAGTAAGTATGCTACCATATATATAAAAAAATTGAATAAAAAATTGAATTAATCCTCAATTGGATTGTAAAAATATTATCATTAAAAATCAACATTAAGAAATTTGGCTGACTTTACAAATTAATAAACTACTTAAAAATTTTACATATATTGATAGCATACCCATCCTCCCGATCAGGTTGACGAGTGAGGGCCGATTTCTAGCATGCATACAGAAACATAAGTCAAAATAATGGAGACATTTACAATACGTAAAATAATATACATAAAACATTCCATATTTAGAAAATGAAAAATCTGGTAAACACAGCAACCCTGCAACATAGAACAATCAATGCAGTATCTATTGTCCAATCATGATAAATTCAATAAACACACATGTTATTGTTTTAAGATCAAAAATTATTCCTAGGAAATAATGTTCTTGCAATGAAAAACAAAAAAAAATTAAAAAAGGACACATTTAAATAAAAAGAAATTGCTACTTAACTTATATATTACTTCAAACTCCAGCAACATATGAAAAACGAAATTGTCTGGAAGAAAAGTTGGCCCAAGAATTTTTGCTTCACATTACAGTATTCAATATAATATGTAACCAAAAAAAATTTACCTACAAAACCAATAAAATTTACAAACATAAATAGAAAATCATTGAAAAATAACTTAAAATGAAATGTTAATAACCAAAAAGTAATATAGCACATCAGTAGTAAACATTAAATTTTACCCTATATCATGTCAAATAATATCATGAAATAAGTACTTACTAATTTCACTTAACAACTGATTACCATTTGAACAAAACATCTAAATAAAATGATGTATGTTCTGAACTCCATTATTGCATATCTGAAACATTTATTAATGTAATGCATGTTTCACACACATGTCAAATCTTTGAAGTGTATTCATTTATATCACTTAGCATCCATACTTAAACAGAACACAAACTCAGAGGCATTGGCAGTAATGATTAATTGTATTACAGGGATAATGTAAAGGAAATTGATTAACTGTTAATTCATTGGGGTTAATTAATGTTAATGAAATGGTGCTCTTAACTAGTGTCTTTGGTTGAATTGAGAAGGCAGGAGTTCACTCAGGATCTCACACTCATTAAAACTATTAATGCACACTCACTTCTTTCACATTGCAACTGTTCTCAAACCAAACAGACTGACTGAAGCACTGGCAGGAACAATTGATTGTAATTTAAAAATATTAATTTACAACCTGCAATTATCACAAACCCATAATCAAGTAAATTCAAGCAATACCTTTTCCGTAGCACAGTGTGACCAAAACTTGTACACAAACTAGACTTTTGTGGTTGCTTTCAGGAGGCAGCAGATTTATAATTACATGGCACATCTGTAAGATTGAATTTCATTTGTCACTAGTGTTTGACAATTACTCTACACTATTTGGGAATACTCACTAATTTCACATTGCAACCGTTCTCAAACCAAACTGAATAACTCAAGCACTGGCGGGAACAATTGACTGTAATGTAATAATATTAATGTAACAACTTGCAATAACCACAATTCCATAATCGAGTACATTCTAGCTATACCTTTTCTGGGGCACAGTGTAACCAAATTTGTTCTTAATCTTGATTTGGTGGTTGCTTTACAGGGTCAGGAGTTTTATAATTTGAGGCACATCTGAAATATTGAGTTACATATTTTACAAGAATATCACTTTTATTCCGTCGTGTAATATATGAATATATTTCAATAAAATAATGATGATTCACACACACGTTCATTGTGAAGACGTTCTTGAGGCATGCAATAAAAAGTCAATAATTATTGTGACATTGATGGCTTACCCCCACAATTACAGCTACCTTTGCAATGACACTGCTCTCAGGAAGTTTCACTTCTTTACGACAATTTTTCTCGCTCTTGTACTTATAAACATTAAGAAGGACCTGCCTTTCACCACTCGATAAAATCCACTTCCCCTTCTGCATCACTGGAGAGTTATTTCTGGAATTACCTGACATTTCTAAAAATGTCAAGCCCAGCACACAATAAGATTTCCCTGAGGAAACAATTCGCGCACTGGAAACGCAGAAAAAACGGCTTTTTCAGCACGCAAGTGCGGGATGCGGCTCACTCGCATAAGCTCACAATCTCCACACAACGCTTTGGTGGTTGAAACCGTTGAAGTTGGCACAAATTCATTTCGCTCGCATGGATGCCAGTCTCCAGCCAAAAAAAAAAAAAAAGTCACTGGCAGCTATACATCCATTACGTGGAGAATTTACGTTGGGGTTGGCACCTACTTTCTCCAACCTAAATGGTAATCAAAAGTCCCTAAGTCAATGTAGTTTGTATGGCGGGTGGTTTACGGGAGGTTGGTATTGCCAAGCTCTCTGGGTCACATCTTACGTGAAATAAATCTTACTCAGTGGACCCCTGGGCTGCAGTAGTATCCGTTACTACAAGTGATGATCATGCGAAACAACAGGCTTTGTGTAACCTTGAGAAGAAAATAACGGAGCTTCTCAATTTTGTTAAGCCTCGCCATAATGTTCATGGTGAGATCAAGAAATAGGCGTATTCGATTCAGACGCACTTTAACGAGGTGGTAGCACTGCAAAAAGGAGGATCACCCAGACCAGATCCTCAGTGCAACAAACCTACTACGAAAGAAGAGTGCACTCAGACGCCCCCTGAGAAGATTGATGCGGGAGTACTCATAACGAGAATCATTTCTTGTCCACAGACGACACCTGGGGTACCCTAACCAATACTTCATCGCCTACACCCTTAAAATATTGCCTTTGCTTCAGCTTTCTTTAATATTGCTTAGATGAATTTCATATTGGTGACAATCTGATATGTCACAATATAAAAAAATCCAATCAGCAAACATGTTTGTTTCTTTTTCGCGAAAGGTTGGATACGTTTTAAAATGATGGAACTCAACTGTTTCAAAGATGGCGGTGCTCTTGCCACTCTATGGATCTCTAAAACGTTGGTATTCACGATGAACATAATTTTTGCCTGAACCAATCAGGTTTTAACGTATTGAAGCTCGATCGATTCTTTTCTAGCTTTTTCTTCGATTTTCCTATCGATTTAACCATTTTTGTATACGCGAGCTGTTTTATTAGAGAGCTTTAAATTAGTCTGTGGCGAATATTTTAAACGTCACTTGCACAGAAAACTTTCGAGTTTTCGAAAAACTTCATTGGAAATCATTTGAAGCACTTCTACTTACAAATTTAAAAATGTATACAAATCGCTGGGAATGTGAGTATCAATACCATGAGAGATACTATACCCAAAAAATTATTTGCGTAATTAAAAAAAAAAGAATCCAGCAAAATGGTTTTTATATCGTCTTAAACAGTGCATTCAGAGTGCACTATCCGTTCAAAATTTTTGGAAAAAAATTGGAGCCGATTTTGAGAAAATGGAGTTAAAGCGTTTCTGGAAATGCAGAATTTGGAGCTAATTTTCACTGAAACCTTTTGAGTTTTCCAGAAACATTAATAGACATCATTTGAAGCATGCGTATTCATAAATGCAATAGTGTATACAAATTGCCGTTATTGTGTACATTAACGACGTGAGTGATGTAAAAAATCACAATTGTATAATTTTTTAAAAACAAAGGAATGTAGCAAAATGGTGTTTATGTCATTTTATACAGAATATTTAGTACTATCTCAACTAAAAGTTTAAAGAAAAATTTGGAGCGGTTTCCGAAAAATAATTTTTAATGTTGCCCATATTTCAGTCAATATTGCGCAAAAACCTAAAATAAAAAAGTTATACATGATATTAATGAAAGAACTAATTTTGGAGAATAAAATTCATTTGAAGGTTAAATCTCTATCTTCAATTTTATTGTAAAACGCCGAAGAAATTCAAACTTTTGCAATTCGAAAAATCAGAGTTAACAGTGAAAACATGACTTATGCAATCCTTATAAGCTCACTCTATTCTTACAAGATTTTTTTTTAGTTGGTGCCATTTTTAGAAAATTTGGAAAATGTCATGGGGCTTCATGTAATGTACCTTCAAAAACTGAGAAATGTTATTCAAAATCGCAGAGCTTTGAGTGAGGTCAGATCGCCAGACCGGGTTTTATTCATTTTGGAAAAAACCCTTCTCATAGTTTTGACGCAAGACGACAGACAGACGGACGGACGTTTTGAAAAAACAAACTTTTCGGTATCAGGGGACCCCAAAACGTGTATTTCCGTTGAAATCTCGAAATTAAATTTCCTCTCCAATACGTAACTGCTTAATTACATAACTGTGAGCAGAGACGTGTGCCTAGTGGAATGTTATGCGCGCACTGCTGTAATCATGGTGTTATTTCCACCATGGCTGCAATATTAGTGAACAATCGTCTCTAGCCTCTGCACACAGAGATTATTATAACATAGACGGCACTCAATGTTAAACTGGAGGCTCTTTTTTTTAATATATATATATATATATATATATATATATATATATATATATATATATATATATATATATGGAGAGAGGGACTGACCTCTTGACCCCTCTCCAATGAGCCAATAACGTCGAAAAGCGATTTAGTCAATAGAGATGGCGCGTACACGATGACCCGGACATTTAAAATTACATATCAAGCAATTTTTCAGAATAGTGGAAAATTATAATTATATGAATGTAATTTATTTTATGTAAAATGAATGCGCTAGGCAATTTAGAAGCCAATAATTATTAGGATTTGGAATTTTGAGCGAGTGAAAGAAATTGTAGTAAAAAAATTCGAAAATATTTCATTCACACAATATTTATTTCTAAATTATGTAAAGATACATAGTCATACATAATATAAACATCTTAATTCAACTTTAACAAAATCAAGATAATCAATAGAACATACACATTAATTCACTTTCCTGTCGATTGAATACTAAAACCATGAATTTAGGGAATTTGAAATTGTCAAAATACAACTAGTGACCATTACTTCTTTAATATTGTATCATTATCAAAACAACATGCCAGCTATCGATTTTTACCAACGGAAACTTCGAAACTTTCGGACGCAGTTCAAAATAACATCGGGAATTGCTGGGAGTGGCCTGTAGATCGCCACACCTTATCGCAAAGCGCCTTTGCACCCTTCGACAGTATTGGCGCAAAAGTTGGGCGCAATGTGGCGGACCAAATTCAAATAAGAAGGGGCCGCAGCCTATTTAGTGACAGAGGACTGGTTGACGCCATCTTACGAGACGGACGCATCTGGTTGTGCTCTTGACATTTCGTAATTTATCTATTATTTTTAGCGATTGGACTGTTTTTGGTGTGTTTAAGTGCTTTCATTACTTGTTGCAGGTTAGCTGAAAATATAATTTCGATTTATTTTTTGCTACGAACCAACAGATTACAAATTTTAAACGGATACTGAAACCATAACGAACTTCATTTTTACAAGTTGGCGATAAGTGTTAAAACCTATAAACAGTTCCGTTTGTTTTCGATATTATATCATTGTGGTAATTTAACTACTGAAAGATTTATTGTATTTCTGTGACGAGTGACGATTCCGTTGTTTTGAACGTTACGATGACAGTGTATCGGAGTTTTGAATTTGTGTTTTAAATCTTATTCTATATTTTCAAGACAAACTTTCAGTTCACTTTCATAATATCTTTTATCTTATTACAGTAATGTATGATCTACTGGTTGTATTAAACAGTTGCAGCTTAAGTGAACGAAAATCTTCGTAGCCAGATTGCTAAATTTCCGAAGTACTAGCTTCAATGGATTTTGTGGGTAGCATACTTTCTCATTTTTGTATTGAATCTTACTTTTTAATTTATCGAATACACATCAATCTTACACTTTTAAATATTAAGCTAGATGCTTGTTGCTCTTATCTGAGTTTTCTTGTATTTATTCCAATTTTTATCATGTACAATAAAACGCATTTGTGACATGGCTACTGCTCCTCCTACTCTTTTTACTTTCTACACTCTCAAAACCGACCTTCTGGAAGCCTTTACACACATAAATAATAGTTTAGATCAACATATCCGAAGGTTGGAAGAGGTCGTTCTCTACACAGACGGTTGGGTACAAGTCGGCAACACTGCGAATTTTCCCAACCGTCCACCCATGACTGCACAGAAGACACAGACACCACATCTAGTCGCAACTAAAAACAAATTTGTGTTTTAGAATATGAAACAGATTTTCCTCGCCTGCCTGATCCTCACAACCCTTCTCTACCATCGACAAATACATGCACAAACCAACGCAAACAGGCTAGGAAGCGCGTCATAACCAAAACACGTAAAGCTGCGCACCCTAGCCCACTTGAAAACGACATTCTTACGGAGCCTAAAAAATAGGTACCTACTTATTTTAGTTGGCAGCCATGGCCGCCATCTTTCCTCTATTCTCAGTAGGAAGTTACCCTCCAATTTCTCAGTCTCCTCTATTTTTAAACATAATGTGAGGTTTGCAGATGTGACTGCAGAGTTGGACACCCACACGAAGGCACTGACCAATCAGGACACAGTCATTATCATAGAGGTCAGAATGACATTAATTTGGGCGATAACTTTACACCTGAACAACATGTAAACAAATTACAATGGACCTCCCAAAATACTATCATTGTAGTCTCGACTCTTCCCTTCTGGTACAACAGACCAACAATATGCAGAGAGATTATGCACGCAAACCGACAGTTAAAACTGCAACTGAGGGAAGCAAATGTAACACTTTTTGAAATTAATTTCCTCTCAGCAAAACATTTCACTCGGCGTGGTCTTCATATGAACCTTGCTGGAAAACATGCAGTCAGTGACAAGCTTGCACAATACATCATCAACTCCAGTCCTACACAGTCTCCTGCTAAAAATCTATCCCTTTTACCTTCCTTACGTTCTCCACCCCCACCGTTATTTCGAACCCTCTTACCTTCTCTGAAACTTTCTCCCATTCCCAAAACTAATTCATATACACGTGATGCCCCAATTTCCTCGCAACCTGTCATTGCTGGAACACATTACCACGCTCTTGAGGTAAAAATTGAGTAAAAATATGTATCAACTACAGTCAGATGCAGCAGAAAAACATCGTGTAGGTGCTTGCAACAGATAAACATTCTGCACCATAATTTTCAATCCCTCTCAAATAAAACTGAGTTTATCGAGGCAGCTCTACACAGCGATGATTTTCAAATAGATCAAATGGATGTTCTTTGCTTTATAGAACATTGGTTATCTCCTAATGAACTTTTCTGGTCGAATCTTGCGACAAAGAACAATTTCCAAATTTAATTAATTCTTTCAGTTTAAATATTACAATACATGTACCTACACGAATCACTCTACATTCAATTAAGGCAATCGATCAAATTATAATTAACATAACTACTACTCAATATGAAATTGAAACAAAAGATTTAGGATACAGTGACTACGATGCACAAATTCTCAACATTATAAGAAATGCGAACACTGCCACAATAAATAATACATGTTTGACTAGATTATTTACTAAAAGTAAAATAAAATTATTCATTGATTACTTGATGCAGGAGTCGTAGGTTTATACTGTTAATGCAAACAATAAATATAATTCTTTTTTATCAAAGTTTTCATTTCATTTCATTTTAATTCTTGCTTTTCTCTTCAAAAAATAAAATTAACTATTTCACGGAAAAACAATTCTTGGATAACACAAGGGATTAGGACATCATGTAAAGTCAAGCGAATTCTTTCTTTCATTTCTAATCATCATAACGTATCTCAAGATTATTTATTTATTTATTTATTTTACGTCAAAAAACAGTTAAAACTGCGTATGACGTGCTATGGGGAAGAGTGAATAGTGTGCACATTTTCAAAATTCTGTGACCCCTACACTAAGTCATTTACTACTTAAATTTTGAAAAAAAGAAGAAAAAAAGAAAAAAGCTCCCATGTAATAAAATCTATTTTCAAGGATAAGTAAGCAATAAATTTTTGCTCTTATCCATGTTGTCCTTCGGAATAATACTTCCTGCCGCGACAACATGGAAACGATAATTTTAATAATTGTATTTCCCACTGAATTCTAGAAGACGTGCACAGAAAATGAAGTTACATTTATGTCCAGAAGCAAAACAAGGGGCCATCTCAGCATTTGTTCAATGGATCAGGGAAACTGGACGAAAAACCTGATCGAGATTGGGGGTCATTGACCCGGAGGCTGTAGTACAATAGTTGTTACAGGTTGTTTATACACATTTATACAGTCGAAATGGTAAATAATGCATTATGTATCATTGTTAAAATTAATGTTTCTTTTCTTGTGATGCTCAGTATAGTCTCTAATTGTATAGAAACAGTTATGCAGCAGAAACGATTTCACTTGGGATTTAAACTTTCCTATCGGATTTAATCGTTTAATGTCATCTGGCAAAGTGTTGTAAAATAGTGTACATGTATTGTATGTGAATTTTTTGTAATGAGCTGTTGATACTGATAGATTTCCTCCTCTACTTTAAAAAATAAAAATCATTGTTAAGATAATTCATAAGGCAGGCTCAAATCATGAAACACGATCAGGATATTTTGAACTCAGATCACAAAACTATCTCTTTAACCAATACTTTTCGAGAATTGTTGCCGATATCACTAAGCGTCTTCACCCACAGAATTCAATATCAGACATTACCCCAAAAATTTTAGACACGATGTTCGTTTGCGTAACTTCTTCCAATGAAATTCTCAAAATAATCGGTAAACTAAAAAATATTCGGCTGGTTTAGATGAATTCCCGGATTGTTTATTAAATATCTGTGTACCTGCCATCATACACCCGTTAACTCACATATTTAATGCAACTTTATGCACAAGAACTTTTCCAGATATTTTTAAAACAGCTAAGATTAAGCCTCTTTTCAAAAAAGGCCACAAAAATGAAATTCAGAATTATTGGCCTATTTATTTTCTGTCAATTTATTCAAAAATATTAGAGACTTTTTTACGTACGAATAGAAACACAACGCGCTTTCATATTGCCAACATGGATTTAGGAAATTAAAATCTACCGAAACAGCCATATTCTCTTTCTTTAAAAATGTCGCCTCATCATTGGATCAAAGCTCCTATTGGATTATTTTCAGATCTTTCTAAAGTTTTTGACGACATTGATCATGACATTTTACTTTCAAAATTACCATAATATGGAATCTGCGGTTTTGCCCTAGATTGCTTACGTTCGTATCTTAAACAACAATCTCAGAGAGTAGAAATAACTTACTGGAATATGATACATTATGTACACACCTTTCCGACTCTTTGCCAATTGCACGTGGAGTCCCTCAGTGCCAATTGCACGATTTTAGGCCCTATTCTCTTCATATTATACGTAAACGATATGCCCTCAACGAATCGAAACGGAAGAATAGTTCTCTTTGCTGATGATATGAACATTCTTTGCAATAAAGAAACCGTAAATAGTACGATATCAGATGATTCAAATTGGTTTCGAAGTAACAAATTAATAGTAAATGAAAAGAAAACGGTTTTAATGCAATTTTCCATTTCAAATAAACAATTTTGTAGTCCATTGAATATGAACGGTGTGCCATTTACTGATGTTATAAGGAAACAAAATTTGTAGGTCTCTGAATTCACTCAAACCTAAAATGGAACTTACATTTAAATGAATTGAACACAAAATTAAGCTCATTAATTAGAATTGTCAAAAATTACTTGCTTAAGAGCGGTAATATTTTTAAGAAAACACATATGTCTGTAACTAAAACACTCGACGTAGGAATCATATTCATCAGGTGATGGTATCAGCAGTTCATTACAAAAAATTCACATACAATACATGTACATTATTTTACAATACTTTGCCCGATAACAATAATCGATTAAATTTGATAGAAAAGTTTAAATCTCAAGTAAAATCGTTTCTGCTGCATAAATGTTTCTATACAATTAGACTATACTGAACATCACAAAGAAAGTAACATTAATTTTAACAGTGATATTTATTGTATTATTTACCATTTGGACTGTATAATTCTAAACTACCTGTAACAAGTATTGTACTGCAGCTTCCGGGTCAATGACCCCCGTCTCAATCAGGTTTTTCCTTCTGTTTTCCTGATCCTTTGAGCAAATGCTGAGATGGCCCCTTGTTTTGCTTCTGGGCATAAACGTAACTTCATTATCTGTGCAGTTCTTCTAGATTTCAGTGGGAAACACAGTTATTCAAATTATCGTTCTCCATGATGTCGTTGCAGGAAGTATGATTCCTTGACGAAGGACATGATGAGAGATAAGAGCTTAAATTTATTGCTGTTTTACTCTTGAAAATAGATTTTATTTCATTGGAGCGAATATTTTGTGAACAATCCCTGCAAAAAACGCTCCTTTTTTCTGTATTAAAAATTCAAGTAGTTTATGGCTTAGGGTAGGGATCACAGAATTTTGAAAACTTGCACAGAATTCACTTCTCCCCATAGCAAGTCACACACAGTATTTAACTGCTTTTGACGTAAAATAAATAAATACATTCAAAGTCCTTTTGGCGAATTTCCGGGATTGGCCGATAGACCTCTGCACCTATTGGGTCAAGATGGCAGACCTTCTCTCCCCTACACTCATTTATCTCTGCCCCCAGTACAACCCTGGAATATCAGGCGGGAAATATCTAATTAGTGACAGAGGCCTGCCTGCACATGCCAACGTGGCCGGCGCCCGCTGCCTGTGCTACCGGCCAGGCTTGCAGCCATGAATGTGCGCGATCTGCATGTAACTAACAGGGAAATTGTCATAAAATATATAAGATACTGGACAGTTGCTATACTACAAGTGCTACAGGTGATCAGTATAAAACGCAACCCATAGCAGGCAGAGCGAAATGCACAGGCATGTTTGACCGGGTCGGATAGCGGCTGGTGGTTTCAAGCAGGTAAATTGACGGAAGTACGCTTAATCCCCTCTCCCACTAACGTCACCCCGAGGAAGAGAGCAGGTGACGGTGTCCACGAATTCGAAGAGAAGGGCACGCTCCTACTTCTTTGGCGTTGAAAGAAAATTGAATTGATTCCTTCGTATATAGTTTAAAAGTGAAATAAACTTGCCGTGTAAAATATACATTGAGGTCAATTTAATAGTAAACTTTGCTTGTTTTAGTTTCATAACAAGATACATACGCTCCTGAACATGCACTCCAGTAATGTATATGTTTTATACTTTTCTATTTTAAATAAATATGAAATTATAAATTCAGATTCGCAGAACAAATGTTTGTTGTTATTATTATTATTATTATTATTATTATTATTATTATTATTATTATTATTATTATTATTATTATTATTATTATTATTATTATTGAATAAGGTTACTTTAAAAATAATTAACTAATTAAAATATAATAAAAACTCATTTGTCAATTTATTCTGATACGTATCCGCCTTTACTGTTTCTTTGAAAAACAACAGACCAATTAATCTGCGTCGATAAATGGCAAACCATACTCCAATCTTTTTTTAATGCAATGGATCGAACACACCTCCTGTCTCACGACAGCACTTCATTAACCGAATTATGGTACTCTTGTTCGGAATCGACTCAGATCAATTTTTCGCTGAAAGCTGCACGGCACTCTTTGAAAGATTGCGTTCGAAAATACTCCAACACAAAACTGCGTTGCTCTACGCTGAGGCGCATCGAAAGTTAACTGTGAATGAAGGAAGCTATGAATGAAGATGTGGGCTGTTTTGTTTTGAGCAGGTATGACCCTCACCACAGGAAGGGGGTGAGTGAAATGAAGGGGGGGGGGGGGTGAATGGTGTGTCGCTGAAATGCAGTCGAAGGAGCTGTCCCAGAAGCAGTGTTGCAAAACTTTCACTTTTCTCACAGTGCCTTGAACAGCAGGGTTGCGTTTTATATTGATCACTAGGTATATGATCTTAATTTTGAATTGATATTAACGACAACAACTTATTATTCCCGTAGAATAATATGCTCGTGGATTATCACCTGGCTCCTCCGATAGCTTCTTGAATTTCCTGTACTATAATAATGTAATATCGCACAGTTGGAACTATTATAGCTGACACTCCGTTATCACAAAGCTGAGCGCACAGCCTTGCTGTCTTGAATTCCATGAATTGTAACAATAACCTTCGGTATGAACTATACCACTATACAAATAAGTATAATATAAAATATAAACAATTATGTCTGAGCGTGTTTCGTGTGGTGTTATATGAACAAAATGTGCACAGAAACAAAATTAGTCAGTGTTGAATAAATATACTACACTACTACTTAAATCGTAAATAATCCATACTATTAATTTGGATTATAATAATCTTGATACCTTGTGAACAAAGTTGGAAATTCCATTCCCAAAATGGCGACTAGCTGTGATTGTTCTCCCACACCTTCCGGACTAAATGCAATTGTCACCTTGCAGGTATTGATTGTGACAAACATTATAGAGGAAAACGCCTCCCCGCCTGATTCACCCGTGCATATACCGGCTGCAGAAAGGTCGCCGCCCCTGAAATCGCGAGCGAGTGAGCCCCCACTAGCATCGGCAACACGGATTGTAATTCAAATTTTTCCACTCTGCGACTAGCCCGAATCCGGGCCATTTAAATGCGACCCTGTGTCTCTGTCGCCCAGGGTGAATAGGACGTCCGGAAGGTGCGAGGATCGCTTGGAGCCATGGGCAGACGCAAGCAACCGCCCCGTCAAGCAAAATAACTGCCGTGATGGGCCAGAAATCCTCTAATGGGCGAAGTCGCAAGTTATTGACGCTGTTGACGTCGGGGCCACTGATGCAGCAACCTGGTGGCAAAGCGGGTGCACTGCTGGCGCTGCAGCGCTCCTGATAGTGAGGCTGTCAGGTCCCCGACGCGAAGCCTGGGCGCTGTATATCTGTTGATCCCATCCACCGCGTCTGACGCCGCCGATGAATGTTTGCTGTCTGTATTGGGCTGCAACGTGGATAATGTCTGACTGCCGCAGCCTGCGCCTAGCGAGACGATGCCGAACTGGGTAACGGCGATATCGTCGACGTCCCGGCGACTTGGTGAATGCGGGGATATCCCCTATCTGCACACCGCCCGCAACCCCATCCTAGTGGCCGAGACTTGAGTGACGACACTAGGAGGCTCCTCTCGCCCAGCTACCAATGGCACTCCGGAATGGCCGCCAAGCGCGCGGGAGGTCGAAACCCCTGCACCTGACCACTGCATCTGCGGATGATACCAGGGCCAAGATTCATAGCTGCAGCATTGACTTTAACACCAACCCGCATTCGATCGAAAGGAAGAAGTAAGACTCTTAGTAGTAGGAGTCAGAAGAGCACGTTCGTCGGCTACCAGGCGGAAATTGACGGGTTCTGAATTTTGGTGCAACCAGGAAACCGGGTCATTCGGAGCAAGAATGTCGTCTTCGCGCCAGAGACTATTGGGAAAACTCAGGTACTTTTCCCATCCGATGTCGACAATAAATCGATTGAGGATTTTCGACTTGCCAGGACTGATCCGGAGGCGGACAACTTCGACGATTTCTACGATGAAGTAGTCTGAGTCAGTCCACCAGGGGAAGGTGACGTCGCACCTCTCCAATCGACCGAACACGGCAGTGAACCACCATCCAGGAGGCACATCGCTGAAACCACCCGATCGCCTAATTGAATCTATGATCTATGAGGTAAGCGAGCCGAAAAGTTTCCAGGAGGCGATAGCGTCAGCGGAACAACAATATTGGAAGATTGCCATGGAGAAGGAGATGCAATCTTTGGAACAGAATTTGACTTAGTCTCTCGTCAAACTGCCAGAGGGTCGAAAGGCCATCTCCAACGGTTGGGTGTATCAAATCAAACGAGATTTCGACGGAAATGTCGCACGTTATAAAGCTCGACTTGTTAGAGGTTTCAGTCAATGCAAGGGTGTCGATTACACTGAAACTTTCGCACCGATGGCCCGTTTCGACACTGTTCGCGCCGTGTTGAGCATTGCCACTGTTGAGGGACTTAAACTCCAGCAGTTCTATGTCGAGTCGGCATTCCTCAATGGCGTTCTGGAAGAGATTTACATGCATCAACCGCAAGGTTTTTCCGATGGCAGTGATCGTGTGTGTAAGCTCAGGAAGAGTTTATATGGACTCAATCTCCAAGAACCTGGAACAAAACTTTCAGAGACGTGTTGATTGGCTACGGCATGACTGAAAGTGCGGCAGACCCTTGTCTCTTTTATCGTCAGACGGGTCAGTCCAAGTTGGTAATAGTTCTGTACGTCGACGATGGGCTGGTTGCTGACACAAGCCTAGAGGAAATCGACGAGTTGTTGCGGATGCTGCAAGCCAATTTTAAAATCACGGTGGCACCAGCTGGACACTTGCTGAACATCCGGATCAGTCGACAGGAAGATGGTTCAGTCGTTATGGATCAAGGTTCTCACATAGAATCCGGGCTTCTTCGCCTTGGCATGGCTGACGCAAACAAAGCTTCTACACCAATCGCATCTTGTCCGGACAAGGAGGAGGTAGAAGCAGATTCTACAACAGCCCCATACCGCGAGGCTGTTGGATGCCTGATGTACTTGGTTGTAGCTACCAGGCCAGATCTTACATTTGCTATCAATTACGTTTCCCAGTTTCTCGAGAGTCCTAGCGAGAAACACTGGATCATGGTGAAACGTATAATGACGTATAATGATACCTGAAAGGCACGACTCACCTGGGCATCAAGTACTACGCAACCGAAGACCACGGAGAACTGGAGGCCTACAGTGATGCGCATTTCGCGAATGACCCAGAGACAAGACGATTTGTGAGCGGACTACTCTTCAAGTACGGGGGAGGAGCCATCACCTGGGCCAGCAGAAAGCAGCAGAGCGTCTCACTTTCTACTACGGAGGCAGAGTATGTTGCTGCTAGCGAGGCGGCAAGAGAGGCGGCTTGGCTGGAACGTCTTTTTCAAGAGATTGCTCCACTGAAGAAGGTTCCACTACTCTTGGTCGACAGCGCTAGTGCGGTCAAACTTGCCAAGAACCCCGAATTTCATGGACGATCTAAACTTGTAGATGTTCGACACCATGACGTGTGAGAACGAATTCAGCAAAGGCATCTGTACATCGAACATGTGCCGGGAGAGCGTCAAATAGCGGACATTCTAACGAAACCTATTCCTCGAGAGCGTTTCGAGAATCTTCGTAACCTTGTGGGAATGGTAACAAACAAATTGTAAATTATTCTGATTAGGAAGAAACTAACTTAATTTTTAGGGGTGGTGTTGAAAGAAAAACCTTCCTTTTGTTTCTTGGGTTCTCTCGAAAATGTCTGTTGCCATGCCATGTCCGTTGCCATGTTACACTTGTTGACTTATTATAAATTCGGTTTGTCATTTGTACCCATCGAACGTTCTTGACTGTAATAAACCATGTTAACAGAAGTAGTGCTTCGTGTTTTATCCACTGACTAATAAATTTAAAAGATGTATCAGCAAAATAGTTTTTATATTTGTTAAATACTTAAAGTATTATAAAAATATTTTAATGGTGGTCGGTGGCGTTCAAAACAGTGACGTCCCCGATTTAGGCTGCTTCATTGTCCCCATTAGAGCAGATCATGGCGACCGCCAGGAAACATGACGTTATTTTCCCACGTGCGATAATGTAATAAATTATATATTAAAATGTACCTTAAAACTAGGGGAATCAATGCTTTACACACAAAAAGTGAATGTCAAAAATTAGCTTATTAAGATCCAATACACTAGTTACATGAAATAGCGGTTTTCAACAAAAACATTGAAACTTTCGAAAAACAAACAATTACAAGTACACGCATTCACGACTCCTCTCAAAGTGTTTGACAGGCCGTCTAGTGAATTGCTCGCGCAAGTTTTCTTGACACACGCGCCCACATAGTCCTCAGCCAGCGCTTAATAGCACGGCCCATTGATACTTCGGTACGACTCGGAACGGCACGTGCCAACTTACAATGCTGGCAAAAACCGCATGTACTTTCAAAACAGTCGTAACACTTCTCATGGCACGCTTTGGCGCGTTAAAAGCGCCCACAATCGGTGCTCCTATTTAAGCTGTGACGAAGCCAGAGACCTCCTCTCCCCGCACCCCGCGTGTGAAATACCAAGAAAACCTGCGCGTATAGTAGTAAGTACCACGTTTGGCCACCCTAAGAATCTCTTATCAGCTACAAAATGAACGTCTCCGTTTGATCTGTTGATCATTTTGAACAACTTTCCCGCACTCAAAAGTACAATGGGATTCCTCGTGAGCAAACTAAGTCTTTCGGCGTCAATGAAAAAGTCAAAAATCTTTACTGGGATCGTCTTCCTTTTTCATTTAGATTTTTAACACAACTTCTGCTTCCTCGGAAAGACAAATCTCGACCATGCCATCGTGTTGTTCAGGCTTGTAAGTATTTATCCAACTTGATTGAGATCGGTGCCAGGAGAATTAAAAAACAAAACAATGATGTAAGCGTCAGAAAATGCAAAAATGGGCATAAGAAAATAAAACAGAGAAAAGAGGCAAAATGAAAATTAAGTAAAAAACTCCAGAAGTACAATTAAGGGATTCCTATTTTTACATGTTATAAAATAATAACAGTAACAAAACATTACTTTGCCAAACATCCGGTGTCTGATAACTAGTGTAATAAAATGAATAATTTTCTTTTTATGAACCCTTATAACTTTCGAATGCGTATAAATGTTTAATAATAATATTGTTTCAATTTTATTGTCTAAATATAAATTTGTATTTTATTGTGATTAATTTTAATATTCTATTATTTATAACTGTTTTTGTTATTTAAGGTCACATTAACATCTAAATCGACCACTATTGGAGTTAACGTTATAGTAACTGTGAAGATGAAATGATATGGTGATGATAAGGAGTGAGGGAAGAACACAAATACGACCATGCACGAGGCGGGACATATGTACCTTTATTTCACTTCTATTCAGTTAATCATTATTAACTTCGTTCCCGCCTCCCCCCCCCTCGCCCAAGTGAAAAACCTGGCTACGTCCATGGCTGTAAACATTGCGGATTCAAAAACCAATAAGAAGCGTATTTTTAGTTTCAGGGAAAGAAAGAATGTATGGAGTAAACATAGAAGATAGGACATCGGCAATTGTTTATATGTATGCGCGGGGGATATGTTCTTTCTAGCGTTCTGGTCTTAATACATTTTACAAGACTCCTAGAATTGTTGCTGAATATCTTTATCTTGAACATCCAGAGAGGTACAGAGGTCATTCTTTGCGTCGCACTTTGCATTTCTCCTAGAAGATATTTTAACTCACAAGCGACGCAGTGAATGGCTTTCGGATCACGTTACCGAGAGTTATGTGGAAGAATCCGTACGTCAAAAAATAAATTGCCAGGAATATTTTAAAGTGCTATGGACAGGCAACGTCAATGTCGGTGATGGGCGAATCGACATCCATAAAACTATAAAATATTGGGGGAATTATATTTGAAAACTGTAGCAATTGTAATACCACTGAAAATATTCATAAGGGAAGCAAGGCGCCGCACTATGGTACGGCTTGGCAAAAAAGCGGACAAAAATAGTTTTACGCAATAAAATGAAATGATTTTAACATAGAACTTTATTTTCAATGTTTATTTGAAGTTAGTTTGCTTTTAAAGTGGTTCACACTTCTTTCTGCGAATTGTTATGCATCTTCAGTCAATAGTGTCGACTTCTTCAGGATTGTCTTACTCTCTCTGCAGTTTCGTCTCCTAGTTTTTTCTTCGGTTATATTTTCATGAAAACTTCGAATGGAAATTGTCCAGAGACAAAATTTCATTCATATTATTGTGATATTGAGGACGGAAGTACCTGGGAAGTGAAGCGCTTAACTATCGAACATATTCCAAAACTGTGCCAACGTGTAATCTTTTCAATGGTCGGCTATCGTGTTCTTTTCATCAAATCTAAGACTAAAAATCTGTCTCTACCAATAGTGGCTCTGCGTATTGCTTTCCCAAGCAAATCTGACCACAAATAATGCACTTTATCATTGTTGTCTTGATATTCACCCATAATTAGTAGTACTACATTAATAAAGACATAAACCTCGGTTTCATTCGTCCTTCCAATATTCCCTCGCATATCTTCATTTGTGTGTCACACTTATCTGAATTCTTGATTGAAAACAGAAACTTAAACAATATTGGCAATGTGTGTTTCAGGAGTGCCTCAGCGGAACTGATAGAAATTTTCTTCCGAACTTTGGCAATAATTTCAGTGAAAGAATTATTTACTGTACTATTCACCGTAATTTAATTGTATTCTGAATCCTCTTCACCTGCAAATAATTCTAAAATATGACCAAGGCTTCAGTAATTCTTCTATTTCCGATTCAGCCAACCTTCCTGACATCTTGGGTAAATAAACGTCTGAAAAATAGTCTTACTCCCACCGTCAATTCTGTTCGGGGACGTGTTTACTACAAATGTATGAAAGTTGACAACATAGCCAACGCAAAAAACCATAGCCAACACAAAATGTTCCTACATACACGAAAGGGGGAAATAAAATATACCCACTAAAGGCCCATTCACAATGCAAACATAAGCATAAGCATGGCGTTAACATAAAAGTTAGGACTACGTCTACAAGTGGACTCATTCACAATGCGTTCGCATAAGCATAACACGTAAGACGTTAACTTAAGAGCTTGCAAGCTTCAAGCTTCTGTGCTATGCTTATGTCAGACATAAGGAATGAGCCAATCACAGTTCGTTAACTCAAAATCGAGTATCGAAGTCGATCGTGTCGATTCGTGTGCTGCGTCTCATAGCCAATAGAAACTCTTATTTTGCCTGTGTTTATGTTCGACATTGTGAATACGCCAACTCTTCGCTTGTGTTAATGTCTATGTCTATGTGTTATGCTTATGTTTGTGATTGCATTGTGAATGGGCCTTAAAAGCACAATGGAAAAACTACGTCTTTTACGAAGGGGGTACCAAACCCGCACTAGAAAAATGCAGATTTAAAAAAGATGCATATGCTATACATTATTGAGAATTAATGTAATTGTTGAGGCAGCTTTCTGTATGAGGAAAGAAAATTTATCTTCTGTCGTTGCTAAGGAAAATGAAGAGTGAAACTGCCTCAACAATGACATTAATTCTCCATAATGTAGAGCACATTAATCAAGTGAGTTGAAAATGTATATCAAGGTGGTGGGCTCCTTGAGTGTTCCCTTCGTTTTTCTAGGATTAAGTCAGATTTGTTCATGAAATGTGCTACCACGAACTGTTCTTGTTTTGCGCCACAATCTCCTTTATTTTCTCTAGTTTTTTGAAGGAGCTTACTGCGATTCACTAAAAAATTCATTTTTCACTTCTCATACTGCACATGCAACACTAGGGCGATAGTCCCACAGACCTTTCATTGATACTAACAGCTAGCGAGCGCATGCCTCGGTGTGATCATGCGTACAAGCAATCGGATAGATGAAAGAGTTCCTGTTCTATATCTTTACCGGACATCTTGTTCATCGTTTTCGATCTATCGAGTGCTTGCGTCAGTCGAACTCAAGAAACGCGGTGAACTACGATCTTGCCCACGCCAGAAACCCAATCGCCCTCTCATTCGAGCACGTGGTGATGTATAGATATTAACATTCCTTTATAACCACTGCAAGGGCCCCCTGGTTCCGTAATATCCGAGAGTGGCCCTAGGTCGAACATGTCAAAGCAGCCCTCGCCCTCCGACTTCTGTTTCTCGTCACTGCGCGCTGCCACGGCCGCGCAGATCAACGTTCTCTTTCTTCTCGTTTCCAGAGTTGCAAATAGTTGCAGATGAAACCTGATGTATTTTGTATTATTACTGCAAGTTTCATGACATACATACACGTACATTTTTTTGTAAGTCAAGAAACGCAAATGTAATGTTGCTTCTAGCAGGCATGATTTCAATCATTTATTTGCAACTAATGTGAAAGTGAAAAATATGATTTTTGTAAGAAATGTACTTACAAAGTATTGAAGAGTAACTAGGGAAAAAACTAATTTCATAACTTTAATAGAAACCGAGAAATGTACATTCCAAAATGGAATGAATTTATGACCGTCCGGGTTCTTATAAATTTTTGCGAGCGTTATACACAATAATGGACAAGAAAATATCAAAATATCGTATAATACATAAAGCATTGGACATTTTTCCGTTCATATGTGCTTAAATGAAGCAAATCAGACAATTTTGAAAATTTGATTTTTGTCCGCCTTTCAAACCACCGCCGTTGTAATACTTTTGTAATAGTGATTTTAAAGTTGAATTTTTAGTGTATAAGGCGTAGTGTGTGTAAGGCGTAGTTATTACACCACCGCTTTCTTATTCCATCTTACCCTTAGGGTAGACAACGCTTTAGAAATTACGCAAGTCTCATTTTCGAAAATTGTAAAAGTTCAATTTTTTTTCAGTGTCTTCCTACAACTACACTATTGAAAATTGAGATTTGTTTACAGAATGAAATCTGTTAAAAGATAGATCTTGACATTCTGTCATGTACAAATTTCCGAAAATGTGAGTAGTTTTCGCATAATTTTGGGTGAAATTTCGGCAATTTTTGAAGTTTTCTCAAAAACTACACTTAATTTTTTCCTTGTTTCGTCTTTTGTATCAAGGGTCGGTAAAATGAAAGTGCTGATCTCATTTTCGGCAAACACTATTTTCGAAAAAAGAAAATACTACATCACAATATGAGAAATACACACATTTCAGGGTTGCTGATACCAAATAGATATTTATATCAAAATATCTGCCCATCTGTGGGCAACACTATCACCTAACCTGTTTACAAGATTTTTTCAAAATGGATATTTCTCCATCGAACTACCTGTCCTTGAAGTCCTGTGAATTTCATGGTGCACTATTGTAATATTTTATATCAATAATAAAAGAAAGCATGTGCTGATGCACCACTAGTTTCTTGTAATTAATGAAAACACCTAAAGTGAGACCATAATTTCACACATATTTACTCCCAAGTTACAAGTAGAAAGGAAAAAAAATTAAGGAAAGGAGTGTACATAATTAATGAAACATTTAAGCACAGATATAAAAAGTTGCTATCAAATTCATCTCACACACAGTTTGATATATACAGAAAATTTTCTCATCATAAGCAGGATTTGAACTATATGCCTTTAAGAGATTCTGAAGCACAAACCTAGTAAAAAACAAAAACAAAAAATATTATGGTAAATAAATAATGGAATGAACTGGCTTTGCTAGAAAATACTTCCTAGAACAGGATAAGTGAGGGTAATAAACATACAGAACATACTAATGCTTTAAACAGTTTTTATTCATTTGTGAAATATTAATGACAAATCTTGTCACATATTGAGCAATTGTATTAAAAGATTACAGTATGCAACTATATTTACTGGCAAATTCTTTCATAATTAATTGAAAGTGAAATAAAAAATAAGTTAACCCACACTGCTCATTCCTGTAAACTACTTCCATACAATGGCATTCACAATTTCTTGAATTATGCCAGAAATACAGTGTTTAATTTATTATTGCCATTTCATGTGCTTTATTATGCATATATTGAAGAAAAGTTCTACTTATTTGGACTTCTGAAATTACATATTCCAAAGAAAGATAAAATGATTAAAAAGGAAGCCTTACACCATCACTTAATCACTTACCAACAGCTTTACCTCACTTTTACAAGTAACAATATATCAGTCTTATCAGGTTCTAAAGTTACTGGTATGGGAAAAGATATGTATTTATATAACACGAGCAACAGTTAGCAATCAATTTTTAAGAGAAAGAGACAAAAATCTGGTCATTAATAGTAATCTTACTTTTAACTATTTATTGTGTACAAGTTGTGTTAGTAAAATTTCTTCAGCAGTCTTTACAGAGTAGGAAACAAATTTCAAAACGAGAAATGAATTTTGGTCAAATAATTGACACATAATAGAAGTGGCATGCCTTCATTACAGAACTCAGATCTCTCATACAATGGTGATAATATAAAAAAAATTCACAATTTATTTTCAAAAATAGCAATTTGAGGTTACTGCACTGATGAACTGAAAAATTTAATTTCACCAGTAAGCACATCAAGCCATGCAAATTTACAGTAATATGAATATTTATGTAGAATATATCAGTACCAGAGTTAAAAACTTTATTCCTAATCATTAACAATTTCAAATTCACTTTCTACTTCTATTAATGACCAAATAACAAACAAATTTATTACATGAATAATTTTTGACACATTCTTTTAAAGAATATATAGTAATGCACATTTATGAAATCAACAGGTAATTGCAAGAAACCTGTTAAAATGTGGTAATTATAGATATGAAACAGCACAAAAGAGGTTACAAATGTGATAAAAGAGTTCATAAAATGTGAAATAGCTGTTTTTCCACACACAATTTAACAAATTTAGACGTGTATGAACATCTATACAGCAGTTTCACAATTTTATAAAAGACATAAATAAATACATTTGCTTAATATTTAAGGTACCATTAGTAAACTGTTTCAATTATATATTTTTAATTACCACACAATTTTTTATCATCAAAAATTAGTCACAGCTCTTTCTAAAAACTTCTTCTCCTGAAGAAAGTTGTTCAAACCTGTGTGAATCTTGTGCGAATGTTGCAATATACATACTGTACATTATAAAAGTTTCCAATCATTTGTCATGTTGGTGTACAGAAGTTACAAGACATAGAAAACCACCAATAACATCTCTTAACAAGTATGTACTACGAATTCATGTGTATTACTAACTCCTTTAACAATAAGATACAATTACAATAATACTGAAACTGTAATAAAAAGTATTCTGAAAAGTGGAATTATAACACAGTACATATAGTATCAGAAATTCATATTAAATTTGAAGAAATATAAAGAAACCTTTCTCAACCAAACGAGATCTACATGGATTATGGTATAATTACTTCCTGAAGATCACAAATGGATTTTTGTAGATGCTGTTCTTGATCACATTTATTTGCTGTATTAATACTTTCAAGAGAACAAAACAGTTTAACAATTATACAAATTAATAAGAACAAATTCGCAGAATTCAAGATTGACCTCATTATACAACAAACTTTACTTCAGAAAGAAAAGGTTAAAAACATTTTTTAGAAGAATTACTCATTTTGGCAGAGGAAGAATTTTTTTCAAGTAAAACAATACAATATAGTGTAATTTGTAACATTTTGAATGCATTTTTGGAGTATTTCTCATATATTTTTCATTAACAAAGATTTTGCTGTTCAAGATGATCTTAACAATATTTATTCAAATCAAAATTAATCATTAGATTAGCATGTTATTTGCACAGCTCTTTAACAAAACACAGGGAAAGTATTTCTTTTTTACACATCATGGCCAAGTGTTTGAATACTTTTACAAACATATTTGTTATAAATAGAAAAATGCAATGGGACTAACTTAATTTTATTTTATCAAAAAAATTGAAAAAACACAATGGTTTGGATGTACATCTCCAGAAAGACTCAGAATCATACAGGAAACTCTTGTGAATTTTAATGTGAAAATCCAGTTATACATTGCGGCCTCAGGATCACAAGGTTATGACAGTTTTGGTGAAAATTTTGTTTTGACATTTTTAAACTCTCTATTGTCAGACCTACAATGTATTGAAAGTTTTGTTACTTGCTTGTGTAACAAAACTCCCAGCCTTTGTGACACTGAACATGGGGGAATCCTCGTTGAACATATGTCAGTCATAATCAAGTTGCAAGTCATTGCCTTTTATCGCTATCAGCCATGGGCTCAGCACTGTTAGTATCCAGGGACCAGCAGGGTCTTCAGCTACTTAACTTCCATGACTTCACAACGCTTGGGTAAGAAGTTTGGCTATTGACCCAGATTTCAAATTACACTTTAAGAAAATGAACGAATGATGTAGTAGTCTTTAATGGTCACAACCAAACTTTCAAAATACTCTCCTGTAAAATTTCACCAGTGTCTGGTACAACCTTGTCATTCTGCAACTGCAACATATTGAGAAAGTGGAACATACTGGAAAAGATCTTTCTTTCGATTTCATTCTTGAACCTACTTTCATCACTGTAATGTGAATAACGAAGTAAATTAACTGGATTATCATAAATAGAAATTATATAATCATTAGGATCAATTTTAAATTTTAAAAAATTATTGCCACAACAACAGAAGCTTGTAGATCTAGTAGGGAGCACTTTGCAACCAGATTCAATAGATCAAATTTATGAACATTAACTGATGTGATTTATGATAAAATATTAAATTCCTATCTCTGCAATAATTCTCTTCAATAAAATTTTTAAAGTTTTGATCACTAATAAAAATACACACAACAGAAGAATGAAGTATACGTGTATAAAAAATAGGATAAGAACTGGCTGCAAACAAATGAAAATGAAGACTTTCACCAGAGTGGGACATGTAAACTGTTATACATTGTTTATCCAATACAAATAAAGACTACACTACATTACACACTAGATGCAAGCAAACATTCAACACTACAATTCTGGGATGAAATATAGAATTTTACAATAACCTAAAGTTGTACAAGGAAGAATGTTACAAATTGAACAAGTTTTGTAACTCCTTTAAAATTTAGAATTTCATTTTTCACTGGATACACAGTTGCTCAAAGAATAGGTTTTTGGACATCTACGGAATAAGCGCAGATGGCATGAATCTTGCAGTAAAGTAAAATCTGAGTGGAAGACAACAGTGAGGTAGGAAGACACGCATGAATAGTTGCTGATACATACAATGTGAGGGAGAGACAATATTTTACTTTCAAAACACTTGGTAGTGAATTCTGAATACCATTACAAGCACCAGATACATGATTATTCTATGAAGAAAATAGCTCTGAATATTTGGAAATAATATGATTTAGTGTATGTGATTTTGTGTAATATGATTTAGTAGATAAATATCTATGATCAGAATTAACTTTCATAAAAAAAAAACAAAAGCAATAAGGTTGTGCCATAAATAGTACCAAAATGAAATGAACGAAAGAGATAAATTATGTAATAAAGTTAATTACTGAAGAATCAATAATATAAATTAGACTCATGTTATGTTGCAGGAAGGTTTCCCAAATACAGGATATTTGACAATAAAATATAAATCTACACAATGAAGTATTAGAAATAAAAAGAAACGAGCTACGTTTACAACTGCACTATTCTACAATAGTTAGACAAAATTAGGCATGCACTATTCTCTAGTTAGGTTTTCAATAACAATTTTAGATATACACAATAAAGTTGGAGAATTTTAGAACATGTCGAGTTAATTACAGTATTTCTTGGAATCCAAGGAGCATTTTCGGCAGATTTTTAGATAGCTGATTAAAAAACAGCCAGATCACTCTCTCAAGGTAGTGACTTAAAGGTAATATTCATGTAAAATTAATACACACCAACCAGTTCTTATCTTCATTACTGTTACATGTCATATTCCTGAAGAGTATTGCAACACCATGCAAGGGCATCAGACAGTATAGATCTAGGACCATGGTTTTTCTAACTCCAATACATATAATTTAAAACTCTACATTTTTTCACTGTACTATTAAGAAAATTAAATTTTCTTTCTTGTGTAGCATAAAACACAGAGCAATATATCTCTCTAGGATACGCTGACTTTGTTAATTGTACTCAACAGATATCTCTATACCCAGTAGCCCATTAACAGTATTTAACAGCATGAGGTAGATTAAAGAATGTTCCCACAGCTAATGAAAACATTTTCACCTGAATTCCTTTTCAAAATAAAATGCATTGTATTTTGCAAAAATTAATTTTCTTCTTCATTCCCTAACATAACATTCATTTACATTCCTAGAGCTTCACTTCACATATTTTAATGAAGATTTTGCTGCAAAGTGGAGTATTTTGTGGGGTATAATTTAAGCTACTTTTTTCAGATTTCTATTACAATAAGGTAGGTTCGTTTTTTATACAAATTTAGCTTTATTCCAATCTTAATGAAATTTTGTATACTTGACCTTCAAAGCAAGACAAAAGTTACAGTTTTCACGAGATTTCATAAAAACTACATCCATCCCTCTTTTCCACCCCTTAAATCAGAATTTGGCATTAACTTAACTAAAATTTAAATGTATCCTCTAAATTTTTCAAGAATATTTTGAAAATGGTGACGAAATCTGCCAAAGTCGTTGTGAATTTCTTGAAAGCTTACAAACTTTCCTAAATAAAGGCATTATAATTAAATCTGAAAAAGGGAATGTACATAAAATTACGAATTTTATGTAATGTTTTTGTAAATTCCCATGATAATTTAAAGCAAAAATAAGGTTATTTGACCAAGTTTTTACAGGAACACATTAAATTAATGAAAAAAGGGAAAAGAGAAGAGAAAAGTAACATGCAATGTTATAAATCCAATAGGATTTACTATTTTTCTACCAATAAATTTTATCAGCCTCCATCATATATCAGATACTGCAGTTTTGTTTCTTACAAGTACTGTTTCTTAAATAAATAAAAAATAAACAAACTTTATATATATAATTACAATTAAAAAAAAAAAAGCTCCTTGGATTCACAGAAATATAATTGATTTATATTTAAATTATTGTGAGATTTCCAATCATTGTGTAATGTTCTTAAGCAGAACTTTGGTAGTACATTAAAAATCTGTTTCAGGGTTACAGATTGATCATAGTTTTCGAAATCTAGTCCTCCTGAGCTTTCTGTAAAGATTTGAGAATATACAGGTATGAAAGTGAAAAGAAAAGTTGGCAAATATCTTGATACAAATTGGTTATAAGATGAGCAACCATGGAACACAGTTTGTTTGCAGAAGGCAGAGTTCAGTCTTGAAGAGTGAGGGCACCTAAAGCTTAGGACCCAAATAAGCAGATAATCTCCATCTCTTCAGAAAAAACCACTTTCTTAAGCACTAGCAAATCACATGCCTCAAGATCTGATTTCTCTTAAATATCTAACTTTTTACTTTGTAAAACGATAAATTAAGATTCCAAATCTAACAAATATTGGAATACACTTCTGTCCCTTCCCTTAAAATGTTTTTGTATCACAGTATAAAAAGTACAAATACCTCATTTCTAACAGTTTAATCTTTTACATTACAAATAATTTATTCCTAGTTTTAGTGATCCCTAAATATCAAGAGAGATTATCTGCTGCCTTCACATTAATATTCTCCAGGGAGAGGGGGGCAGAAAATTGCAAATTGCTCAGGATTAAAATATTAAGAATAAACAACAGAATATTGTCTCATGACCTCTACAAGAGAAAGTACAGCAAACTATAACATTTTCTCTCTCATTCCTTATATCATAATGTATGTGTTAACTTCTAATCTAAACAATCAACACTGCAAATTCTATGTCATCGAATCAATAAAAAGTACGTGCAAATAACAACAATCATCGTACAAGAAAACCTTACGGGTTTTAATTACACATCGATTTCTCTTTTTTTACTTTTTTTATTTCTACACATGGCTATGAACAATCTTTTGTAATATATATCTCATGTACATATTTCTCATTTTGGTGTCTTTTTATAATGTGATTTATTTAATTAACATTTTTGATATATCAATTTCTCTCACTGCCCAGAGGAATATGTACAATAAAAAAAATGTATCTTAAAGTTAAAAATATACATACAAATGATACAAAACAATAGTGGCCAAATTATGTTCAGCATTAATTACTTTTAAAATAACATAGGTAATTGAAAGAAAGCAAGGGAGATATCTAAACATGACGAAATTGTCTTGTTTAAATTAGTTTTTTTCAATAAATACAACGAAATGAATGGTACATATTAATACATGAAAGACACATGAAAATGTTCTTAATCAATAAATAATATAAAACTAAAATATTATTAATGTTTTCCATGAACAAAACCCAGCTCTTTATGAGCATACTCCAGAAATATTTAAAAAATGGATAAAAAAAGTTATGAGGAAACAATTTTTTCTTTACCATGGAAGAAAAGTTTAATTTTTCGTGTTCTCCGAAGCAACAGCATAAATATGAAAACTGAATAAATTAATACAGTCTGTTGAAGTTTTGCCTTCAAATGTACTTCTGTTTGCCTTCCCAAGCAACAAATTGAACAAAATGAATTACAAAGCATGTTCTCATTGTCAGCTTTGTTCAACCCCCAATTCTAATCTTGAATCAGTGGCAGATGGTGTACCACTGAGGCACCTCTTGAAATCCCCTTTTGGTCAGACAAATAAGTAACATGTAAATTTTGTTTATTTACTGTCTTAAGAATTTTTTTTAAATGTTTATAATTAAATCAGAACACCAATATTTGATTTTCCACAAAATATTTCTATTAATGAAAGAATGTAAAATTATAGACCCATTTAGTCTTCTTGAATTTTTTAGAAATATATTACACAAGATTTATGTTATAAATTACCACACTCAAAATAAACATAACAAAGAAATGGCCAATTAAATCGATATACAGAATTTAACTTTTGTCATAAATACTTCATAATCTTGAATTTTCTGAATTTGAAATAAACATACCTAAACATATGGTTGGTCCCGATAGTCATTAATCAAACATGATAAAAAATATTAAACCGTTTAATTATTAAATTCAAAATTTCATTAACATTATTTTTTTTGTTTCAACTTTAAAAAAGAACAGACACTTGTCACCTGAGGCAGGCCCCCATCTCTACCCATCGTGACACCACATCTAAATTATTCATATCCTTAATTAAATGGAAAAAATTGTAATTTTTACCTCGTACACACAAAATATTTTCACATATGAATTAATATTTTTCAACAACCCACCCCTAAAGTCTGGAAACAAATACGAGAGTGAGTGATCCAAAGCATTTTAAAAAAAAGCCATGAAATGTCTCGTTCAATTTGTTATTCACTCAATATCTGAAGAAAGATTACAATTGCTACATAAGTTTTCTTTTTATGGTTTGAAACACACTTAACATATAAGCACCTCAACCTCTTCAGGTATATTGTTCACTTCACAACTGTTTGATAACTCTTGTATTTCTTTTTTCTTTATTCAATGCATAAATACTTTATGATTCAGTGCAATGTAATTTAGTAGTCAAAACAGCATTATCTCAGTTTTCACAATTCTAGTTTACTCCTCAGAACAAGCCAAACATTTACATGAGATCTTGTTCTTGATAAAACATCAATGAATGCAGCAATAGACCATATACACTATTTACAGAGAAAGTATGTCATGAAAAATAGATCCACAGTTATGGAATGTTCCCGTGAACAGAAAAGTAATATTTTTTGGTGAAGATTTCGGGCAGGTGTTACCTGGGCAAACAAAGTCCATAAACTGAAATTAGAATATTCAAAATAGCAAGATTAGAAATTTCCATGCAATTTTCTTTTATACAACAATTTGTACCAATGTGAATAAACAAGCATTTTCTAAACTACATAAAATGAATTACTGCAATCTAATAAACAGGCTAACAATGTTTATCCTTATGTATGAACGTTATGTACTTTCCCCAAAAAATTTCAAAGCATTGATTGGCTCCGATATAACAAAGTCCCAACATAATTAATAAAATGATATCATTTCATTGTAATTATTTATTTTCCACAGTCCTCCTCTTTCAAAATTTCACATTAAAAAAATTGACAAATGTTTTTCTTACAATACTATTCTACTAAAGATACTTCCTGAAGAAATAATAATAATTACAAAAGAAAAGCACACCACGTTTGATGGAAGTACAAAACAATAAAAAATAGAATGTTTATATTAATGTTCAAACTTAAAAGTTTTAGTAATATTTACTGAGGAGCCAACACACTTCACAGGATATTTTCAAAAACTATAAATATTAAATATAAATATATATTCAATATCCTATAACTGTGTTGAATAACCTTCGTAATACTATCTACAGTCAACTCCAGTTGTAGTGAACTCTGATGTAGTGTACTGAAGTCACTGGTCCCATTTCGAATAAAATTACGAACATTACGAATAAAAATGAAAATATTTGGTTATAGTGAAACTGAACCTCGGCTATAGTGAACGTAGGAGGTACAAGGAAAATCCGCCATGCCACGCAGAAAAGCAATCAGTTTCATTAGCTGCTTGCATCATACCACTACTAAAAGCATCTTGTTTGTTATTAGGTGAGTAGAAGGGCATTAAGAGAGCGGGACGCCTCCAACAGTGCAATAGGCATTGAAGGGTGTCAACACTGCATAACGACACTTAAGAGACAGAACAATGTGGAATCAAGTAGAGAGAGAGCACAAACTCTCGAGAAGGATCTAGAGAAATTAGTAATGAAAAATGTCAAACAATTGAAAATAATTGGTTTTATACGAACAAATAAAGAGATTGAAATTTTCAGTTTGTGCAGTTAATATATTTTGCTGTATCTCTATATCAATAAAACCAGCCATTATGAAGAAATTCTATTTAATTTTGACATCATTGGATATAGTGAACCAAAAATGAGTCCTCAGAAGTTCACTATAACTGGAGTCATCTGTAATATGACATAAAATGTATTCAAAGACACTGCACTGAACCATAGCCAATTGAACTATATACACATTATATTTAGATATAGAAATAAAATTTGTGGTTTCTTTCCTATATAAACCTTAAAGTATGTACAATTTTCAGTACTTAAATTTTTTTCAATCAATTTCATGAATTAAAATTATATTTTGTCTGACTAATGCCTTCTTAACTTAATCTCTGAAGATTATTCAGTCATTTGAATTTCTAAACATCTGAATGAGTCAAATCCTCATTTAATTTGGATAATTTGGAGTTCTACAGCATTCCCAAATTATTCAGATTAAAATAATTGATTATTATCACAACAAGAAAAGAATGTTGTGTTGTAATGACACATGTTAAACATGTGTATTGCAATGAAACAAGTTAAACAGACTGTCTAATTCCTAGCAAAAGCAAGTTTCCCAAAGAGTAAAAGATGGTTCATTGTTATAACAAAAGTATCAGAATTCTGAATTGATCAACTTTTTTTGAAACGCTATCAATATGTAATAAATACAAAGAAAAGTTAATTTGTATAACTAATTGCTAGCACAAGTTACAGCACACTTGATCTGTAAAGAATAATAATGTTTCACAATAACAAAAGACTCAAGAATTTTAGATTTGAGAGAGATACTCATTGTGGCAACAAAGATTCAAATAGTAATTGTGGAAGTTGTGGTGATGATTGTGACCAAGATACATTGTTTACAAGTTTTGTGACCTCATTCAGAACTATCCCATGTCCAAAGAAAAAACCTTTTGAAGCAAGCTTATTTTTCTTCATCTTCTTCTGTTTCCAAAATCAACAATTACTTCTTCATAAATTACACTTGCATGTTTACTGTAGTTGCTCGATATGTTTACTCAGAATGCACTTCTTTTTCATCTTACTTGTTTCTTAAAAGATATTTTCAGATACCTAGAAACTTAGCATATAGCAATGATTTACAGCATAAAACATTCAGTGCTAAAATAAAGTAAAAGTTTTTCTCAATTAGAAACAAGCCACAGCATAACAGTAGTTAGTCAGGTACCTCATGCCTATAGATAGGGAAATTTTTTATTACTGCCCAGACAAATATATAGCTTATTTTTTCATAAATATAATATTTTATATACTCTACAGAAGACAACAAATTAAATGCTTCTATTGTTATAACCTGAGGATTGTAACGTAGCATTGCACTTTGTCTACATTAGAACAAGAAAATTTTACTTATTTAATAAAATGCAACATAATTGTACTGGCAAGACATTGTATTTAAATAAATTATTAATCAAAATCATTCTCTTCATTCTGAATTTGTTATATTTTTCTGGGTGACAATTTTATGTTTCAGTGAACCCATTTTGCCCTGAACTAGTTTCAATTGAAGTCTCAATGAATCTGAAAGTTGTTTTTGAAGCTGTTGAACTTCTGATATTTCTCGTCTTAAGTTTTCGTATTCTTCTTTTACTTGGTTAACACTCCGTAAAAGTTTCAAGATGGATACCTTTGAGACAAGAAAAATTACTTGCAAAGTAAAGAAAATATTAAATTAAAATCGAATTATGTCACCTTCAAAAATTATGTAATAAAACAATACCTGATCTATTTTATCATTTCAACTTCAACATTTCTTCACTAACCCAAATTTCTGACATCCTACAAATTAACTTATATCTCAAAACTGCATTGAATTTTAACACTGCAATCCTTACCAACAGAATCATCTGGCATGGCAATCAAAGACACACATACAATTCTAAGCCCAAATTATATGGATGGCTAAAGTAAGCACTGATAAATGCAAAACACTGTTATATCAAATGGTTATTTTGAAAATGAATAAGCTTAATATTTGAGCAAATGTCAAAGGCAAAATTTGTGCTAACTAATGCAAGGGTCATGTACCCCTTTTAATGTAAAGCAAATGCCATGCTTATTGCAAACTGAATATCTGATAAATTGTCACTCCTAACTAGGGCCCCAGATACTTAATAAATATTCTGATACACTGGGATAAAAATAAAGCATACCTCCGTACTATCCACCCATTTTAATTCATTTTCATATTGCTCTATCTTCCATGCAATCAGATCCAATTTATTGTCAGCATTTTGGACCTGCAGGGAACACACAATCACTATGTCACAAAAATAATAAAATAGGCGGTCTAAAGCGTGCAGATATCGGAAGCAGAAAACATAACATCGCGGTAATAAAAATTAAATCACAGTGAGTTGCTTACCGACTGTTCCAGACTCTCAGCTGCTTCTTTCATCTCCATCTTATACAAATCGTTTTCGTTTCAAAAGCCACAAAGTTTAATAAAATCCAACTAGAGCACCCGGTGACAACCCAATACACACGTACCCCTTACCCACCGCTCCTTGACAGAACAGGATTCTCACCCGCCGAAGCCGAACTAGCCAGAATCTCTCGATCGAATTCGTTCAGTGATGGGTTGCCAACTGTATATAAAACATTGTATATTCAGTAAGTAAGTTAAAAAATGGATATGGCCAAAAAATATCACTAATTCAAATGTGCTCGATTGAAATGTTCATCTGCAATTTTTCAATGAAGAAAAGCATTTTCTTATTTTTTCTACAAAAAACAAACTTTATCGAATTCGACATTGGAATGTTGATACTCCGACATTTTAATCCGCGAACAAATGCGTATTAGTGTGGCGCGAATTAATAGGTTATTCAAGTTGGCATATCAATTACAGGGCTTTAAGAATCATGCATCGCTATTTCTAAAAAAAATCAGCAACATCATAATGAGTTAATGAAAGAACCTTAATGAAAGAACTAATTATGGACAACAAATATTAATTGAAGAAAAAATCTCTATCTTCAATTTTGTAACTGTAATAAGACGCCGAAAAAATTAAAACGTGAAATTTTCGAAATTTCAGAGTTAATGTGAAATTCAAGGTCTGCGAAAATCGGATATACATCACTTTTGTAAGTGTATTTTGCTCTATTTTTACAAGTAATTTAAAGAAAAAATTTGAGGCCGTTTTTGAGAAAATTTTGAAAATGTTTCTGGGGCTTCAAAAAGGGAACTTTTTTCTATGAGTGAAGTTTCACAGAGTGGGAACATGCAGATTTATTTTTTGTCTAGTATCATAGTTATGAACTGCTGAGTTTAGAGTGACAGAGTCCTTGTTTTCCATAAGCGTCTTCTTTGTGAGGATTAATATTTCAAGTATGTATATGCATGAGAGTGGTTGGATTTGTAATTTTTTGAAAAGTGGTTTGCAGGACTCATGTTTGTGTGTGTTTGTCATTGTTCTCAATATTCTTTTTTTGATGATAAAAGTGTGAATACTTTCTGGGGAATTTCCCCAGAATATAATTTCGAATTTTAGATGTGAGTGACCATTTGCAGAGTACACTGTTCGTAGTGTGTCCAAGTTAGAATTTGACTTACGGATGTAGATGGCATAGCATGACTTGGTAAGCTTGTTGTTTAGATCTGTGATATGAGAGTTTCATTTTAGATAATCTTGAATAGTCAATCCAAGGAAAGTTGTTTTAGGGGCTATTTTTACAGGCATGTGTTTTATCATTAATTGTGTTGGAGGCTTTTCTTTAGAGTGGATTCCGAAAGTTTAGGGAGACAGTTTTACTGGTGTTTACGATGAGTTTATTTTTCGGAAACCATTTTACTAGTGCTTCTAGAACTGTTTGTGCTTCTTTTCGTAGAGTTTGTTTAATTTATTTGCTTTAATAATAATGTTTGTGTCATCTTCAAATAGGACCATTTTGTTCTTTTGTAGAGTCAGGGGCATGTCGTTGATGTACAAGAGAAATAGTAGAGGCCCTAGGATTGATCCATGTGGCACTCCATAATTTATCATTCTAGGTAGGGAAAAATGACTTGAAATCTTTTTATCTCTAACATGCTTGATTGTGATTACTTGACAATGATTTGAAAGGTAAGATTTTACCCATTGATGTACAATGCCTCTAATTCTCCAAGCTTCAAATTTGGAGAACAATATGTGATGATCAATAATGTCAAATGCTTTTGATAAATCTAGAAATAAGCCGATGTGGATTTCTTTCTGATCTAGAGCAACTAGTATATCATTTAGAAAGCTGAAGATTGCAGTGTCTGTAGATCTACCATTTCTAAATACATGTTGGGCCTCTCTCAATATATTATTTGAATTGAGAAAATTTTTGGGTTTATCATTAAAAAGCTTTTCTATAATTTTTGAAAATCCAGATAGTAAGGATATTGGTCTGTAATTCATGAGATCATGGGTGTTGCTTTTTGAATAGTAGCTTAACTTTTGCTTTTTTGAGAATTGTAATGAAAATGTTATCGGGGAGTGTTGTAAAATGTACATGTATTGTATGTGAATTTTTGTAATGAGCTGTTGATACTGTCACCTGATGAATATGATTTCTACGTCGAGTGTTATAGTAATAGATATCGGCGTTTTCTGAAAATATATTTCCGCCCTTAAGTCATTTTTGACAAAAACCACTGATTCGTAAATCAACAGACAAGCAATGGTAAAATTTCTAGTTTAATAAAGAGAGGCTTACAACAATCGCGTGGGTGGGCTTTAGTTATTATTCGTACAATTCTTTTTTGTAATCTAAAAATCTGGGAGCTATAAGATGTATTTCCCCAGAATATTATGCCATATCTCAGGCGGGAATAAACATCCGCGATATATACACAACGAGCAGTATGAAGGCTGACTGAATTTGAAAGAATTCTGAACGCGTAGCATAATGAACTTACTTTTGTATTCAATTCATTTAAACGGACGTTTAAATTGAGGTTTGACTGAACTGAGAGACCTAAAAATGTTGTTTCCTTAACACCAGTCAACGGTACACCGTTCATTTTCAATGGAGTTCGGAATTGTTTATTTGGAATGGAAAACTGCATTAAAACAGTTTTCTTTTCATTTACTATTAATTTGTTATTTCGGAACCAATTTGAAACATCTGATATTGTACTATTTACGGTTTCTTTATTGCAAAGAATGTTCGTATCATCCGCAAAGAGAACAGTTTTTTCGTTTCGAATCGTCGAGGGCATATCGTTTACATATAGTAAGAAGAGAATAGGGCCTAAAATCGATCCTTGAATTCCACGTACAATTGGCAAAGAGTCGGAAAGGTGTATATATAATATTCAATCATTCCCGTAAGGTATTTCCACTCTGAGATCGTTGTTTAAGGTACGAACGTAAACAATCTAGGGCAATATCACGGATTCCATATAAAGGTAATTTTGAAAGTAAAATGTGATGATCAATGACGTCAAAAGCTTTTGAGAGATCTAAAAATAATCCAGCAGGTGCTTTGTTTTGGTCCAATGATGAGGCGACATCTTTAAGAAAAGAAAATATGGTTGTTTCCGTAGATTTTGATTTTCTAAATCCATGTTGGCAATCTGAAAGCGCGTTGTGTTTACTGAGAAAGGTTTTCATTCGTACGTAAAAAAAGTCTAATATTTTTGAAAAAACTGGCAGAAGAGAAATAGGCCGATAATTTTGGATTTCAATTTTGTTGCCTTTTTTGAAGAGCGGCTTATAATATATATATATATATATATATATATATATATATATATATATATATATATATATATATATATATATATACATATATATATATAGAAATAAACTGAATATACTCAAACAAACTCGGTCGAGGAACCTGAAAAGCAAATATCTTTCTATCTTGCTACTTCATTGCTAGAATTGGCTCAATGAAAAATCATATATTCATTTCACAAAAACATGGAAATTTATTAAACAATTTAAAACAATTTTGGTATTGTATAACTTTACCCAATATAAAATTAAACGTTTGTCATGACCGTTCCAACCTTATGTCTTCGCGCGCTTTTGGACCATCTTTATCCATCTCCGACGCCGCCGTCCTCAGGTCCAGACACCATCTTCTCTCGGTAGCACTCTTCAATCACCGTTCATCAGATCAATAAACTATTTGCTGCTAACATTCCAGTCCAATCACTGACAACTTCGCCCAAGCCCTCAATGTCCCTCCAACTCGTTCACATGAAATATTTTAAGCTCCACTGTCACACTTAGAGTTCCAATTTTGATGTTCTCTCAATATCAATTCCCTAGTAGATGCTTACAAGTCCCCAAAGAAAAAAAACTCCTAACATTAATTGGAGCACGATCCGTTCATGAGCACGGCATCTGTCAGAATGAATCTCTCTCGTATTCTTTCAGCCCTGCAAAGCTCGGTTCATAATTTCGATTGTTTATTTGCAGATAACATTTGATGTACTTTCGTACCTGGCCAATCTCTAAATTTCTTGCAAAACGAACTAGCCGTCTTCACGACTGTCACTGCTTTTTCGGCCAATCCCAGAATTCTATATAGAATTAACTAGCCGTCTCCGCGATTGTCACTGCATGAATATGTTGACCTTGACGACGGCTCGCTTACCGTTGCTATGCTAGCATATTCACATAATTTATCCCCTTTAATTGACGCCATTTATAATAAATATTGTACAATATTCAGTGACATATTGGTATGTCACAATATAAATATATATATATATATATATATATATATATATATATATATATATATATATATATATATATATATATATATATATATATATATACACACACACATCAGAAGAAAATATAGTAATCAGGGTCGGATTTCCGTAGGAACGTTAGGGCAGTGTCAAGGGCCTACAGACATGCAGGGGACCACGATTTATTTCAGTACTAAAAACTAATTAGTCAGATATACAAAATTTATAATGTTTTACAAAAAATTGCAATGCTTTTTAAATTCCAATTAGTGTTCGTAGGTTTGTAAAAGCGCATAAAGAACTTTAAAATAGAAATGGAGAAATCGTTCAGTCACGTAAAACGACGTAATTCTCAAATGAATTGTGTCATCTGCATTCTTCTAAATTAGTTTTTCTAAATAAAAATTCTTAATAATTACAGTTTAATATGGTCATACAATTTCTTCCGAGGCCTACAAAACAATTGTGCCTACGCTCAAGCTTAGTCTGGCCCTGATGGTAATGGATGAAACATATTAATATATATATATTTACACTTTATTCATTTTCAACATGACAATTTAAATTTTTCCAAATTAAAACAACAAAACATTACAAAGAAAATGTATTAAAGATATGGAATGTGGAAACAATTAAAAATTCATCACTGTTTAACACATTTAAAAAAAAAGGAGTACTATGTAAAAGGAAATGTACATGAATTACTTTTAAACAAAAAGTTTCATATTTACAGTGATAATTATCTATAAATAATAATAAAAAACACAATGGAATCAATAAAACATTTCAGCATTACTCAACACACATTGCAAGAAAAATTAACATGCAATAAGTATTTATTTTTAGAGTATAAATGTGAAAATCTCCTACAATAATTAACATGGGAGAAAAACATGGTTGCAATGGACAGCAAATAAATTTCACATTACTTTCCATAACTGATGCTGGCAATTATTAGTGGGAGTGCAAATATAACCAACACAGAAAATCAATATGATATTAAAAAGAAGACCAGCATATTTTTAACTTCCAAACTACCAGAAAAAAAAAAACAAAAAAAAAAAAAAAAAAAAAAAAAAAAAAAACAAAAACAAAAACAAAAAAAAAAAAAAAAAAAAAAAAAAAAAAAAAAAAAAAACCTTTTCTCAAATAGCGAACTAGTAGAGTATTAAAATGACTTCAAAACACTTCTTATATTTACTTAACAAAAGATATACAGGACTTCACAAATAATAAATTAATTGTATTACTCATCAAAGATTTGAAATCTGTGGCTGTATTCCTACTTCACACTGTTCAAATATACAAAACATTCTTATATCCAAAGTTTTTCCATATGTACATATACAAAGGGAAAAATAAAAACTAAGAACAAGCCACAGATATCAAAATGCACTACCAAATCTGACAACGCACAAGAACAGTCACTGTGAGTTGCAGAAAGATTGACCTTCATAATTAGTTATTACCAGCGAGGTTACAGTTCCCCTTTTTATAGACTGTTTAAATTAATTTATTTTTAATAATTATTTTACAAGCATTAATTAAATAAGAAATCAACATTAAATGCAAAACACTCTTCACTGGCCTATACTTACAAAAAAATGATAACTTTAATTATAGTGCTTAACAAAACAATTTAAAAATCAATTTATTTATGGCATTTTTCTACAGATCATTCTCAGAACTTTCATTCAGCAGAAGAAACAAAATGTGCACATTACACATTTAAATTTTTGGAAATGTCATGAAAATTTTTAATGCAATCCAACAATGAAAGGAATGAACAAACACAAAAAAATCTCATTTTGATGTAACATAAGTATTTTGAAATATTAAATATTGAAAGAAATTACTGTACAATAATTTTAAAATTTACTTTGTATTATATCTTTTTTAGTACTAACAGAATCTCTAAAAATTGAAAATTTTATTTTCTGAAATAAATGTTTTTTGGAAACAAAAGTACTGCAAAACTAATTGAAAAATAACACTGTAACATGAATTTTTTTTTTAATTAAAAATAAAATTATTACGAAACAGTCTATTGAATATATTCATCAAAAGTTTATTAGAGTGCACGATGTGTTATGTGAAATGTCTCTGAAACCATTTGATTTTATCAACCTGTACTGTGCACATATTGGTCTCAATGGCAAATTTAAATAGAAAATACAAACATTGGATTAAATCAAATTTATGTTAACAAAGTGTTAAAAATATGTTCACATATAATTATGGTACTCTCTGGAAGTAACTTTCGAAAAACAACAAAGATAAAATATAAACGACATTCACACAGCTGGAATATCTAATCAGCAATTCACAATATGCAATAGCATCTCAACATTTTATTTCTCGAAGCTATTAACATTATAAAAAAGAAAATGTCACAATTTACTTTTCCAAGTACAAACTACACTGGAAGAAAACAAGGAATCCAATAATGCTTGCCAATGACAAGATAAAGTATATATTTACAAATACTGCTTCCTACAAAAGCATTTAAACTGCTCACAATTGTTTCTTTCCACACTAAAAACTTAAAGATAGCTAATGTTTTAAAAAAAAAAAACAAAGGTATCAATGAGCAAAGGTACCATTGTATCCGCAATAGCCTACTTGAAGGGGGAAAAAATTCTCCAATGACTTTCAGGGTCACATTTTTTAAATAATAGATAGTTTTGTAAACATGTTAGGAAATGCACTTGGGTGCCCAGCATGTCATGATGTCAAAGATAAACAAATTTGAAGTGTGCATGTACAACATTTAAAAATTGACACTCATTCTGAAGTTCACTTATTCTGAACAAAGAAATGGGCAACTAAAATTCTTCGATTTCTGGAAACAATATCCATAGATTACTGAAGTTACATACAACAATTAAATGTTTTCATACAAGATGCATGAATAAAGCTTATAAGTAAATTAACTCAGAATTTATGACTTCCAAACAATTTCATTTTCCTCTCATAAGTTTTACTATTAAAACAATGCAAGTTTTATATAATTTCAAAAGAAAAAAATCAAAGAGTGGTTGAAAAATTCAAAAGTTTTGATAATATAGATAATAATTTGCATTCCCATAAACAAAGCATCAAACAATGTATATTTCCCACAAGCAACCCTTCCATTTTTTTTGCACTTGAAACCATTAAGACTGAGACAAAGTAGAATACTCAGGTAGAAAGAATTTTTTGTGAACTCTTATTAATAGTGAAGATAGATCAGTTGTTTAAGACAATCACATTGCTAAATATAATATGGGAAGTCCATTTACATATTATTCAGTCGCAGAACATTGTTTGGTTCACCACATTTTCTTTCTTGTGCCTAAATGCCCTTCTAAAGAACTGCTATCTCACAATTAATATGGGTTCACATTAACAACTGAAGTTATCTCCCTGCCTTTCATCTCCATGGGAATCTAACAATAAACACATGATAATCATCCACTCTGATTTTTTAAGACTAGTCTAAAATATCTTCTGGCCTTCACCAAAATCTATATTTATGGTCTTTGGTCAAGACCAAAGATATTTTAGACTGGAATGTATATGTGTGTGTGTGTATAAATAAAAAATGTAACACAAGTTTGGAATAATTTGGATACCCTCCTCCCTCCCTGTACCATGAACTTGAACCCCTAAATAATCAACTCGCTCATTTAGATAGAAAAATAAATAAATAAATTTTATAACCATAAAAAACAAATTGTTTTTCCTTTTGTGTAATATATTAAAAGTTATAATAATTAAAGCAAGCGTTATTTGATAACAAATTAGAAACAGATGCATTCTTTGGCACACTTAAAAAAGTAGGATTTATGTGGTATCTTTTTTCGCCAGCTAACAACTTCTCTTACAATAAACTGAGAAGTAACACAAATTGTGTGAGGCCAACAGATGTCAAACGTATGGAGCTTTGAGTTCATAATGATTCACTTTCCTGCCTTTCTCGTTTGCCTCTTAAAAAACATGTACCTGGCTAGATCAACAATTTATTTATTTATTTGAAATTAAAGATTCAAGGCCCTAAGTAATCACCTATTTAAATGCAATGGCAAAAGCACAGTGGTTAGTAAACTCATTCAATTCCATCTGCCAAAATAAAGCCTAAGCACTATTGATGATCAATGATGCTGGCTGCACCTAACCATGAAGCTGAGAATTTTGAGGGAAAAGCAGCAAAGAATGTCTGCTGACAACCTGGGCAGATGCCATCAGAAGGATGGGATGGGAAAAAGAGTCTCCAGTTATAATGTAACTGGATTCTAGATATACTATTAAATTAATTTTGAATATTTTCTCTCTACAATCTAACAGATTCAATTTATGTATCATTGATGGAAAAATATTTCAAATACTTATAATAATTTATACATCATAAATTCTTATTCTTTAATTTAAAAAGTTTAATGGTTTCTTTAAGATGTGAGACTGAATAAAAAAAATTATTTCTGTAAATGCTGGGAGAAAATAAAAATTAGCATTACCCAATGCTAGCTCATTAACACCCCCCACACACTAATATATCGGCAGTGTAATGTCCCCTCTCCTTCTCCATTAGCATTACCAAATTTTTGGAATACCCTAAGATACATTGCTTAATAGTTCTTAAATTTTGGGTAAGAGAAAACGACTTTGATTATCCCATAAGTCAATGTGTAAAAGGTGTTTAGTTTTCTATGGCCATCACACCGGAACAGGTTGAAACCTAACTTGTGCATAGGGAGGAGGAGGGAGGAGGAGGAGGAGGAGGAGGAGGAGGAGGAGGAGGGAGGAGAAGAAAAAAAAAAAAAAAAAAAAAAAAAAAAAAAAAAAAGAAGAAGAAGAAGAAGAAGAAGAAGAAGAAGAAGAAGAAGAAGAAGAAGAAGAAGAAGAAAAGAAGAAGTAGTTTTCTATTTGTCACCAGATCCTTCCTGCTTTGCATGTTTTCTCATACGGTTTAATTGAGACCAACAGGTTGTTGTGTGAACTGTAAAGTATCGGATTTGAAAAAGCAGGTTTCTCATTGTCGTGATTGGCAGTTGCTTCCAAGGCAATAAGCACAATGACAAAGCAAATGCGGTACCATTTTAGAAAGCCCTAAACCCCAGCCGTGAAATATTGAATATGATGGTGAAAACAGATCTCACCGATACATTTGAATCAATTAATCAAGACTCGAGAAAAGAAGTGTTTTTTCATATTTGAAACTTAACAGCTGACACGATGTATTCATAAGTTTTTATTACTCTCAAAACCATTGCTTAACTTCTTGATATTCATCTCACAATAACTTTTCTGTGAGAGAAAAACACATTTAGTAACATGATCATCATGATAAGGAAGAAAAATTATGACATTCTTACACTTGTATACTGGGGGGGGGGGAGGAGAAAATTATAATAATCAAAAGTAAAACACTGCCACTAGAGAATTTTCTCACTTTTTACACAATTTTCATTGAAAACGAACTCAATCCAATAATCCCTAGTAAAAGTTTACAAGAAACAATATTCAGATTAAAAATAATAGAATGAATAGTTATAAATTAGGTATTCTTTAGGTTGGTTTATTAGCATAATTACATATTGATAATGCAGATAATTCATTGTACATTGATTACATTATCAATTCAACAAAACAAAGAGGGAAAAAAACCCACAAATTATTGCAAAATACAACATCCATATGAATGAATATCCATATAGTACACATGTACCATTCAAACGAACCACATCGTACACATAAAATAACACAACCTACCTTGAAAATATAACATATTTCACAGAGACACTAAAATCTTAATAGAATATTCAGGAGATACTCTAAATGATCAAAGTACAAATATTTAAGTAATTTTGTTCCATGATGTTAATGATTTAAAATATGATCATCACACATTAACATCATCATTCACATAAAAATTGCTTGAATTGATGTTCGTGTTAATTCACGCAATTTCATTCAGTGATGTTCATGTTTTAAAGCATTTTATCGTTGTTTAGTGAATTTCACCAAAGTACTAAGATTTTAATGTGTGTATGTTAAGTACGGCTAGGTAGGTTATTGACATTCATGAGAACTTTAGTTTATGTGTGATTCATTTAAATATTGTATTTTGCTATAAAGAGTTGCTCTGCTTGACTCTCTGTTTTGAAGTATTGATAATGCTGGCTACAAAACAACCACATTGTCAACATATGATTGTGCTAATATACCAACCAAGAGGATAAATTATAATTAATCTTTCAATTCCTTTCCCCAATCCATGCATATCATTCCTTCTAAATTGAAATGACTGGATACTTCAAAAGCCATTCTTAAACAAATCTTAGAAAATAGCTTTTTTCTTTGATGAGTGTTAATTTTGTAGAGAGAAATTACACTTATTAACATAAGCAAAAGAAAACACTGAAATATTAAATGAATAATGTTCACTGAATTTTATGCTCCCTTTTTAATGAATTAGTTATGTCGCTCACAATTTACCAGATTTTATTATGGAAAAGCAAGTTATTGAAATGTAATTCAATAACAAATAGCAGGATATTATAAAGGTTTACAGTTATTGGAATCAGGATATTATAAAGTTTTACTATTGTTGTGAAAGGACAGATCAGAAAGCAATTGCTCATTTACAGATTGATATGGAACAGGATGTTTGGGGGTAAGAGGTTGCACCAAACTTGAATTGTTGAAAAGGAGAGATGGTAATTAGTATATTAACAAAATTCTCCAGTATCTTATCTTCAAAAATAGAATATCATTACATTGATGTAAGCTTTCTCTAGCACATATGTACTTTGAAGTAGTACTTGTAATATACACAAATTTATAACATATGTATTATTTACCTTTAGTAAAGATTGCACAAACATGTATATTTAATCACAATTAGTGATTTTAACATTAAAAAATCACAGACATTCAGTCGAGAAAAAGATCATTCATACTAACTGATGTACTTCTTTTTTTTCTTTCCTTTTTCCTTTCTTTTTTGCATACAATATATCAACCTTCAATAACATAACACAATAAACATTAGTAATCTGCATGAAGTGTTTCACATTCACCCTACATTCCAAGTTCTTCGACATCTGTGATAGATCCATGAGCAATTTAGGCTTTGTTTGAACATGCTATTTAAAAGTTGAGAAATGTCTCCCAGTCAGGCAACAATAGAAAAGAACTTATTAAACAAAATTATTTTCATAGTTCACAAAGCCACTAAATAATATTTATATAAGTTTTCATTGCTTAAAATTACACCAGTAATATAGTTCATGATAATTTCCACAAGTAAATAGATCTCTAATTTATATTACAAAATTATTATCTGAATTTTAGTTTTCATTAAAAATACAAAAAGTTCAATACTACCCACCAAAAAAGCAATATTTCAATACAATCTTCTAAAACAATAATGAAAGACTTAGGTTCCAAAAACATTTTTCAGTTTTTTAAATGCTTTTACTGATCAATTCATGAATTTCAGTATTCACTGTAAAAACTCTACTATTTGTAATATCAGAATTCTGTGTATATTTCTTTGTTGCTTACCTCATTGGACATTAACAACACAAATTCAAAGGAAAAGAAATGTGAAAGTTTTCAGTAGAATATGTCAAGACATGACATCACAGATGGTACTGATGCTGCCTTAAGTTAACGAATAAGACAATGTAGTATGATTTCACTAATAAGTGGCAAGTATAAACCTGTGTAGTATTGTCAATGCCCAAATATACACTGTATGTTGAAACCCTTGTTCTAAAATTTTATTTCATAGGGAAATTTTGCTTGACTGTCAAGAGACAGTAGGAAGGCCACAATTATTACACACCTATACCAACATTCTTACAAATCAAATGGCACTGTTGTTACTCGTACAAATTTACATATTTACACAAAACATTACAAAACAATTAGCAAAGAAAAATAAATGAACATCTGAATTACATTTAATAAACAGGTCATGAAAGTCACATAAAAGTTCAAAAAAGGAAACAAACAACATTGCACATTCAGAAGAACAAACTGTAAAACAATATCTTTCAACAATGCATTTTCAAAAATAGCTTTCTGAAGAACTCATTATATTTTAAAACAAAGAATACAGTTGAGTAAGTAAATGCAAGAGAAATTTTAGGCAGGTAGAAATTAAATTTTGCTTTTTAAATGTTCTGGAATTTGTAAGTTGAACAATTTCTTACTCACTACATCACAGTTTCAATAATTATTTTTAACAAATTAACTATTCCTGAGAAATTGTAGAAAAAATGTATATAACTGAGTTTTTCATATTACATTAAAAACAAAAAACACCATAGAAGAGATTAACATCCCCATACAGGTCATCAATAAAGGTGGTCAATAAATTGTTACTATTTGCAAGTAATTCAAACAAGAAAAGATGGAAAATTATCTAGGACTGAAGAATATTTCAGTATGTCTGTGTACATTCTTTGAAAGAAATAATGTCCAAAATAATCTAATATATTACAGTTTGTACCATTTCTGTTCATGAACCAGAGTTGTTTTTTTGTTGTTGTTTTTTTTTTCAATAAATACGGATTTTCTTTCTTCAAAATTGATATATTTTAAAAACCATTGTAGATACATTTCCGAGATGCATAAAAAAAGCATTGCATGCCCTTAAATGCATAATTTTTGGCAATAACAGGCACAGAAAATGTAAAACTAAAAAAGTTGCTGAATTGATGCACCATTTCTGTTCATGTTATTGAGTTTGGAAGTAAGAATGTAAGAGCAAATGCTGTCTTTTTAAATGAATTTTGAGTTGGCAATGGTCTATGGCATAGACTCTATGTGAACCCTACGACCAATGTGAATTAAAGTGATTTACATTCGGTTTATCGACTAGAATATGGGTAAGCAGAAAGAATTTGGTACATGTTTGAAAGATGTCAATATTAATTTAGCCCTCGAGAAAAATAGGACAAATAGTAACTACAAAACATTTAACTGTGCAATATGTCATTAACAAATTCCAATATAAATATACAAGTCATTCTGAATTCTGCTGGACACTTTATATGTTTACCATGAAAGAATTTTCAGGAAGAGACCATTTGTAAGTACGATGAACAGTGCTCTGAGAAACAAGTTTACAAAAGAGCATGCCAATAAAAATCATTAATTCTGGAATTCTCAGCTTACATCTGATGAGGTAAAAGTTTATCTTTTTGGATCTGTTGGAGTATATAGTGTGCAGAAAAGGAGGCTAATACCCTTCCAACTCTAATACATGAAAGCAGATCAATCATTCTTTGAGGCTGTACATCATCAAAAGGTGTGGGAAACCTACATTTTATCGATAACAGAATGAACAAAATAGTTTACAATCATATTTTAAAAATAAATACAAAAACATGTAATTTAATAGGAAATGTCATCTTTTTATATCTTTCAGCACGAACAGGAAACATACAGAAGCTGTTAACACGGAATGGGTAATTTGGAACATGTGAAGTTGCATATACCTCCACAATCAGCAGAGTTAAATCCAATCAAACCTCTACGAAAATTATTAAAAAGCAGAATACGAAAATTCTAGGTATTAATAATAATCATTGATGTTACTAATAATATTATAAAGGAAGACAAAAAATGAGGGAAAATAAAAGTTTTCAGAGAGTGAAGTAAAAAATAGTCCAGAAGTTTGCCAGAGTCTTGTTAATTCAAAACAGTGACAATGACAAGCTGTCAAGGCTAAGGGCTATTCAACAAAATAATAAAACTTTTTTCCTGCATATATTGCAAGTGTTTTTGTTATTCCTAATTTGTACATGAACAGTAATAGTTCAAAGAAATGCAGCATGGATTTATTTATTGCAACGTATTTTGTTATTTTGTATAATTGAGATGTTTTCATTTTGGGTATTTATTTTTATATTTATAACAAACACATGAACACAGAAAATTAAGACAACATTTATTCTCTTTGGTGATTAGTTACATTTCCTAAATGTTTCTGTTTCAACAAAACTGATATAAACTGTACATGCACTCAGTAAACAAGACACAGAACATGATTTTAGCTATTCCAACAGTTTCTTAGATATGATTATTACTTGCTCATTTTATGTTTAGCAATGTTCAATTGTAATTTTATAGCACTCGTATCTTTATCTTGGTCAAATATAACCTCTTGCATTTCCTCACAAAGTGTGAAAATATGACAACTTACAACAAACAACGAAGGATGATTCAACAGAAGAATACTTAAAACTAGACAATGAGCTAATATAAATGCAAATTAAATGCTAGTTATTACAGTCTCTTGCTTAGTATCACAAAGTAATATTTATGTTACTTAATTTTATCCTATAATTACAATGAAAACGTCTTTCTTTATACGAATTTCTTAATTTCATACGAAAACTGGAAGATTTATGCAATATTCTATAATATATACTCTAAAATTTGTATTATGACTAACAGGCCTCCAGTTTCAAATGTTACAAATCTAACATGTGCTCCTGTACATTTCCAGGAACAGAAAATGCACATGTAGGCAAGGCTAGTTCTGATGCAATAACAGCTCAGTGAAAAGAATGAAATATTCCATTCTTGATGTTACAAAAGGTACTTTGCAGATCAAAAACCTACAAATTTTCTCTATTAATTTTTTCTTTTGAGTACAGTGAAGATATGCAAAACTGTCATTACCAAATAAAAAATTCTCAAAAGACATCACATGGGATGTTTTCACATTTAAAGAAAAATTATTTTATAAATGAGAACATGAACATATGATTGGAGATTCAATTGCAAACACGAGATGAAGTCTTAATGGGAAATGTTTTAAATCTTTTGCCTTGTTTTTAAACTTAAGATATAAAATTTTTTAAATGCTTGTCTTTAAAGAACAAGTGAGTATTTAAATTTGCAAAGCACATTTTGGGAACTGTGGCAAAGGATAAACATAGTTTCTAAGAAGCAGCTATCTCAGCTTTTTCTGAGAACCACCGACTACAAGATTTAGGCACATACCTTCCACTTCAAAGAGCTGTACTTTCTACAGGTGATACACAGCGTGCAGGTGTATTACCTCCTGGAGTACAACCTCGCGGTGTAGGCAGAACATGTTTCTGCTGGCAACAGCCTTCCTTAATTGGATGTAGTGGAGGTGGGTTACTAGATGGGGTCAGAGCTTCTGGAGTTGTAGATTCAGAAGAGCTAGGGCTGCGTCCTAAGTGATGAAAAAATTGAGCATATTTAATTGTTGCTAAGTTTTCTAAAATAAAGTCTGAAATAAAGTTGCCTCTATTGTCTGATGGAATTCTCAGATCATGAAGATTTCAATTCAATCTAAACTTAATAATATTTTTAAAATTTGTAAGAAATAGAAATAGCCAAAAATACTTTTACCATAGTATTTCCACAATACTGTTTCTTTTTCACATCAAATTTATGCAGCAAGGAAGTCTCAATGGACATATCTCCTTCAAAATTTCTCAAAATGAAGGCTATAAGGTGTTGATATTCAAATATTTTTCATGCTATACAAATTAATTATGATGGCATTTCAAATTCATTGAAGAAATTTATTGCTGACAATCTATTATTAAAAGTAATAAATTAGTTTCTCAATGCTTCAATAAGTGTGCTTCATTTAAATGCTTAAAAGGAATTTTTAAAATTTCTTCATGCCGGAAAAAAATGGTTGCAAAATATGTAAAATGTAACATTATTTCTAGTGTTTGATGGCAAGGGTTATTTCTAATTGATGCAAATTTATATCTCTCTTTTTTTTATATAGAAATATAATTCTATTAAATAAAAGCCTTACTCTTAAATTTTAATGGAATACAGCTTGTCAGATCTTAGCCCAAATTCATGTTTCCCAAGACTTCATTACATATAGATTTTTACTTTCTTGTATACATACGTATATATGGAGGAATATACGTAGTATAAAGTTATGTAATGCTGTGGAAAATAGATTTCAAGTTTTCAACAGAAATACATGTTTTGGGGGCCCCTGATACTGAAAAAGTGTGTTTTTTTTTCAAAACATCCATGTGTCAGTAAACACTACTAGCACCTAAACTATCCGTACAATCTTTTCCAAATTGAAGAATGCCCTGTCGATCTGGCTCTAGTTGAAGCTTTGAAATTTTGAAAAAACATTCTTTACAATTTGAGGTCCCCTAACATTTTCAAAATTTTCTCAAAAACGGCTCCAAATTTTTTCTTCAAATTTCTTGTAAGAATAGAGGTAACTAAGAAAGGTGGCATAGGTCTGATTTTCACAGTGAACTCTGAATTTTCGAAAATTGGAGAAGTTTGAATTCTTTTCAGCATCTTCCTACAACTATACAATTAAAGACAGATTTTTCCTTCAAATGAAATTTGTTGTCCATAAATAGTTTTTTCATTAAGGTCATGTAGATTTTTTTGAAAATTTTACTATTTTCGTGCAATATTTGCAATTTTAAAATCTAACAAAAACAAGATTTTCTCACAAACGGCTCCAAATTTTTTCTTTAAATGTTTGGTAAGTGTAATGCCAAATGTACCCTGTGTGATGACATAAAACACTATATTGCTATATTCTTCTGTTTTTTCAAAAATTACAAAAATGTAATTTTTTTTACTTCTCTCGCATCGATAACATTTACATTAGAGGCAAATTCTTCACATTATATTTATGATGAGTACATATGATTTAAAGATAAAATTGCTTGAAAACGCAACAGTTTTCTGTTAAAATGAGCTCAAAATTCTGCATTTTCAGAAAAGCTCAAACAACATTTTCTCAAAAATGGCTCCAAATTTTTTCTTCACACTTTTTGTACAAATAATGCTAATTGCATTGTTTAAGATGACCTATAATTAATTGTGCTGTATTCTTTTGTTTTTCAAATATTACACAAACGTAATTTTTTTAAAATATCTATGCACATTTTCATCAATTTGTATACATTATTGCATTTGTGAGTGAAAGGTCTTTAAATAACTTCAAATGAAGTTTTTCGAAAACTCAATAGATTCCTATGAAAAACAGCTTCAAATTTTGCATTTACAGTAAAACTTAATTGGCATTTTCTTAAAAACAGCTCAAAATTTTTCGTTGACAACTTCTATATTCTTCAATGTGGTTTCACACTTTTTTAATATTCTTGAAGTAATATTTTGGTTCTACTATTACGAAACTGAAAAGTTGAAAAAATGTAAAAAAATGTACTTTGGGCAGTGATAAAATGCAGCTGGCAATTTAAGAATTTTCGTATGTATACTTATGTTTCACTTGATAAAATACCATTTGTTTGAGATTCTCTCTTTACCTATTCCTTCAAAATTATTGATCTGAATTGCCCGGGAAATTTGTGGTGGATGCCAAAAATGTCACTATGAATATAATTACATATTGTAGATATGCACAACATTTTTAGTTTTTGCAGCTTCCTGTTACGTCCACATTTATGAGTTTAGTGACATGGAGAGGCAATGCAAAAACATGAACTCTGACTAGGCTCAATCTGCGAGTATAATACAAACCCACATTTTTCAACCAAGATATTTAGGAAAAGAAACTCGTGTTATATTTGGGTAAATATGGTAATTTGTGGAAGCACTTTAAATGAAGTCCTAAAATTATTTGAAATTTTCTCAAAACTTGGCTTCAAATTCTTTCTGTACATTTTTAGATTGAATATATACAAAGGCTTGCTTATAAAATTGGCATAGGTCTGATTTTCATTAAAAATCAAATGTTTTGAATTACTTGTTAAAAATTACTTCAACACCTTCCCCTTCATTTTTGAATAATAAGTGAATTAAATATTTTTCATAGTAAAATCTGTCTTCAAAAGTACATCTTAAATAATGTCAAGTACAAGCTTTTGAAAATATGAAACATATTTGCATAATTTGAGTGAAATTGTCAATATTAAAAAATTACATTAAGATTAGTTTTTCTCAACCGGTTCCAAATTTTTTTGTTACAGTTTTTTTTAAAGTTAGACTAAAAGCACTTAATCACATGACATAAGTATAATTTTGATTACAGCTTTTGATTTTTCAAAATTGCAAAATTTTAAGTTTTTAAAAACTATTTCACCCATTGTTAATTTTTAAAATATAACAAAATTAATAAAGTACAGGTCAACTTCAATTTAATGGATTTATGCACAACTGCTATCAAAGACTTCTAATTAAGTGTGATGAAATATCAAAAGTTTCGAAGAAAAAATTCGAAGAATTCCTTGTAAAGACTTGGTAAATAGGGCAAATGATTTTTGGACAGTCAATCAGAGACTGAAGTTATATTGTTTGCTCATCCTTATAAATCAGATAAACTTTTTTCTATCATATACAAATTTGAAAACAGAGCAATTGACGATTTTTGAATGCTGCATACTTGTCACTTTTAGTATAAATAAACTATTTTATTGTAAATGATTGACTTATTAATTTGTGATTCCAGGCACATCAATTGCCAAATTCATTTATCCCATGAGTGTAGTGCATGCTTTTTTATTGCAGGAGGTGGCAGTGATATCCCCCACTGGATGGCAAGTGCTGACCCACTTGGCGGTTTACAAGGTCTTTACCCAACCATGTATCCCCCACCAACAGGGCACTGCCCAAGTCTAGACAAGCTTTAAGCTCCTAACATGTGGAGTATTGTAGTGTGAGTAAGTGTGAATGCAAAAGGGGTGAGGATAGGACAAAGAAAAGGAAGGAAAGTTTGCATGGGGTCTGTGACCTGTTTGGTAGGGCACTACTCTGACATTTGCCTGGTGTTGGTAATTACAGGCACTTGGTGCAGATCGCTCTGCGCCTCAATGGGATCATTTGAACATTATGTGGACATAAAGGGACTTTTATTATGAATGTATAAGTGTGAAAAACGTATAAATATAAAAAGCATATCTGAAATTATTTACCGTGGGAATTATAGGAATTTATATGGGACCTGCCAAAAAAAATGTATAAACATGAAAAACGTGTAAGTGCGAAGCGTACAAACGGAGTTTCACTGTATATTGTTTAGCAATAGAATATAAATAGTATCAGTATTGTTCTAGTTACCATGGGAAATTGATTTGTGTTTTACATTCAATTTGCTAATAACTTAATCTTGTCGATCATTAAAGTATAATCATAAGCATTCTATACCTGTTATATCAATGTAAGTGGCATATGTGCAAGAATTTTAGTAATAAATGTGATTATTATATTGTAAAACATATATACATGACCTTTTTTATTTGTAACCTGTACAGCAACACCACTTATTGTAGCATAACTGTACCCTAATATCTCTGAATGAATATGAATTTTCTTACACCAGAAACTGAATGTCTTCTTTCCTTTAATCTCATATAACATAAAGAAAATATTAATAAATATGTTTACCTGAATAATTATAAATATCAAACTCCAGATCCTGAGGTAATGTTACTCCAACAGACAAATGCATTGCAAGGCTTTCAAGCCAAACTTCCATCACTTCAAATGGCGGTCTACAAAAAAACAATAATTAATGTTAAGCTCCTCTGTGAAAACTCGTGAAATAGTAATTAACCTCAGAACTAAATGATTAGTGAGCAAATTCAGACAAAATATTTCCTTCTTCAGTTCAAGAATAGATTTCTAGAACAGATTACAACTTCTTGCAACGAAGAACATAAATTATCCAGTTTTCAGTTAAAAGTAAAATATTTTAAAAATTATTATAATTAACAGTGACAAATGAAGAGGAGAAAATGAAATAATAAATCTTTTATTTCCTTTACACAAAAGCTAAGATTATTTTCTTTACCTCTTATCAGGATTAAGGTCACAGCATAAGAATGCAACCCTGTAGAATGGTTCTGGACAGCTACAGCAGAACTTCTCCCGAAATAAAGGTTGATTCAAACCAAAATCTGATGATCTTGGCAGATAATCGGGATCAGCATGAACACGACCAATAATCTGGAAAAATACATTTTTTTATCCAAGTGTATAAATATGTTAATTTTCAGTGAGACTTAAGAATTTGGGTTTATTTAAAATTGATATTGCTTCATAAAATATATCTAAATACATTTCATCACTAATTAATTCACTGAAATGAGTAAATCTTTCTTTCTTTCTTTCTTTTTCTTCTTTCGTTTGTCTACCAATTACGAAATCTGACATTAAAAAATTGCTTTTAAATAAAAGAAAACTAACTACCAAATTCACAATCAATCACAAACAAATTTTTAAAATGCAACATACATTCTAATACTCACCTCACAGAGAACAATACCAAAAGAAAAGATGTCAACCTTTTCATCGTATTTATTGCCTTTCATCATTTCAGGGGCCATCCAATATGGGTTACCAACAACAGTATACCTTTTCTTTCGTTCGCATCTTCTACCACCAGCAGTGCTGTGTTTAGTTGTTCCATACCGCCGACGATCAGCTCCAGGACCTGAATTATTTTGTGAAATAATTCGAGCTAGTCCAAAATCTGCTACAACAACAGTCTTATCCTAAAAGAGAATAAATAAGTATTGTCAAGTCAGGTATTGTCAAAACAATATTAAATATATAAAAACAGTAACTTGAAATTAAATGTTATAACATACCTCACGCACAAGACAGTTATGAGAATTGAGATCACGATGAATAATGTTCATGGAATGCAAGTATGCCATTCCAGATGCTATATCTTTGGCAAAGCTTACACGCTGTTCCCATGGCAATGGTTCAGAGAGATCGTGCACCAAGTCTTTTAAAGTGCCTCCTGCTATAAATTCAGTAACCAAATGAAGTTTCTTGTCCTTGTAAAGAACACCGATAAATCGAAGCACATTGTTATGATGCAGACTGCGAAGAACTGCAACCTTTAAAAATTAAACAAACCAAATAATAAACAACCACCACCAATTAAAAATGACAAACTATTCAAAATATGACATATAATCATCCAAATTTAATAGATCTTATACTTCATCCCATTGATCAGATAACACCATATTGACAAAAAGATTTTTAATTCTTGGCTACATCAAATCATAAACAAAGTGCATGTTATTAAGTAATTTTTAATTTTTTCAATCCTAATTCTTACCCCCACTTTCCATCGAAATCCCTTCTACCTAGCAACCATGTTATAGATCGTCACACCATCAACCCCAGTATTATAGAATGAAGGAAGACATGGTTAGATAATTGTCTAACCACTGAAAAAATACTAGGAATAAATTAATATAACATGACATATTTTCATTAAAACATATTTAACTTTCTTTACCAACTTTAAATCTTTTACACAAACTCTGAGACTGTTCTCAAAGAGAAAGGAGCAGGTGTATGTTGTGCTGAGTCAACACCCTGTTTGCAAGGGCAAGATTACACACAGGCTCAACCCTTCCATGCATATAAGGAAACCAATCAAAGAAAATAAGTTTCTTTCACAAAATCAGAGTCAAGGTGTCAAAACAACACATATGTATATTTTTTCATTTTACAACTTTTATTTCCCACAAAAATGGCTTTCAAATTTTGGGAAACATATTCCTCTATGTGTTATGGGAAACATTTATGTTAGTTTTCAAATTTGATGATGCTTTTTTATTTTATTCATTAATTTATATAGGATCCTTCCCTTTACAATACATCACATACAAAGTATACAAATTTTATTTAATAAATTATGGCACAAATATATTTTCATTATATTTTAATTTTATTTGTTGTGGAATGCCAACTATCAATTTTGTTGCGATGAGTTACATTAATGGAATTTTAAAAGTATGACTATCAGTTTTTATTGTTCTTTGTTAGAAAAATGTAAATACAAATATCTTCTAACTTCTAAACTGTCACAATTTGTGCCAAATAAGAAACACCAATATCAGGATTACTAGATTGGAAACTTCTACATGTGGAAAGCATGTAACTCATGACTAAATTAATCCTTAGAAAAGCTTCCATATTTCTAGATATATCAAAAAGTAAAGGCCTTTTCATGAAGCATATCATATAGTTTCAGAAATGACAATTTTTTTTTTTATGTAGACCAGTTCATTACGGATAATAAAAGATCAAGGCTTTGGCATTTTCTGAAGAACATTCACATTGTGAATGAAAACCTTTCCAAATGCATGATTCATTTATCAATGGACACATGATGATGACAGTCTCCACTCTATTCAAATAAGGAATGCCATGGAAAATTTACCATTCCTTAGTTTTGTCTTGTTCTAGGCTTCAGTCATTGTGCAGCTCAATTTTGCCACCATCAGAAACAATGACATTAGTTTTCTTCAATCATCAATTACAATTTCTGAGTCACTGTCAACATCATCCACAAAAACAAACCATGTATTCTGCATCAAGAATGAGGTTATATTTTTCATCACTGTTGCATGAAGCAAGAATTTACAATATTTCATTGTCATTGTCAAAAAATTCCTGCATTCTTGTTCCTGCATTCCTGCATTTTTAATCATATTAACAATTCTAATGCCTAGCAACAGTTTGTAATAATTTAAATCCAGTAAACCATAATGTAAATGCATTATAGGATAGTGTGTGCCACACCTATAATCCTATAGAAGCTATCTAGTGTGATACTTGATCACAACAGTCAACATCATAATTATTACTATCATAAATATACAATTGACTCACAACTTAGATGGACACACTTAAAACAACACACTGACATTGAATTCAATGATTTTTCACTATGCTCCTTCAGACTGGAATGAAAATAATTGAAGGAAAATATAATATGTCCAAAATGCATGAAAGGGTTAGGAAGATTCTGCATGCATATTGCAGGAGAAACCCAAGTGAGAGGTCTCTTTAAGGTCATAAACCACATCACTGCAACAGCAGTGTAGAAATGTATCTCACCTAAGAACATTTTAGAATGCTGTGATTCAACACTTCATTTGAGTGTTACATTGTATTTCATATTTTTTATTATTTTATTTTATGAAATGACTCCAACAGGCAAGGAAACCCTGTTTATAGTTAACAACATAGGTAGCCAAGTAGGATACACCACACTCTCAGTCTCTATATTTTTAAATATTCCACATCAATTGAATCATACAATTCTACATTTTTCTAATTTAACAAATGTGTTGCATATGACAAATTACATTTATAGAGTAAATAAACCTAGTGTTCATGAACTTTGTTGTAATCATGTGAAAATAATATGAACATAATATATTGCAGTTTTTGTGTGGATTCACGAGAAGGTATATTCAGAGTTTCAAACAGTTTAGTGAAATCATGTTCATATGTGCAATCATTTATTGTTCTAGCTTTAAATATTGTGTAAAAGAAAGAATGCATTATGCTATACTGTTTCTATTCACATAGTATTTTTTCCTGCAGCATTTCTGTACTTTATATGGAGTGTGTACATGTGACAATAACAAAAAGATGAAAAATAGGAAGAAGTTGAAGAAAAATAAGAAGGGGAGGAAGAGAGAATGAGAATAAGAAAAGGGAGAAGAGGAGGTGAAAAAGGAAGTTGGAAAGCTGTAGAATAGGGATGTGACATCGAAAACTAAACATCGAAGTTTCAAAATATTGACATTCAAAATCAAAACATTGATATACCACCCCAAAACATCAATGCTCTTGAAACTGGTCTTATCGTGTTGGGGTAGGGACTTTTATTTTGACAGCAGCAGTGTTTATTAATTTATAATTATGATTGACAAACCTGACAAAAAAAACAACTGAGCTAAAGCTTGAGTGGTCAGGCACATCTCAACTGAACTGAAACCCTGAACTAAAAGTAGTATTTAACATTTTTATTTCATATTTTAACTTTTACAAAATTGTGAATAGGGGACTTTTTTCATTCACACATAAAACATTGTAACAGACATTGAATGTAAAACAATAATGTTGAAAAACATAATTTAATAAATCAATGTTTCTCTAAAACCATCAATATTTTAAAAACATCGATAACAATGTCACGTCTCTAGTAAAGAATGGTCACACATGAATCTTTGCAAGTTACACACCCTTCCTGCGAGAAGTCGGCAAGTAAAGGGCCACTATATTAAGACATATTAATACTTTTTTATGGGGATGGAATGTTTATGCAGTAATAGACTACAGCTGTTGGGTTTAGTGGGTTAAACTCAAAGAGCTTTAGAATATGTTCTAATTAGAGAGAGCAGTTATTGACAGAAATAGTACCAAGAAATTCAATTTCTGTTTGAAATTATTTTTAAAATCCATTTTAAACAAATCACTACGCAGTGTTAAAAAGTTTCATTTTCCATGCTCTGATTTAATTTCTCTGATTTAATTTCAGAATACTTACCTCCTTAAGAAAATTTTTTTGAGCTTCTTCATCTACTCTATACAATTCTTTTAGCACCATTACTTCACTAGTATCACGATGAGTCACTTTATAAACTTGGCCAAAGAATCCTTTGCCCAGTAATTCACCTTTGACAAGGTCAGACGCTCGAAAAATACGCTGGCTCTTGGGTTCCACACGAAAAGATCGCGTACGAGATAAGTCACAGGTGTCGCGGGATGTAGGTGGTGACCTTCACATACCATTATGAACTGATCAACATTTATCATGTCATACAATGTTTCAGAACTAAAAAATACTATTTCTTTACAACATAAAGAAAACATTTAGAAAGAAGCATTTTTTAAAGATATTGTAAGGTTCCTTTTCCCCAAGAGTTAGGATTAGAGAGAAAAATCTTGCATAATGATACACTCTTTAAACATGCTTAACGAATACATTTATAAAAAAAATTAATACTTTTAAAGACAATGAGGAAACTGGATTTTTGCACGGCCAAAAGAATATCTATTTCATTTCAGTGATGATTCTTTTTTGTATTCTACTCATGTAACAGCATACATGAATAAACTGTGGAAGTACATTCAATCATGTGTGAGTAAAATACAGTTTCAAGTTTTTTTGTCACTGGGACATCTCAGGATTTTTTCAAAACTGCTCAAAAGGGATATATAAGGGGAAGAGTGGATATACAGTAAAGAACGTGTTGTAAATAGGCAGGCAATTTTGAGAAAATGGTTAACCTTTGCCTACTCATTCAACATCATTGCTGTGTTACAATGGATCAACCTTACTGATTCAGGACAAAGGTTTCCAACACACAAGTGTCAAGAGCAAGATCATTTGTCTTTCTCAGACATCAACACAATTGAAGCAAAAGTACGCTACTTCACTCAGTAGGGAAACTTGGAAACAGATACTACATACCTCCTGCAATAATTTTCCCTTTTCATTGAGAACAAAATGAACCACAAAACAATAATTCTTTAAAATTTTTATGACAAGAAAACAGATAAGATTTCTATTATAATTTTAACTGGAATAATCTGGAAATAAACAAATATACAGCAAAACCCCTCTTACACTTTTCATGGGACCCTAGAGAAAATGGTGTAAATTGCGGGAAGTGTAAATACGGGAAAATGATTTTTTGCTTCAAAACTATGAGTACAGTATAATGAATTTATATACATATAATCAGATTATCATATGCTTTAATACGTAGTTAGATACATAATAAACAATATTACAAGATCAAACAGAAATTTGACCAAAATTTAAGACTTTGGAAATCAAACGCATATTAACATCGAAGCATAGTGCATTTTAAATGTCGCAATACACTTCCACGAGTCCCCGCAATCCATTGGTATCCGCTGGTAGCCTTTGACGATGCAACAATGTACTTATTGTTGGACGTTGGACGAAGGAAAGGAAATGTTATTTCTACCATAAGAAAAAAATGCTAAGTTTACATTTTCCCCAACTCAATAAAGGTTTTCGGCAGTTCGTAATGATTTCCAACAAATCATTTTTTATTTATTTATGAAATAATAGAAAGAGAGTTCTTGAAACTAATTTTCCATTAAAAACGTATGGAGAATTTCATACTTTGATGTTTGAGCTATTAAAGGGTGGGAAAAATTACTTTAGAACGAGAAAGTGTGAAATTATGTAGGAGGTTTAGTAAAATAAACATATCGTGAGGCTACTTCTCTTAGGCCTGAGTCACATGAGCGTTGCGTTGACGCTCACTTACTGCTGATATCATTGCGTCGATGCCTGTGCACATGTCACATAACGAGCATGGTAGATTACACTATCTTATGCGAAATGACATACGAGCGCTCTTGGCAATGTGTGTTGTGCCCATAGCTCAAGCAAGACGCTACAACGTATGTCCAGATAAAGTGTGTTTTCTAGCTTTCCACACATGACGCTCGCTTGGCGACTAGCATTGGCAACAACGCACGTCGCCAAGAGCGCTCGTGTGTTGTTTCGCATAAGATATAGTGTTAATCTAAATCGCTCATTAAGTGACGTTTGCGCAAGTAATGACGCGGCTGGCGTCATCAGCTTTTAGGTGATGCGCGTCAATGCAACATTCGTGTAACACAGACCTTGTGATTTTCTACCACTACACGTTGGTCATATTTTCTACCTTTTTAAATACCTTTGTAACATCATGAAATGAAAATTTGTATAGGCCTAGCTGCTCAATAACAATTTTCAATGTATTTCAATCTTCGACTCTTCAAGTAACATTTTGTAACTCTATAATATCGCACCATTTCAATAGTCTTTCTGTTAGGCCGTGTTGCAGGAAGGTGGAAGCAGGAAGGTGGCGGGAAAGTGCAGTGACAGTACCCATTGTGCAGAACGCGAAGTGCTTTCCAGACTGTGTTGTGACAAGCAGACTATTGTAAATTGCGGGAAAATTGAAATTATACTATCGTAAAAGCGGGATATTTATAGCATCATGAATATATACGAAAATGGATGGGACCAACAAGAAATGTTGTAAATGCCGGGAAAACATAAATTGCGAGAACATAAAAGCGAGGTTTTACTGTATACAGTATCCAAATCATCTCAACATTGCATTAAATAAGAAAAAGAGAATATGGAAATTTGCACAAAAAGTGAGCTCTTTCACCCCTCTTTGATTCATCTGCAAAGTTTTCAGCAAATCATTTAGCTTTCCCTGATTGTTTTTGTTACAATATTCTTTTTATATTAAGTTTTCTCCATCTCCACACTACCTCTATTTATTTTGATAAAGGCTGTCGCTCTCAAAGCAGCTATAATACAACACCTCTGTGACAGTGTACTGGATTGAGGATGTGTTATTAGATGAATATCAACCATTTCTGTTGAGAATATGTTCACATCTATTGTCCATAAGAAATGAGGGTAAACACACTAGCAACTTTTCTTCTCTTTTACTTGTACAGGATATCAAGAATTGCTTGAGGTAAAAAAGCATCTCAAACTGTTATCCTCTTCATTAATACATACCCATCGAGTAATCGTGACATTGAGGAAGAACGCTCTTTACTGCAACTTCCACGGCTCCGTCTCAGTTGGCGAGAGCGAGAACCACTCATGTAACCTTCATCTCTTCTCTTAAATAACCTTTCTCTGTCTGGAGGTAGGGAGCGTGGACCACTACTGCTTCCATTCCCTGGACTTAACGCAGGTGAATGTGAAGGATATGGAAAGCTTGGACGTCTTCTACTCACTGCATCAGGATCATGTTCAATCGTAAGCTATAAAATAAAACAAGAATGATAATTATGCAATTTCTATACATAGTATAGAAAAAGTGATGTAATGCGGCAAAAAAGTTTGAGATAGATATTTATTAAAGTTTGCTTTGGGCTAATGCTCGGTGGCAAGCATGATTACAATTAGAATTAGAGGTTGATATCCTAGTTCTAATTAATTACTACTTATCTCTAAATTGACTTATGGCTTATCTAGCATTTCACTTCATTTCACTACATTATACTGCACTGCACTCCCAAACCCTCCACTACTCTTCACTTCACTCTATATGGAACATGACCATATTAATATTAATATTAACATTAATAATGATATGGTAAGCAATAATAATAACTTAAAAAGTACACCAAAGCCAATAAGTGTTAATAATAATAATGATGATGATGATGATGATGATGATGATGATGATGATGATGATACAAGTCTCAGTATTATTAGTGATGATCTAGATGGAATTTAGCATATTTTTAAATTTGACTTCATTAGAAGGAAGGACCTCTAGTGCTTTCTCTGGTAGTTTGTTCCAATCTACTACAGTGCGATTCACAAAGGAGAACTTGCCTGTATCAGTTCCTTGCTTTCTACATCGTATTTTCGAAGGGTGGTTCCTCTGCTTTTATAATCTGGTTTCTGTAATATTTTATCGATGTCTGCCCATGCTGTGTCCCCTTTGTACGTCTTGTACATTAAGCATAACACGCCTGTTCCCTTCTCTTAGAAAAGAGTTCCCATTCATCTCATCGATCAATCACACGCCCATGATTTACAAACTTTCTGCACCATTTTTGAATTTTATTAAACACCTTGATTTGCCCTTTCCTGTACGGTTCCAGCATGCCTTTCTGTATTCCAAAATAGAACAAACAAGTGTAGAATATGCTAAGGATCGTGCATTTGATACTGTTTTTAAGAATATGCATTATAAAGTGCAGCGGCCTCCATGATTTTTTGACCGTATTGTTAATATGATCCGACCAACTCAATTTGCTTCATAGGACTACACCCAAATACTTAGTTTTTTACACGTGGTATGATGTTAGTTCCTAACTCATAATGAGTATACATTCGAGTGAGTCTTGGTAAAGCACATGAATTTACTCTTTTCTGGGTTTAATTCCATCTTATTTGTACATTCCCAGTTCCATAAACAGTTTAGATTGTTCTGTAAAATATTTTTATCCGAAGACAAGCCAATACTCCTAAATATTATACAATCATCAGTGACAAGCATAAGCAGGATTAAGAGGGTAAAGATGGGGGGGGGGGGACTGCCCCCCAATGTTGGGACAAGTTTTTTAAAAACATTTCGTTTCGCAGATCTTGAAATTTATATGATAAACGATTTACTTTTTTCTGTATTTTGAGAAGAAATTTAATAATAATTCAGTGAACAATAATTTTATTAAGCTGAGCTAATAAGATACATTAATAAATTGATGAACTATAGTTTTGTATTGTAAAATGCGTGGGATAATGTTCAGCATAACTGTGAATATCCCATATTAACAAATCATTTTTCAATTATATTGCTTTTAAATGTTATTTACTCCGAAATTTAACAGTTTTGTGCCTAAAATCATGAGTTTTAATACTCAATTAATGTATATTATAATTAAATAAATTCTTTCAATTACAAATTTCTTAGCATTCTTGAATATTTTCAATGGGAAAAAATATGTGCTTCTCACAAAACAATGTTTCAGGGGCTGCAGTGCTAAAAAAAAATCATGTTTTTTTTCAGCATTCCTTGTAAACTATCAAAGGGTAGTCGGCAAACTGAAAAATTTAGGCCAAGGTCCATGTAATAAAACGATTTTCTTTAACAGATCTTGAAAAATGCAAAAGAAATTTGTGAATATTTCACAATTTTTGAAAAAGTGACACAGTAAAAATATATAATTGATGTTGTGTGAAACGGATTATTATATTACATGTGGTAAGTATGTTTTTCCATTATAATGTAAGATATAATGTAACTAATGCATGATGTTTGATGCCAAGTGTATACTGAGGAAAAAGGAACCTATTATCTCAACTAAATATTTTCTGTTATATTCAATGTTATTATAATAATTTCACTTTTCTGATATTATAAACGCGAATCTGTTTTTTTTTTTAATCATTATGTCGGTTCCATTATTATGAAAAAAGTTTCATTGATTTTTGGACCACAGAACAATTTTCTTTACAAATTTATAATAAATACTAAAATAAATGCACAGAACTGTTGCAGACATTTGCAAAGTATACTTAAAATCAAAGTGATTTAAAGACAAGGAAATGGTAAAAATTGTATTATATTTTAACTATGGCACAGACTCTCATATTAGTTAGTTTTCTAAATTCTTTGGTCTGAGCGAGCTTTTCAATCTTGCCCCCATCCTCTTTACAGCTGTCATCTATCGCCGCCCAATGTTTACTTTTTTCAAAATTTTCACAATATTTCAGTTTCCTAATGGTAGAACCAATATATTACTTTAAGAATATAAAAGAAGAGTAAAATCTTGTCATTTAAGGAAATTTTTGTTGAAAACTTTGGAGTCGTTTTTAAGAAAATGGCATTTACGCGTTACTGTAAATGTAAAATTGAAACGGTTTTAACAGAAATCTTTTGAGTTTTCGAAACACTTCATTGAAAGTCATTTGAAGCTCTTTGTTTCACTAATGTATACAAATCACTGGAATTAAGCATATTAAAGGTGTGAGTGATATTTAAAAAAATTACATTTGTGTAATTTTTGAAAACACAAAAGAATACAGCAAAATGACTCTTATGCTATCTTAAACAGTGCAATGAGCACTATCTGTATGAAATGTTTGAACAAAAAATTAGGAGCTGTTTTTGAGAAAATGGCATTTGAGCATTTCTGAAAATGCAGAATTGTGAGCTAGTTTTCACAGAAATGTTTTGAGTTTTCGAGAACTTTATATGACATTATTTAAAGCACATTTACTCGTAAATGCAATAATGTGAACAAATCACTGCTAATGTAAATATTAACAGCGTGAGAAATAAGTCCAAAAAACTTAATTTTTGAAAAAACAAACATAAAGAATTAGATAATACGGCAGTTATGCCATCTCATTGAGTACATGTAACATTGTTCCTAACAAAAGTTTAAAGAAAAAATTTGAAGCCCCTTTTTATGAAAATCTTGTTTTTGTTATTTTTTAAATTGCATGTATTGCATGCAATATTATGCAAAAAGAACTAAAATTTTCAAAAAAATGTACTTTACTGTAATGAAAGAAATTTTTTAATGTCATTTGAAGGATAAACTCTATCTTCAGTTTTGTAGTTGCAGGAAGTCGCCGAAAAAATTCACTTTTGCAATTATTGAAAATTCAGAGTTAACAGTGAAAATTGAACATATGCCACCTTTATAATCGTATTTCACTCTATTCCTACAAAAAATTTGAAGAAAAAATTTGGAGCCATTTTTTGAGAAAATTTTGAAAATGTTCCTGGGGCTTCATCTAAAGTACCCTCAAAAATTACTGAATCTTTTTCAAAATCACAGAGCTTTGTCTTAGGCCACATCGGTACAGGTCTTTTCATTTTGTGAAAAATGTTACTTATGGTTTAGGCGCTAGTGTTGTTCACATACACCAGACGGATGGATATTTTGCCATCAATCGATTTTTCGGTGTCAAGGACCCACAAAACATGGATACAGGCTACACCATGAGTTAGAGGATTTTTTCCTAAATTTAGCCACTTGATTTATCTACATTTTGGTTAGCAGGGCCTGGCAATAAGATTTTTCTGCCAAAAATTCGCCGTTTTTCGCATAGCATTATACAACTTTCTCTCAACTCCATCAGCAGCATTGAGAATGTGAAAATATGAAGAAAATGAAGGAATACATATTTAAGGGCCCCTGATACCAAAAAAGTGTTGTTTTTCTGTTTGCAAACAATACTAACACCTGAACTATTCGTCCAATTTTTTCCACAATGAATCTTCACTGGTCAATGTAGCTTGACTTGTTCTGTGGATTTGAAAAAATTTCTTTAAATTTTGGGGGTACTTTACATGAAGTCCCTGCAACATTTTAAAAATTTTCTCAAAAATGGCTCCAATTTTTTTCATTAAATGTCTTGTAAGAATAGAATGAAATATACCTATGAAGAGATACTATAGAGAAATATACCTATGAGGAGCAGATATTACTTACAACCTGAGAACAACAATTTCAGTACTTTTGGAAACGTTAATAGAGATCATGGCGACACTTCCTGTACCTTTCTTAGAAAATTTCCCCTCCCGAAAGTGTAACTTAACAGACCTCTGAGGTGGTGCTGATAACCCTTCAAGTAGCTTGGATTACATGTGACATTCTTATTGTCGTGGTTGTCCGCATGCGAACACTGCAGAGTTAAAAGAAAATTTCCTTTTGGTTTAGAGCAGAAACTCCTCAAATGACGTTGTTTGATGGGTTTCTATTCTGAACACAATTTTTTAGGGTCTTTCTAACTACATTGCAAGAGTTGCAAATAGCTGATTTTTGTACTAAACGATGTGTGTATTCTCTTAGAACAATATACTGTTGCTAATGCATTTTTTAAATTTTTGGCGATTGATGGATTTCTGAAATAAATGATTCAATTATAAAGACAGCGAGCTTTTCCCTTAATGAAATTTATTCCTTAAAGATAGATTTTGATATAAGGTCAAATACAATTTTTCGAAAATTTGAGTACTTTTCGCATAATTTTGTGTGAAATATAGGCAATTTTTAATTTTGTTTACACAATTTTTTTCTCAAAAATGGCATCAACAATTTTCACCTGGGATAGCGTGTGGAACCTTTAAAGAGTGCAGGTCTCGTGTTTGTAGAAATGTTTGAATACTGAAAATTGCAAAACTTCAAATTTTTTTTCGTCGTCGTCCTTCAACCTCAATTATGAAGATCTTATTTTCTTAGTGAAATGTGTTTATCAAAGATATGTTCAATTTTTTGAAAATAGAGTACTTTTTGTGAAATTGTGCCAAAATTTTGACATTTAAAAATACATTTCTTAAAACATGGCAGACTTTTTTTGATTAAATTTGGACCTTATATAGCATAAAGGATGTTTAAGAGAATGGTACAGAACTCATCTTGATTGATGTACCCCATTTTTCGAAAACTGAAAAAAAAATGTAAAATATCTGCGTCTTCTTAGAACTTAAATGGTGAAGATAAAATTGTTTTTCTTAATGAAATATGTTCATCAAAAACAGATCATCAAATAAGGTCATGATTAATTTTTCGAAAATATGAGTATTTTTTGTGTAATTTGGCATCAAACGTAGCTGTGCGTTTCGAATTTCTGCACTTCGTGAACATAATTTGAGAAGTTTTCTGCTATTCTTATAAAAGAAAGATTGAATGATGGTAATAAAATTAACTTCGAACTAACAAATTACTTCTTTCTTCAAGAATTGTTTATTGCTGACTATAGTATGTTTCATTTGTAAAAGTTTGAAATGACTACTGTCCCTGGCTATTGAAATAAACGATTCGTTTGAATTGGTTGGGTTTGGATTATATTAGCATTATTTCTTTACATGAAAGAAAAATTGAAAAAATTGAGTAGGATAATTTTGTACCAACATTTTTAACTTCAATTTCATATTATTACCTGCATTACCGGGGGGGGGGGGGGATACAGCGATGGAAATAGGGTTTACTCCTATTTCCTGGCGTGCAACCCCATCAATGCATGTTCATGTTCTTCGTGCTCCCTGTCAATTCGGACCCTGTCACTCTTAATCTCTGTATAGGCTATAAGCAAAGTGATCTTCAACTGTGCACTTCTACAAAAGAAGTTAAAATTCCTTTTGAATATCAAGGACGTGATAACATGATCATTTCGACCGGAAAAATTACAAAGTGGTACCGCCAACGTCATCAGAGAAGGGGTGCGACACTAATCAAAATTGAAATAAACTTGCATGTGTTGTAGTGGTGTTAATAAAGAATAAAAACTCAGCTATTGAGTTTCCAGTGAGACATTTGTTCCGCAAGTATCTCATCTATGCACGTGCAACCCACAAGCAAAAATATAGGTGCTATGAGGTGCTAGGTACTCTACTCATGTTGCACCATACAAGCGGCAGTATTTGAAGTTGTGTTATGTGAGAGTCAAGAACTTTGCAATCCTCAAGAAAACTTGCGACACTTCTCAGACGTACTTGGATTTTAACTCTCAGCATTATCATGTACAGAGTTGAATTCTGGACTTTACTGAATACAATACCGTATGTAAATGTGTTAAATGTTGAGGGAAAATCTGAAAATAACAAAATCCCAGTTTTAAAATCAAATTCCCGCTTTATTCCCGGTTCTTCCAGGCTTTTTCAAATTCCCGTTTTTTTCTTGGTTTTCAAGGATTCCAGGATTACTGGCCACCCTAGTGTATTTGAGAGAGCATGTGTGTGTATGAGCGTGTGTATTTGAAAGAGCATGTGTGCATGGGTGTGTGCTAAATTAAGGCTTAAACTCTACTCCTTGTTTGAAACATTACTCTTTAACAATCGAAATTTGCTCATTCATGTTCGAAAGATTTGGTTGTCAATATTACCTTAACAAAAGTAGGTAAATAAATATCCCTTTGAATGAATGGCCAGAGTTTACTATATCCAATGATTTTAGTTTAAAAAGCTACAACAACCTGGTACTCAGTAACTTACAAATAGGAAACGTCAGCAAACAAGAAAAATGGCACGCAGCTTACAACAAAAATGTCTGCCATTTGTGAATCATGTACAATAAAAAACCTTTTAAAAAAGGTTTGAAACTCCCAGAATATCCGGAAATTTACGTACAAAATATGAAATTTTTCTGAGATATTGAAGTGATCAATTCATTTAATTCTGGACCATTTAAAAGGGAATGATCCAATGGGTAAGCTTCCATAGTGAGGCTACATATACTCCAAAGCAATTTTATAACTTTTTTGTTTTGTTTGTTTGTTAACAAAGTACACTCTGTAGTAGCATTTTGAATCCCAAATACCTATGTCTGATTATTCTTCTCTCAAATGTATTGGTGGCAAATTCGGAGCAATCATTCCAGCGGTACTAATTTATTTGAATCATGTACCTTTGAAACAACTTCACTTTTATATAACAGAAGATTATTGAAATCTTTGCTACCTTTAATAATTGAATTTGATTTATCATAAAACATTTAATCAATTAATTTGTTATCAATTAACATTAAATATTTTAATCTATTTTTTGCAAGAATTTTACTTTCATAAAAAAGGGAGCTGCAATAGTATATGTCAAAGGTAACTGTAATCTCAGTAAAATTTGAACCCATTTTTCTCATAAATCACACCTTTCACTCAATCTTCCACATGCATTTAAACCAATTCCCTATCTTTTATCTCTTTCCTTCCTTCCAAGATACAATATATTTACTTATAAATATACTAAATACAAACAATAAAAATACATCTATTTTATAAAAAAATAATACACAACTTACTTGCAACACAGTATCTGAATAACGAATCAGATTCTCAATATTTTCTATTGGTTGATCTTTCACTGGAGTCCCATTCACTTCTAGAATTCGATCTCCTATATGAAGCGACATCAAATCACTGCTCATATCCAACCTGTAATAACAATCTTTAATACAAAAAACTCTTTCCTCCATTTTTGTACTAGTAATTATTTCAATACTCTAAATGAATGTCAGCTACTGCTCAAACAAGGCATTTTCTCTTCATTCTATATAAATGCAAAACTATGCTAGAAATGAAAACATGCACATGATCTCCCACTTCAAGACTGCCACACCAAAAAATTGTTTTGAGACAGAAGTTTACTAAAAAGAAACCTCAAGACTAGATTGTAACCTCAGTAGTTTCACAGAAATGGAAAAGGAAGGAGGTAAACAACAAAGAAACTGAAAAAGGAGGCAAGACTCACTTACATATTCTGGCTATACTTTTATGAAATATTACTCGATAAAATGATAGTAATAACATGACTAAAACTTTAAATGTAATTTCAATTAAAAAATAACTTCAGTCTTTAATATCTGACCTACTCAACATATTAATTACAAATAAAACTGTTTCTTCTGAGTAAGAAAACCAAACTCTGATGTACTAATGCAGATTATGAACAACCAAAAATTCATACCCACAAGCTTAATTTGCTCCCACACAAACAGAATCAATTACTTTTAAAATATTATTTTCTTTTTGCATTTCAAACCACTATTGCCAAACTGGTAGCAGCTAAAGGGGAGCCATGGAGCCATAGCACTCTCAGTCAACCCAGCCAACAAACATATTTCTAGCATTGCAGCCTAACTTGCTAAGAGAATTGTGCCATTGCTCATTGAAGGCCAGTTGCATTATGCTCTGCTTCTGGCAACTGCATTGCAAGAGCTGCTAGAGCAGACCTAAGATCTGAGTTATGCTTCCTTGTGATGAATAATTTCAGGAATTTTAATGAATGCACGGCGGCTGTGCCCACAGCAGTGGCTCTGCCATCGCAGCGGCCTCTGTGTGCATGTGCATGTTTGCTAAAACTCCTGAAATCATTCATCAGAAGGAAGCTTGTACAATGGACAGACAATTCTTAAAGTCTCACGAAAGGTTGGTGTGCATGAGCACCACACAACAAAGTCTCAATTAGATACTTATACCAGAGCCAGCAACTAGCCTGGTACATGTTCCAGATTATTACTTCCAAATACAATTAGGTACTTCCCAGTCCTGAATGATTACTACCATAGTTGATCAGTTTAGTATCAGTTCTCCTTCACGGGTAAAATACAGTGCGTAAGCATGAAAAATGCATCTCAGCAAATTCATAAAATTATTCTTTGTGTCTCATATTTAAACACTTATCAAATTATAGAGTATTTAAGTTTGTAACAGAAGCTTCATCTTATAAGAAAAGTATGCTATGACAGAAATAGAAAATTTCCTTTCAGCTATGTACAGAGAATAAAACTCTCTTTTTAAAGTGCAATCAGTAGCTATGGTTGTGAGGAGTGGGAGAATAAAGAGGAGGAGGAGGAGGAGGAGGAGGAGAAGGAGGAGGAGGAATAGAGGAGGAGGAGGAGAGAGGAGGAGGAGGAGGAGGAAGGAGAGGAGGAAGAGGAAGGAGGAGGAGGAGGAGGAGGAGGAGGAGGAGGAGGAGGAGGAGGAGGAGGAGGAAGAGGAGAAGGATGATGATGAGGAGGAGGAGAAGAGGAGGAGGAAGAGAAGGAGCAGGAGGAGAAAAGGAGAAGGAGGAGGAGGAGGAGGAGGAGAAGAAGGGAGGAGGAAAAAGGAGGGAGGGGAGGAGGAGGAGGGAGGAGGAGGAAAGGAGGAGGAGGAGGAGGAAAAGGAGGAGGAGAGGAGGAGGAAAGGAGGAGGGAGGAGGAGGAAAAGGAGGAGGAGGAGGGAGGAAAGGAGGAGGAGGGAGGAGGAAAGGAGGAGGGAGGAGGAAAAGGAGGAGGAGGAGGAAAAGGAAGGGAGGAGGAAAAGGAGGGAGGAGGGAGGAAAAGGAGGAGGAAAAGGAGGAGGAGAAGGAGGAGGAAAAAGGAGGAGAAGGAGGAGGAAAAGGAGGAAAAGGAGGAGGAAAAGGAGGAGAAGGAGGAGGAGGAGGAGGAGGAGGAGGAAAAGGAGGAGAAGAAGGAGGAGGAAAAGGAGGAGGAAAAGGAGGAGAAGAAGGAGGAAAAGGAGGAGAAGAAGGAGGAGGAAAAGGAGGAGAAGGAGGAAAAGGAGGAGAAGAAGGAGGAAAAGGAGGAGAAGAAGGAGGAGGAAGAAGGAGGAGGAAAAGGAGGAGAAGAAGGAGGAAGAAAAGGAGGAGAAGAAGGAGGAGGAAAAGGAGGAGAAGAAGGAGGAAGAAAAGGAGGAGAAGAAGGAGGAGGAAAAGGAGGAGAAGAAGGAGGAAAAGGAGGAGAAGAAGGAGGAGGAAAAGGAGGAGAAGAAGGAGGAAAAGGAGGAGAAGAAGGAGGAAAAGGAGGAGGAGAAGGAGGAAAAGGAGGAGAAGAAGGAGGAGGAGGAGGAGGAGGAGGAGGAGGAGGAGGAGAGGAGGAGGAGGAGGAGGAGAAGGAGGAGGAGGAGGAGGAGGAGGAGGAGGAGGAGGAGGAGGAGGAGGAGGAGGAGGAGGAGGAAAAGGAGGAGAAGAAGGAGGAGGAAAAGGAGGAGGAAAAGGAGGAGGAAAAGGAGGAGAAGGAGGAAGAGGAGAAGTGATGTAAATCATCCAACTACTCCACTTGACAATTTCACTTGTTATAAAACAGGGTAGGAACTTTTTTCCTCAGGAGCAAATTTCCCCAACTATTCCTTGTTTTCCAGTATTCCCCCCTCACACTTCTTAAAGAAAATGTTGAAGCTACCAAGATACTATGAAATAATGGGTCAGCTATCTCATTTTGCTGAGACCAAGTAAAAATTAACATTATTTTCTCACAATAAAAACTGAGCAAAAAATATTGTTGTAATAATAGATTGTTTTATAACCCGCTCAAAATTTTCCTCAACTTTTAACGTTTCTTCTACAGATTCTCCTCTTTTTCCAGAACAATGAAATTCCCTAATTTTTCCCGGCCTTCCATGCTCCTCAGAAAACCTTAAGGTTCACTAATCAGAAAAGATTTTATTTTAATCATAGCAAAAAAAGATAACATCTTCATTCCTAAGTAATGAAGACACGTGCGCAGCCAAAGAAAAAGAAGCAAGTAAAAACTCATGCTGATAATAACAATATTACATAAATCTTTCTAAAAATGTATTTCTGTATAAAACCCAATAGTTGCAATCGAAAGTAAGGATGAGGCGGATAATGCATTGTCTGTTACTTATCTTCAGACTAATCAGAGAAAAATAAACTCAAAAAAAGTCAGTTTAACAGAGAACCTTGATCTGCTCAAGGCTTGTCTTAATGATCCAAGCCTAGAAAAGAGATTGTTGACTTTTCTGTCACATGCATAAATAAATGGCAAAGAAAGCTGGTTATGTCTTACTGTTCTGGAACAAGTTTCATGTCAACAATTTATTACGGCCAATCACAAATAAATAAAAACACAAGGAAAGTTAATTTTTATTTCAAAAATTACTTTTACATAATACTATTCCAAAGACTCAATACAGTCCTCCTGAGTTGTTATTTTACTGAATGAGGCACCTAAAACAGGGTGGACAGCGATCTGGGTTTTTCGAATTCAAGGTTTTTCCCTGGTTTTCCAGGTCTAAGAATATAAATTTTCCAGGTTCTTTTTCACACATTACAACACATTCTTACATTCTACTTCTTACGTACTAAACAGAAAGTTGTGTAATATTGCGGGGAAAAGCAGCGAATTTTCAGTCGAAAAACTCTTATTGCCAGGCCCTGGGAACGAAAAAGTGGATAAATCCAGTAGCTAAATTTAGGGGGGGGAAATCTTCTAACACATGGTGTAGAATTCACGTTTTGTGGGTCCTTGATACCGAAAACTCAGTTGACAGCAAAACGAACGAATGAATGAACGAACGAACGAACGAACGAACGAACGAACGAACGAACGAACGAACGAACGAACGAACGAACGAACGAACGAACATCCGTCCATCCAGTGAACAACGCTAGCGGCTAAACCGTTTAGCCGACATTCTTCAAAATTCATATTCCTTAATCGATCTGGCGATTATATTGAATGACCCTTATATTTGAAACCAATATTTTAATTTTGGGGGTACTTTACATGAACCCCCTGGGACATTTTCAAAATGTTCAAGGAAATGGCTCCAACGTTTTTGATTAAATTTTGTTTTTGGATAGTGTGAAGGCCGTTTATGAGAATGGTGTAGATCTCATTCGTTGAAAACCATGATTTTTTCAAAAACTGCCAAAATCATCATTTTTTCGGTGTCATCCTACAATTACAATTATGAGGATAGGGGATCCTTTAATGAAATCTGTTCTCAAAACCTAGATTTTGAAATCAGGCGATGTACAATCTTTCGAAAATTTTAGTAGTTTTCGTGTAATTTTGTGAAAATATAGGCAATTTTTAATTTTTTTTAAACAATTTTTTCTCAAAAATGGCATAAACAATTTTGATTCAGCATATATAATGGATAGCGTATAGAATGTTCAAGAGCGCAGGTGTCATGTTCAATGAAAATTCTAATTTTTGACAATTGTAAAAATTCTAAATTTTTTCGCCGTTTATCTACACTTACAATTATGAAGATTTTTACTTTGTCGCACTTAAGGAACTTCTTAAGAAGAGAAATTTATGTAACGCTGTATGAAAAATGGTGCATTATCGGCAGAAAAACTCGTATTATAGGGCCCTTGTAATGATAACGTGGTTAAATCCAGTTGCTAAATGTAGAAAAAATCCTCTAACATGTGGTGTAGCCAGAATCCATGTTTTATGGGTCTTTAATACCGAAAATTGTTGGCAAAACATCCGTCTGTGAACACCGCTAAAGGCTAAACTGTTTAGCCGATCTTCTCCAAAGTTGCAGATATTCCCCAATCAATCTGGCTGATGTCGCAGCCCCTTGAATTTGAAACCGATATTTTAATTTTTGATGTTTTTTTACATTAAGCTCTTCGGACATTTTCAAAACGTTTTCGGCATCTTCCTACAACTACAATTATGAAGATACAATTTTTTCAAAAATGTATTCCTTAAAAACAAATCTTCAAATACGGCCATGTTGAAGTTTTAGAAAATATGAGTATTTTTTGAGTAAATGGGTGTCAAACTTAATCGGCCGCTCTGAAAATCCTGCGTCTGCACATCCTGAGCAGCTACCTGTCAGACAGACTTCTGATCTACGACACCGAGGACAGCCAGAAAAGCAAGCGACTGATGGCAGGAGTGGCGCAAGGATCCATCCTAGAACCAGACTTCTGGAATGCAAACTATGATGCCATCCTCAAGATGACAATGCCCGATGGCATCTTTCTTGTAGGATACGCGGACAACCTTGCAGCAATCATCACTGTACGCACGCTAGAGGGCCTACAAATAAAACTGAATCAGATGATGAGACGAATACAGACATGGATGACAGACCACAAACTAGAACTGGCCGTAAACAAAACGGAGATAACCCTTTTGACAAAACGCCGATTGGACCCCGTGGTGAGTATGGAAATACAAGGGCACCGTATCTATACGGCAAAAAGTGTTAAATACCTTGGGCTAACACTGGACCGCAAACTCGTTTACTGGGAACACACAAAAATCGCATCATAAAAGGCTGCAAAGATTGTAACAGCCCTGGAGAGACTTATGGCCAACACAAAGAGCCCAATGTCCAATAAGCGTCGAACTCTGCTGTCCATAGCACAATCCATCATGCTATACGATGCAGAGATCTGGACCAACGCGCTGAGGTGCGGAAGGTACTCCAAACTGCACATACTGCGGCCACGCTAAGGACAACGCCCAGCACACATTCTTTGAATGCGAGAGATGGCACGTACTAAAGCACGATGTACAAACAAAGCTAGGAGACATCAATCCAGACAACGTAGTGGACAAGATGTTAAACAGCTGTGAAAATTGGATCACGATCGCAGACAACGTGACACGAATCTTGAGACAAGAAAAACGATGAGAAAACAATACACAACACAACTGACCATAGAAAAATCTAGATCCAACAAACAAAACTGATGACACACGACAAAATATGCTTGACAAACTACAAAAGACAGAAGAGAAGCCTATAGGCCAAGAACACGGCCCCACTCTGATGAAATGTTGAAGAAGCGATACCAGAGTGGACCAGGCCAAGAAGAAATGGGGTTTGTGTTTTTTAGTGTGTGCGAGCCTCACACTATCTAGGGAAATGGCCACTCGACTCCCTAGGTGTCTGGTAGAGATTTTTCACACCATCCCCCAGGCCCCCCAAGTTAATGTTGATGTTAATTAAATTAATTGTTAAATGTGAAAACGAATAGATGAGCGGCAATTGAAACTATTTAATTTCCATATCTAATGGTGAGAAAGTACGTGCTGTTTTAGCACCGCTATTTTTCTTGGTGAAATGTGTTCATCAGAACATCTTTATATATTGTCATGTTCTATTTTTCGAAAATTTGAGTATTTTTTGTGAAACATTGAGTCAAACATTGACATTTTTTATACATTTTTTTCTTAAAAAATGGCAAAATTATTTTTGGCTAAATTTTGACCTTAAATAGTGTAAAGGACGCATAGGAGAATGGTGCAGGTCTCATGTTGGTTGATATGCTCGCTTTTTGGAAAAATGAAAAAATTACAAATTTTTCTGCAACTTCTTATAACTTCAATTGTAAAGTTACAATTTTTCTCTTAATGAAATGTGTTCACCAAAAACAGATCTTCAAATAAGGTCATGATGAATTTTTTGAAAATACGAGTGCTTTTTGTGTAATTTGACATCAAACATAGTTGTGCGTTTCGAATTTCCTGGGCTTCGTAAACATAATTTGAGACATTTTTTGAAGCTATTGCTATTCTTATAAAAGAAAGTAGATTGATGGAAGGTCATAAAATTAACTTCAAACTAACAAATTACTTCTTTACTTCAAGAAATTTTGATCACTAATTATGGTATGTTTCATTTGTAAAAGTTTGAAATGACTACTGTTCTTGGCTATCAAAATAAACGCATGCATCACAGGCGCTTCATTTGAACTGGTCAGGTTTGGATTATATAAACATTATTTCTAATACTTAACATGAAAGAAAAATTGAAAAAATCGAGTACCATAAATTTGTACCAACATTTACTTTAATTTCATATTACTACCTGCGCTGCCTTGAACAATGCAGCGAAGGAAATAGGTTCTACTCCTATTTCCCGGCGAGCAACCCCGTCAAGATCACCTCACGTTCATTTACTTCATGCTCCCTGTCAATTCAGGAACTGTCACTCTTAATCTCCGCATACACTATAAGCAAAGATAGCTTTGACTGCGGTCTTCTATAAAAGAAGTTAAAATCCCCTTTGAATATCATGGACGTGATAACATGGTCGTTTCGATTGGGAAAAATAGCAATGTGGTGGTGCCCATGTCGTCAAAAAGGAGGCGCGACACTAACCGAAATTCAGCGATTGAGTTCCCGGTGAGACGTTTGTACCGCAAATATCTCGTCCATGCACATGTAACTCACAGGCAACCATAGAGGTGCTAGGTACTGTACCCATGTTGCACCTACACAAGGGACAGTGTTTGAAATTGTGTTATGCATGAGTCAAGAACTTCGCGATCCTCAAGCAAACATGTGACACTTCTCATACATATTTCGATTTTAACACTCACCATTATCATGCACTGAGTTGAATTCTGCACTTTACTGAATACGATGCCGTTAATGAATTTGTGCTAAATGTTAGGAAAAAATCTGAAAATAACAAAAAATCCCGGTTTTCAAATCAAATTCCAGATTTTTTTCTGGTTTTCAAGGATTCCAAGTTTGCTGGCCACCCCGTAAAATATATTCACAACCACAATGTTCAGGCATACAAAATTAATTCTCTTGACAATTAGAGATATGAAATGAGAATAATTATTCAAAAGCCAGATATTACCTAAGCAACTTTCTTGACCAACGGCCTACCTTCCCAGGTATAATAAACAGATAAACATAAAGCTTGTAGCGAGCACTAATGACATTTAAAATATAACATTTTCATTGATGTGAAACAAGCTATTTGCAGTTGAAGATGAGAATTCCTATTTGCTTTTTTCTCAAAAACTCTAAAGAAATGGCTGAGACAGGTCCATATCCTTTATAAGACATACCTAGAATTCCTGAGAAAGTAAAAACAACTTATGATAGTGCCAAACACAAAATTATTGAGAAAGTTTCAAAGGCATGCAAGTTGGAAAAAGGGTACAAATTCTGATGTATCTACCCTCTAAGTAATGCTTTGGATCAGGCTTCAGCATACACCGGTGCAAGTATTTAGACAATACAGAGTAAAGAAGTCTAAAACGGTCAATATTCTTATCAATTCCTCAGAAACCCCTGGGAAAAAGGTATCACATGAGAAAACCAATTTATCGAAGCAAGCGTGTGAGTGAGAGAGTGTGTGAGAGCGTGAGTGTGTGTGTGTGCGCATGTGTGTGTGCGTGAGTGAGGGTGTGTCTTTCTATGACATAGACACGTCAGTTCACACCACAGCTTGCAGCTGCAAGTTCTTCAAATATCAACATTGCTAGAGAGAACGGTCTATAGGAACACTTCTAGAACCTACAGGAACCTACAGGACCCATATGGGGATTTGCTGAAGCAATATTAAATCGCAATCAGAACACAAGATTCTAGAATAGAGAACAAGGAATTTTGAAGCTTCAAGGGTAAGAGGAGACGGAAAGAGAACTTACTTGAACTTGGATCGCCAGATTCATCAGTCACATTTAAGTGAATCTGTATTACACTTTAGGTTGGACCACTAGATGCATCAGTCGCATCTGGATGAATCTGTATTTGCACTGAGGATCAAAGCGACAAATGCACAAATCACGTTCAGGTGTCTGAACGTTTGAGCTCTGATCGCTGGAAGCATCATCCGCATCTGCGTGAATCTGTTTTACTTCATTTCAGCTCAGATTACTGGACACGCAAAGTTTCTGCCTTTACAATCAAATCTATTTCATTCAAGTAACATTCTGAAAACTGTCGCAACATGCTGCACTTGATAGAGGACTGATTGATGAGTGCATTAAGATTGGCATAACGAGTGTGTTGTTCCGAAGATGACTGTGCTGCTATCTGCAAAGGACATCCGCCAAAAGGAACTTCCAAAGGCCCATTGTTTACGGCCTTGCTACCTTCGTCTGCGAGCTGTCTGAAGCCAGCCTCCTGGAGCCGGCTGCTGAGGTTGGAGAAGTCTGGCAGGTCACTCACCTCCACAGGGCATCCCTATAAGAACAACTGAGCAAGAACAGTGAGGTTTTCTTTAAACCAAGTACAGGTTTGAAACTTAGGTTCTTCCAACGATTGATGAAACAAAAGATTCTTGTTAATTTCTAAACTAAAAGAAAATGGCCACACTATGACTAACTTTTGTATATTAATTATAAGTTTAATTTTTCTATTGAGGTGGTTGAGCTCACCCAAATTTTAACATTTGTTCCATTTCAATTTGTATCATTAAATTTATTTATTAATACAACCCAAAATAAATATTTTTCTATTGTAGCAATGCTTCCCCTTCCATAAGACCAAAAGAAGGTTTCCTACACTGCTATGTGTATGTATACACACGCATGCACACACACACACACACACACAGATAGACATATAAATACACATACATACATACATACATACATTCAGGTGTCCGGGGAGGAAACTTCAAAAATTGGAAAATAAGCTCTTAAGACAATTTTAAGGATATTTTGTCTAAAAATATTTTGTCTTTTTATAAACGACCTACCAGGGTACATATTCAATGGTCAATGTCTGCTTTATGCGGATGACATGAAAGTACATAGGGTTGTAAACAATGAAGTTGCTTTGCTCCAGCAAGATCTTTGCAATTTGCAGACATGGTGCAGGGAAAATGATATGAGGCTAAATTTGGTGAAATGCTTTGTTTTGTCATTTACTAGAAAAGGAATAAAAAAATTGCAGATGAAACCTTGAACAGAGTTGATTGTATGAGTGACCTGGGTGTCACGTTTGATGATAAGCTGACTTTTGGGAATCATATTCAGGGCATTATTTCCAAGGCACTGAGAATACGGGGTATGGTCTTGCGAAACTCTATGCAGTTTCAATCTGCTATGACCCTTTTGATTCTTAATCGAGCACTTGTTACACCAATTCCAGAGTATGCATCGCCTGTTTGGAACCCATATACAAAATTGAGTATATCAGCCATTGAAAGAGCTCAACATTAGTTCTTACAGGCTTTTGCCCATAGAATTGGCATGACAATGGCCCCAGACAATCATGACTCTGATGTCATTTAATTAAGATCTAAATTATGCTTCATTGTAGAAAAAAGCGTGCCAATATTTATTTCCTATGTGATATTTTGTTGAATAGAATAGACTGCACAGACATTCTTTCTTGCATACCGTTTAGAATACCAAAGCGAATCTTTAGGAGAACGACTTCCTTTTTAGTTGACACATCTGTGAGTAACTATTGCACTAATAAGACGATGAATCGTATTTGTGGTTTGGCGAATAGCTTGGGTGCTGATTATGATGTTTTAACAACTGGAAAAAATGCCTTTCAAGGTTTTTTGAATTGACATCTTAATTAGCTCTAAGTGAAATTTGAAAGTTTGTATGTACTTGTATTTTCGTTCTTTTGCATCTTTTTCAACTTTCATTTTTTTGAAATTTGTACGTTTGTAAGTATTTTTATTCTCATTCTTCATACTACATTCCACCTATGAGATTTTTTTGATATTTTATGTATTTGTATTTTTACTATGTAAAGGGTATCACCCGTAAATTTGATTAAATAAATAAATAAAAAACAACTTGGAAATTCTGAATGGCTGATATTCTGTGGGTGCTTAGTGTGCGCAATTTGATTCCATTTTTATTTATTGGTTATTTTTTCTTTCTGAACAAAAATATTAATTTTTGTAAATAATAAACAATTTACATGTTTCTGGAGTGTTTCTATGCTTCTGCAATGCAAATTTTTGCAAAATGGAGTCAAATTGTGCGCCTACACACGGCTGAATTTCAGAATGTCTTTCACACTTTTTCATTTTCTCACTGATATCTTATTTGAACATTAAAACATGTGATTGCTTACAGGATAAAGAAAATCAGAAAGAAAAGAAGCTTAAGAAATCACACAGCCACAGACAGTACTCAACAAATTAAAAAAAAAAATCAAAGGACAAATGCTTCATTACATGCACTGATAGTTGAAAATTCATCACAAAAATCCAACACAACACACACCATTCCTTCACTGAAAAGTATGCACATTGGAACTTTGCAGTGCAAAAGTCTCTCTTAAAACTAATACATTAATGAAGCTAAACAGTGCTACCAAGAACAAGAGAAAAACTTCCACTTTCATACTAAATGATCTAAAGAAAGCAACAGAAAGGTGTCAGTACTATTGTCCTGAGAGAATATCCAATATGCACTCTTCTATTGTAGGCAGTCACTTGCAGTACCACCTCTGAATTACACAAGGGAAAAGTAAATATAAAGGTCTCAAGAGCAACTTCTAGACAAGCAACTTTTCATTCATTTCATGTAGAGAATCCACGCCTATGTAGCCTCCACAAAGATCTCCAGACAAGACAAAAGAAGCAAAATGAAACTAATGACATCAGGCAAAATGAAATCACAAACAAATTTCAAGCAACAAGCATGCTACAAAACCATTAAGCAGTCTTTTCTCATTTACCTATAGTGGGAGAGATGACAACACAACCTAAGGGCAGCTTCTAGAAGGGAGACAGCAAATTTACCTATCTTCCCTTGAACTATACTGAGAAATCTGGAAAGCAATAATACAGATGCTTAATTTATGAAACGCAAGAAAATCAGATTTTAAATCCAAGGTACAAACATGTAACAAACTTTCCTCTGGCTTCTCACTACAAGTAAAAAAGCAAATTAAAGAGTACATTTTCCTAATGCTTTGACACTTGAGAATAGTAGAAATCTCATTATTTACTTATAGCACTGTAAAAGTAAAGAAATTCATGCATGCTTGTGACATGCAAGTAGTGACATGCATCTGTCACTTCTTGCAAATTGGATAATAATTACACCTGTTAACCAAGAAAAGGTATGATTAATTTTTAATCTAAAAGAAATATATGTGAAGAACATTAAAACTAACAACACTAACACTACAAAAAATATTTTATTCACTAAGTAGTCAACTTTGAATTAATTACAATATAACAAAATGAGATTAGAAGATAACCTAGTTGCACTGAAAAATGATGGCCCCCACGATTTTCTCTCGGAGAAGTCTTGGAATTCAAGGGCAGGAGTATTGGATTCAGGAGCCACTAGCATCAGCAGAAGTACAAAGTTTTGTGTTCCTGATTTAAAAATACTGAATGCATCAAACAAATTGTCATTTAATCTAATCTACAAGCACATTGGGAAAATTAATGTTTTCTGTTTCGCTTGAATTCAAAATTATAACATTTCCCCTTTCCAGGGCAAAAACACAATATTCACCCTTTTAAATGAAATTATGAATTCTAAAAACATTAACTGACAATGAAATTTAAGAAATTTCTTAAAAATACGTAACACTAAACAAAGCTGTTTTGCCCACCTCTTTTTCTGAAGCTTTTACAAAAAAATAATTTAAAATGTACGAAATGCAACAAAAGACTTACTCTGATATCCTCAGTCCACGACAGCTGTATGGTTCAGCATTTAGAGGAATTCCCCTAGCATTTTCAACACTCAGTTTTATACCTCGCTGTCGATCATTAGTGGGTGGTATTTCTACTAGTCGTATAGAATGAGGTTTTCTGACAAATGGAGTTCCTGCAGTCTTGCTGAGAGGTTGCATCTGCCTTTTGTAACATTGGCCACTATTTAAAACAATGAATTATAACAATTATTGCTCTGAAAATTCAAGTCAAGTACAAAACAAAAACCAACCAAGTTACTAATGAGTCCCATAAGTACAGTGCTAATGAAATATCTAAAAACAAAATACCATATTTACCCAAATATAAGTCTACTCTGAATACAAGATGACCCCCTAATTTATAAGAGGCCTCCCGAGAATTTAACTAATTCTTACTATTCAGTCAAAATAAAATCGCAAGTTTTCTTATTTACTAGAAAATTGCTTTGTTGACAAGAATGTTAAGACATATTGCTGAACTATCATTTTCTTGTTCCTTAAAATAATAATCATATTTTTTTCACTACCCTCATCATCTTCACACGTATCAATGCTTCTTTCTTTTTGGTCCTCCTTCCATGTTGTGACATCATCTAACTTTTAGACCCCTCTGAAAGTTTTGCAGTCTAAATTGGCATTGTACGTAGAATTTCATCAGATGCCACCTAAGAACATTTCCTTCTGTGTTAGCAGATTTTCTATCCATCCCGCCCTTGTTAATAGCCTGTTTCTTTAAATGATCGAAATGCAGATTCACATTCGCTGGGCATCGAACCGAGAATCCATGAACCTGCTTTGAATCTTTGAACCTGCATTGTGTAACAAAATCTCGGCATTCATTTTGACTTTACATTTCATTTGATACATGCCATTTGTTTTGAAATTCTCTCTTTATAGTTCCATTCAAATATATCAGGCTGAATTGCCCTCAAATTCACGGTGGATGCCGAGAATATGAACACAAATATAATTACAGATATAATAAGATACGCACAATATTTTTACCGTCTTCGCAGTTTATTGTCATATCAATGTTTACAATGATATGGAATGGCAATGTAAAAACTTAAACCCTAACCGACTAGGCTTGATCTGTGAATATAAGGCGACCCCACATTTTCCAACTGAAATATTTCGGAAAATACCTCATCTTATATTCAGGTAAATACGTAATTATTCCATCTTGGGAACAAAAATTAATTACTAAATAATGAAGATATTCAGAAAACAACTTCATTATAATAAATGAATAAACAAACAACATAAAATTACACATTCCCCTAACGTAAGAAAACATACCAATAAAGCTTTGACCGCTCAACAAGAGCGTATGACTCTCCATCGCCAATGAAGCCACCACATGATGCACAGCAAAAGCATTCTGGATGGAATTTGTGGTCACCAGCTACCATTACAGGACCAGTGATCACCTAGAAAAAAGATAATGTGTCAAAAAACACAAGTAGGACTGTTGGTACCCTGATAGATTTCAATTTTATCTACCTCTAAACTGAGAGAGTACCAAGAAGCACAAATGAGAGATTTAAAAGATTAAGAATATAATATTAATAGTACGCCAACATTGCACTAGACTTTAATTGTAATGTATAAAGAGTTTAGTAACTAATGTTTGGTACAAATTGTAAAACCCCCAGATCACCAATGACTCATCTTCGGGAGCTGGCAATACTTTAACTTGGGTCCCCACCAGTTCGTGAACTGCTGGTGGCATGTGGGCTTCTCTGATATTTGGCACCAATTTTAAAGCTCCTTGACTGTTTAGAGATGTGGTTGAGTGCTCATCTGAAAGCTTGAAGGCCAGTTTCATTTCTTCATAAAATGTCAGCCTTGGCAAGCTTTTGAAACTCGCACAAAAATAAAAATACACTGACCATAAAAATATTTTCTTGAATTCTTATTATGAAAATTCATATGCAAGAAAACAAGCTGGCCAGAGAAGCTACATCAGATTAGTTCAAGGGAGATATAAAAAAAATAATTTGATGTTCCTCTCAGCTATGCAGAGAATATACTTCTCCCCGCAGCACATCACACACATTTTTTAATTGTTTCTGATGTAAAATAAATAAATCAAAAGAACTACAAGGAATGTAGCTTCAGAAAGTAACTTATTACCCTTTCAGTTCTTTATTTTATTTTTATTTTTATACATCTGTAAGCTTTAAAATTATAAAAGCAGCTTACAAAAATTGAATATCTAGTAAATTTATATCGACAACATTAATAATATAATAGTATGTCAACAATAATGACAAATGTAAAATGATAATCCCAGTACAGTTATCAATCAACAGACGGTAATGATAAAATCTAACACAATCTAATACTAACACAAAAAAACAATAAAATATATTAACAAGTTATACTCCATTAGAAATAATAAAATAATAATAATATAATATTTTATTGCTTACAGACTTACAAAAAATATGAAGCAAAGTCTGTCCTGATATCTTACATGGACACCATACAAAAGTGACACTTAAGCAATGTTTTGAAGTATTTATTATCAGCTGATTTTATGGTAACTGTGATATTATAAAAATTTATTAGTAATATAGCAACACAAAATTAAGATTTCTTTACCTGGCTACAGTCTTGACATGCTTCACCATATTTTGCCCAATAATCATCTTTACAAAACAATAAACCATCTTTTTCAAAATACCAGCTTGACAATGACGCATCACATGCAGAACACCTGTAAAGAAAATTTAATGATGTATTATAATTTATCATAATTCTTTTTTCTACAAACTGTTTAATAGAAATATTTATAAGTTTTTATTAAACAATAATGAAGCCAGACTAAACAACTCGGAATCACACAGATGACAAGAGTACAAGCTACACTGAATCACCTGAAGCATTCCATATGCCATTCCTGGTTCAGAGCTTGAATAAATTCATCATCATCCAGAACATTAAGGCACCCAGCACAGACTGATGATTCGGCACAGGCAGCATCACCTGCATCATCTGTAATATTATGACATCTTCATCAATTCAATACGAAATAAATATAAACATTTTCAAACATTTGAGATAGATTTTCTTGTGAACGTATTGAGGATGATAGCATTTTAATAACCGCTCAAAAATTACACTGTTTAAGAAGAGGTTAAATTAAATATTTTGACTTGTGTCAGAAGTGTCTATAACATGGCAACCCAAGCAAGGACGCCCACACCACAAGTACTTCTGAACAATGATCCAACTCTTTACAATTATTCTAAACATCTTTATTTAAATACACAGTACTCGAGCAACTCGAATACTAACGACACCCTATTCAAAAATCAAAAATTCATTAAAAAACAATAACACACCATTCGTTGAACCCTCTTCCATAATTACACAGGATCCATTGGACACCCAGTTTTACCAACTGCAACGGATCTGGAAGTTGCTTGAGAGAGGTTGGCCGTCAGACCCAAAATGCGATAGGTCTGTCTCTTACGTTTAGATCTAGATCCCATAATTTGCTTCTTCACTGCAAAATTTCGTATAGAATGGATTTTTTCGTGCGAGCGTATCCATTAATAATCATTTTTATTATATTTATTCTGCGGGTCAGATACTCTCGGACACCCGATACAGATCCGCGCTGGATCGCGGTACGCGGCGTTGATTCACATTCTTAGGTTGCGGCTTTCTTTTGAGCATTTATAATTAGTCGCTAAAGTGAGAGTGTTTGATGTGACAATTTTTGTTAATTTTTAAATGTTGACCTGATGCATTAGCCGTATTGTTCTTTATTATTTAGCAATTTGCGAAGTATGGCTCACATAAAATTTCTATTTGTCCGCACCATTTACAACAAAGTACTCATTTGATTAGTATGGTTTTAATCGTTTTAATTTATTTTTATTTTTCTAACTACTGTTCTAGACTGGCTTCGACTAAATTACAAGTATGCCGTTGGACATACTCGATCCTCTGTGGAATGACGAGAATAAATGCGTAAAGTATCCAGGTTTCTACAAATACCCTAATTCCTTTTTAATACCCATTCTCTGAATTTCCCCTGAAGACAAATATTTTCGAAATCACTATCCCATCTGTTCAAAGGCGACTAAACTAACTCGAACGAAAGCTAACCGCCTTAACAGTTCTTTATCTTCTTGGTATGAGAATAAGAAGATTACCCCCTTCGAGATAAAAGCCCTGATAATTCATATTACTGGAAAATATTGTAGATGTAAGGCAGGTGTAACCTTGAACTTTAACAATTTAGGTTTTCCCTACGAAGGAAATGGTGTCAAGAAATACAATAAATTAACTTATCAGGGAAACTAGAATTGATTGTCTTCAATATTCCCAGAATAATCATGTCCCACATTTATGTCACATTGTACACTAATTGCTTTCAAACTAATCATAATTACAGGCAAATATTTTAGTCTGTCATCCTCTATGCCTAATATTTTGAATGTTCCAATTGTTTGCTTTTAAAAAAAATTATTTAACTTCAGAAATACTAATATAAATTAACTAACGTACATGTGATTGTACCTGATATTCTTGCAGACTTTCTTCACAAAGCACTTTGCTGTCTTATGTTAAAATTTTCATATTCAAGTACATACATTTGTTTTCATCATCTTGCAGGACAATTAATAATTAGTATCACTAAATCAGCTCAAGACAAACGATATTACAATTAATGAAATGATGTTTTGCAAAATTTTTTTTAAATCAATACGAAAATGAATCACAAAATATATAATTAGAAGTACACCAGCATTTCTATATCACAAATATGGGAAATCTCTGCAAATTAATTTTTAGTTGACTGTTTTGAGCATGCGAATGTTTTCAGATATAAATTGACATCAAGTTTACATTTAGAAACTTTTTTTGGAATGTAAAAAATTAACTAATCTAATGGATTTAACTACTAAAACCATACAAATCATAACTACATCAATTTCACCAATTCTTCTGAAAAAATCATCAATATCTATGGAAGAGTTTTTAAACAGTTTTACTTCTCAATAATAATGGTTATGTACTACCCCCTAACTTAATTAGTTACTGTTGTTTCAACATTAAAAGTTGATTATAATTTCTATTTTAATTGCACACCAGCATTTTTAAACTGAAAGTTTCAACAAAATAATTTCCTATACCTCTTAAGGCTGCTGTGAAGTAGCATTGATTTGACCTGTAGTGAAATGAACAAATCATGTGATCCTACAACAGCAGAATTCAAAAATACTGAACGTTAATAGATATAATTCGTATAAATTAGTTCTGTATATTGCCATTCACATTAAATTGATAGTGCAATGGCCTGACACAAATAACACAAGAACCTATACAAACACAAAAATAGAAATTAGAAACATAAATGTAATTTTATTACAATGTAACTTGATAAAGCGTTCAGCAATCACACTTTAACTATTATTCATCTTTCTCTCTCATTACGTTCTCTAAAACACTTTAACGATGTGTTAATCCACAATACACTTCATACTATATTTTTGCTTGGATTATAGCAAGTACTAGAGGTTCAATTGTAATTATAATTAGCACAGTAATGTAATTTATTTCTCTCTTAATCTACATTTGAACTATCAATGTCCTATTAGTTTTACAAGAATTTAGGATTTTCTTAAAATTCAGAATGTATTTCATTTGACATTATCAAATTATAGCTTCTTATCAAAATACATTCTTCAAAATGTCAAATTATGGTTAAAAAACCATTTCAAGGGGAGTAAACTTCTTTGAATTATCCTATGATAAATTAACCAAAATCTTTGTACTTCGTTATGAACTACACGAAAAAACACTACTTAGCCTCACATTTTTCCCACAGTACAAACATGACAGCTACTAAAATAAAGTCTATTGACTATTCATTTATTTTTCATGACAAGTGAGTAAATGTGATGAATCAAATTACATGTATTAAGTGGGTGAGAAGCAAAACTATGACTGGTCAAATGTCAAAAAAAGTGAAAATACTGATTTTTGCTAGGAGGTAATTTGGAAAACAATTTGCCGACTATTCCAGACACATCAATAGAAATTTTCTGTAACTACAGTCTGACCTCCAAATATTGAACCTCTATAAGAGAGGATCAGAGCCAGAATTGTCCAACCCACTAGGTTGTGAAGGCACTTTTCCTCTACAGCACGGCTCTGAACTATCAGTTGTGTAAGTACCAAACCTTTTAATCCTTGGAAATGAATGAATTGGCTCAAACTGTCTGAGCCAATTCATCATGCATTCATTCATAAGGATAAAGAATCATAGCGCTATTAGAGCATCATTCAGAGCCATAGTTTATAGAAATAAAGGACTTCACAACTTTGTGAGTTAGGCAGCTGTTACTGAACCACCCATATCAAAATTCTCTCTAAATCCAATTATTTTTCTGTCCCTTAAAAATTCCGTTTAAAACATTTCTATACACAGAAAATTATTTGTATATATCAAATTAATTTTCTGACTAAACTATATTTTTCTATGAAATAAAAATGTACAGTACATACTGTAAATTATGTTCAACTGTTTGGCAGGGTTTTCAATTGAAATAAAATGTTCCAGATGAAATGTTTGAGTGGGTGAACAATATTTTGAACGAAGTGCTTCATATGTGCAACAATGCATTGCATTTTTTTTGTTTAAAATATCAATTCAATGATTTGGTCAGGTATGTATGCAATACTTATTTCATGTTACTACTCATAAATATGTGATACAAATTATTAAAATATTTGTTAATTATTTATTATTAAATTTCCATTTTACTATTTTTTCCCAAAATTGTTTAGAAGCATTTAAATTTTTTTAATAATTATTTCTAAAGATCAAAGTTTCTCTATATCACATATTATCAAAGAAACCGTCAGATTCGATGTACGGGGGTCCAACACTTTATTGAAATTCGTAATTCAATGGAATCTGTCGCACTAAGGGGGTGACAATTAAAACCAACAGAACATTTTTTCTCACTTTTTATCAAAATTCTCAAAGCTTTCACTCACTATAAGCACAATCTTCTGGATGTCAAAGAAGAAAAATAATCAAGAAACTACTGTTCAGAAACAAAGCAGATTTTGCTACAAAATTAATAACATTTGTTCATTTAACAGAAGAAAGATGGGCGATTTTTATTTCCTCTGTGAAATGACTCCCTGTACATTGAGCATAAGCTGATATGTACATAAATAAATAAAATTGAATTTTACTATAACTTTAACAAATAAAAATGTTTTTTTATATTATTTCAGTTCCATAGCTTACGTAAATATTACATCATTATAAATATTTTTAAAAATAATTAAGATTGTTCATATGCTTATAATCATAAAAGCTTTTGACAAACTATATTATGACCATAAAAAAAGTAAAGTTGTTATAATTACTCTTTTGTTTTGAATAATTATATACTATAAAACTGATAAGTAATAGTGTATTCCTAAATTCAGTCAAATTAGCAAATCGAATATTCAAAAAGTACTTAACACACATGATTAAGATTAAGACCTTAAATATAAAATTTCATTTTTATCTGAAAGGGAAAAGAAAAAAAGAAAGAGAAAACATTGAATTTTTAACTTTTAATCTTTTTAAGGGCGAGCCAAATTGAGCACCACTAGGGACTTGTGAACAGATTGTGAGGAATTTACAGCAGACAAGATGTGCCAAACAATATTGCATTTTCTTTTAATATTTTCAAATGCTTTAAAAGATGTTCACCAATTCCCTTGAAAAAGTGATGCTCTGTCAAATGAAAAAAGGTGTCTAATGGTATGAGAGCATGGAATTAATCAGAAGAGTTCAGTGAATATCATCTACACTGCATGAAACTCAATTCCTTCGCGGTCTTTTCTTCATTTATTTTCAAATGTCTTAACCCTTCAGCGTGGTATGCCGTCTACAGACGGCAATTTCCTTTCTCTTCTAAACGTGGTGTGCCATACCTGGACGGCATGGATTTTCCTTTCCATTCGCGATAAGCCATCTCAGGACAGAAGGGACATTACCTGTTTCTCCTCTGATTTGCGGTGTGCAGTCTGCAGACGCTGGTCGCTTGTCGGTGCTGTGCACAGCAGGCTGTGTGTTACAGCGAATTTTCTGTTTCTTTCCGAGTGACTTTCCATACAAATGGTTTAATATCAATTAAAGTGTTTCTATTTCTGTTTTTATGAAAACAATTTACAATACTTTGTCTTCAATGAACTACATATCACATTAAATTATTGCGACTATCAGACATACGTGGTATGCATTATTTCATTATCTGAAAATATTTGTTGTTACAAGTGTGTATGTCATATTTATAATAAATTATCGTCATAATAATATTCGTCATAATTTTATTACTGATATTATTATCGATATTATCATCACCATTATTATTATTATTGTTATTATTATTATTATTATTATTATTATTATTATTATTATTATTGGTGTGAAGCGATGCATTCTCAGGGTAGAGCACTCAGAAACACAACACCGCCTGAGGTAAGATGCTCCCGCAGCAGGCCTCGCCAGATGCACTCAGCTGACTAACTGCTCCCGCGGTGCTGTTGACCACACCTTACACTTGAAGCCACCTTCAAATATTCCCATGCACACCCTCGCCGCCGCGTTGAAGGGTTAAGAATGTATGAAAAATTTGCTTAATCATGAGAAACCAAAAATATCAACGGAGACCACTAACTGGATGAGACCCATTGGGACAAAAGAAATATTGGAGATTCCATTGTGAATTCTCAGGAAAACATCACCATCTGCATGCAGTCTTCTGCAACATATAGTCTGTTCTGCAGTGCTAAGCGATCTGCTTCTTGAATATGTTGACAGCTGCATTTTTTAATAATACCATAAGGATTCATGCCCGACTGTCTGCTCCATCCACTTTCTATAACAAATCTTTCAGGGTGTTTTCATAGGTAAACTTGACTACAAAAGGGTGTTAATACCCTTTGCAAGAGTAAGCTACTTTTGATGCAATTCCAACATTTCAAAAGTTTGCTGGACTAATAATGAAAGCAATTTTTTTCTCAGAACAGCAATTTCTGTCATTTTCCATTCAAGGCCTAAATTATGACAATTTCTTATTTTAATTACTTTCCAAGAAAAAACAACAACAAACAAACAAACAAAAAACGTTGACTTTTCCAGTGAATATCAAGTTTCCTGAAATTCCTGATTTTCCCAATACGTCAACCCTTTGTTTTTGCACGGCCTACATGCTTTAAGATCATGAAATATATGATTTTTCTTGGCCCATGTATACGCATGAGATACCATTGTTTCTCAGACATTTACCTTTATAATTAAGATCAGCAAAATTAAATGCCACCCACTGCTCTCAGTCTGCATATAGCCTAAGACCAATGACATACTTGTGCATTACAAAGCACAAAGCAGGCTGTGTAACATTTGCAATCATAAGCTGACACTCATCTGTGTCCAGAATTGCCTGGCCTTGCCCAATACATTATCACATCAATGCTCTCCTTTTAAACTATTCAACATTAATCTCCTTTCCATATAGAATGACAGTGTCAGAACATACATATTTTTCTTCCTGTACAAATCAATTTTTTGAGTTTAACAAGAAATGCCTGAAACAATACTTGAGCAAACTAATAGTAACCATAAAAAAATTCCTGGATTTCTTTATCTATGACTTTCGAACAACACAAACCATATATAAAACATGAAATCTTACTTCCATAAATTTAATAACTTAGTATTAACTTCTAATTAAACTTAAATTTATGAAGGCATTTTCTTAAAAAATATACAGTTTCATCTGTTTCCCTGTATCATCTTAAATTGATAATTGTTTCTGCAACAAAAACTGTAACTCTGAATGTGAACGAATGCAAAAACTGAAAAACAAAATAATGGATTATTCATGAAGTGAGTGTTTCACACCCTTGAATTCAATAGTATTGGTGTATGTTCACTAAAAATTCTATAACCGAACAATGCATTCAGTGCCTGAATAGCACAGTATTAAAGAATGAGGAATAATGTTATTGATTTGCGATCTCAAATGAATAAAGATTGAAAAATAAATAAAAAAAGTTAAATTTAATTTCTATACTTCAGTTCTCATGAATGGATGAAACAGTTCTGCAATACATGCTTTTCCATTGATACATGGTATGGTTAATGTCTACATGAAAAGCAAGAATGTACACCTTTAGAGTTGAACTATATCGAATAGTACACCTCTATATTTTAACAAAATACTGTACAATGCAGCTGAGACTTATACTTTGGAAGTATTTTTTTAAAATATCAAAGAATAATTATTTTGTTTATTCATTTCCTTTGCTTAAATAAGCAAAAGCATTGTTGTCTTGCACAAAACATTTTCAAAAATTCGTCATACAACTCGATTCAAAATTTATTTGTCAAACATGAAACTAAAAGATTGCTGCCTTTAAGTTTCCAGCCATAAATAGCACTTGCATTATCTTCAAATAACTCATCTATGTACAAAAATAATAGTTTTTAGAAGAATTGTCCAAGGAAAATAACACATATCTGTACAATGCCACAAATTAACACCGTCTAGTGCACACGCAGCACATATCTTATAGAAGTTTTGAATGGTTTTTCAACACGCAAAATCACATTAGTCTTCTTGTTCTATGACAGTGACAGCCTGTTGCAGTCCACTTATATTATTTTCGAATGCACATCTTCTTGCATAATTTCAGGCAAATCCTATTGAAGTCTTCCACACCAAAGATGTTAAGGAATTTTTTAACAAGCTGATCTTCAGCCACAATTTATTTCACTAATCCTAGTTTCTTTGCTTCAATTTCATATATCAGTAACCTCCACATTTTTACTACAAACACTTCTGCTTCTTCATCCAAAACCTGTAATGACAAAGAGAAACCATCTGCTTAATAGAAAGTACTAAAGGAAAATTTTTCCTCCAATGAAACAAAACATTATGTCAAATAAATTGAAAAGGAAAAATTTAACCTTATTTATATTATGCTACGAAGAAATCAGCAGGTGGACATGCAACCTGCACACACCTATCTATCATCAATAACATTAAAACTGTTCTGATGACCAGAGAAGCACATGTGTGGTGGACAGAAGGGGAGGCAGAAGCAGGTGGACAGGCAGTGAGCCTGTAATGATCTTGAAAGCTATGTAAATCTACTATTTGATATACTACACAACTTAAATGTTTGGATCCAAGACTTTCAGTTTTTTAATTAACGTTTCACAATATTAGGATGTTTATTCACAAACAGTTACCAGGCCTAGTGCCAGATGCAATTATATTTGCATTATGAAAAACAAGCGAGTGCTGACTTGATACCATCCCAGCACACACGAGATATATTAGGAGTGATGCTTGAAAAAACCAACACTAGAATTAATTGTTAAATTGCCAAATGATCTCTTGACAAAAAAACATGTGCTAGCTTTATAACACCCAAGCACACACACAAACTATATTAGGTCCAAAGCTTGACAAAAATGACATGCAAATTAACTGTTGCAATTTAAATCAATTGCCACCTATTTTCATTAAGAAAACTAAGTGTGTGTTGGCTTGATGGCACCATCACACACATTTGGTAGAATTAATTGCCACAAGTGGCAATTAATTCTCATGTGCTTGTTTTAGTCATTGGACTGAAAAGACCTGAAGTGTGTGCTGGTTTGATACTGCACTAAGTAAACATACCATCTGTACATCATCCAAAATGCCTTGAGGGGCGCTTCCAGCTAACACCTTGGAACAGATGAAGTCTACTAGAGTGGGTTCTGGTTCACCTATATATTCTATTATCTTCTTGTTTATCCACGGACGTATTCGCCTTTCCATTAATTGCTAAAAAAGAGAAAATATTGATAATTTAAATATCTTAAAGTTTATTCACATTACATAATTATAGCAAGAACATTGTTTGGTATTTGTGTTATATTTTAGTAAAATCTGATTCTCCTGACTGATATATCACAATGAAAAGATTCAAATATATGCCAGGAGTTTGGCAACTTTTGATCGTTTCTTTGTTTCATTTGGATGTACAATAACAAAAGGAATACATTTCATTGTAAAATAGTTTATAACAAATGTCATTCTAGTGAATACAGATACAATGAAAATTTTAGTTATACAAAATTATTTTCAGTTTTCCACAATTTACATATAAATCCTCCATTATATATTCATGCCCTTTTGATCTCGTAATGAAAATTTTGGCTGCAGTTACATACTGCCAGTTAATTTACAAGTTTCCTAATTTGCCATCATTTTCCTTCTATTTTTCATTTCTACTACCTTTAGTTTGAACAGCCGTCACAAGCCAAGCAATGAGTGTGGGTGCCAAGGCTGGCATTGCAAAGGGTTGTTTCCTCAAAGCCAAATGACATTCGGTGGGAGCAGGCCATTTCCATGAGACTCAATACCTTTCTTATTGTGAAAGTCCATTTTATTTCCTTAACCATTTCTCAATGAAAGTTTGTTACTTTTTTCATTACCATGAATATTGTTAACAAGCATAATTATTAAATATTGAAAACTATATCATAACTACTGTTTCACTTCATATTTAATTGTAATTATGTAAAGAAGCGATTTTAAGAGTTGTATTGTGAATCAAATTCACTGTCATGGCTTTATTTTGTTTTTTTATTCGCAAAAATTACCATTCTTTAATTTCTTCCCTTTCAATGTTTTAAGTAGTATGTCTCTCATGGGAATGAAATACTGTTAAACATAAATCATATTGATTGCCATTATTTAAGATATCAGTGACTGTAGATATCTAAAGCAAGCACAAGAAATTATCACAACTGGTTTTAATTTTAAATTATATCAAGAAATTTGGACATTCATCATTTAATTGCTGATTGGATCAAGAAATGTTTTATATCTTAGAGGAAAATAAAAATAGCTATTTTTGCATCATTTACTACAAATAATGAGTTGTTTCTGACAAAAGAACTTAAACAGGAAACTACAATACATTTACTGTTGATAGAAGAATTATTTAAATTTCTATGTTAATTTTATAAATATTATAATATTAATTCATATTTTGAATTGAAACACAATCAATTTTGTGCTTTATAATATTCTTTATGCCAGTAAATAAATTGGGATGCTATTTATTGAATCCAATACTATTTTACTCATTATTTCCTATAAGTAGTTTGTCAAAAATAATGTAAATGTTGCACATGTGTGCAATTCAAAAACACAGTTCATTTCACAAGAAACAAACTGTACAGTTTTTAAATTTTCTTTGCTATGACGTACAATTAGAACATGAAACAAACGAAGAAGGAGAAATGAGCAAAATGGTTTTATTCCAGGTAATTATCACAAAAATTAGAACAATTTATGGAGTGTAGAAAGCATACACTTTTTGCACACTATGCAATCTATTTCACAATCATGATTAGTAAATATCCAGGGAACGAATTTATATGGACTAAACATTTTTGAAATATGACAATATATATGTAGTTATTTTTATCAAAATACGGAGATAAATATGGACTTACTATGATAAAAAATGACTATGGTAAAATAATACCGTATAAACTCTAATATACACCGCCCTCAAATATTACCCGCACCCTAATTTTATGAAAAGAAATCTCGAAAAAAAAAAAAAAAAAAAAACTTTTTTCGTTTCTTCATTTTTATTGCAAAAAATAGTTCTATTAATATTACATGGTTTAAATATTCCCACACCTGCAATAAAAGAAAAATTACTATGTTTGTGTTTTTCGTGAATACGAACAGCAAAATTTTGATAGAAAAAGAGCTTATGCCGCACTTCTTAAAGCTCTTCACCAGAGAAAGCTCAATTGCATCCCAAGCACTTCTAATCCATCGGCAGAATTGTGAAACGTCCGACCGCTTGATCTTTCCGGTTGGGGTGTACTCGTGGTTTGCCTCTGCCATCCACCTCGTATGTTACTTAACCACAACCTTGAATTGACGATTAATGCACACATCCAGAGGCTGCAGAACAGATGTTAGACCTCCCGGGATGATTACCAAGTCCCCCTAATTAACAAATTCCATACTTTCTCTGTTGTGTGGCCACGGTTGGGCAAGTTTAAAAGTGCTCCAGGGCAAACTCTTTAACCCAGTCCTGCACAAGGTCATTTTCAATCAAACATTTTGTTTCTGCCTTCACAATAATGCCGGGAATATCAATTCTTGGGATGGTTTTCCACTTAAAAATTATATAGGGAGGCAACTTCTGCCCGTCTGCAGCAACTCAAAACATTACTGTGCATCATAGCTTCGCACAGCCTCCTGTTCTCACCGTGACGTTCGATTCTCTCTTTTTGTTTACAGTGTAATTTAATGGCATGTCAAAATATACCAGGGTCTGATCGGCATTGCCGATTTGCGACAATAAGTAGGAATTCGATTTTTGCAAACTAATCACATTCTTGTGGAAATTGATTACCGTTTCTCCAAAATCGCTAGGGCAACAGTTGGGCAATGTTGGTTTTCCTGTGGACATTGCACTTAAAAGCATGCGCAAGGCACCCGCGGCTGGCCTTAAATCCCGTCATTCAAAGTTCCTTTGCAATAGCGAGCGCTTTCACTTGGCGCACCTCGAAATGGCATCATCGAACTGTCATTTTTCCTCAATATAAGTACACATTTTGGTCTGAATTTCAAGAAACTTCGCTTTCTGTCCTCGAAAGGCCCGCCGATTAACACTAATTTGTCCAAGACGCGTTTTGTTTCTACGCCACTCATGAATACAACTCTCGTCTACAACATATTTTCTTCCTGCTGAGCGGTCACCGATTTTTTCTGCTTTATTTATCACACACAGTTTTTCTTACGCGGCGTAAGACCTCCCGTGGCAACTTGGAGAAGCCATTACAACCAACGGGTGACTAGTAAACATATATTGCACTTCAATGAACGCTTTCTACTAACCCACACCTGTGACCACATGCAACACGCTTAAAGTTTGCAGTATCGTCCTTGACACAAATATTACCCGCACCCCAATTTTCAGCTAGCAATTTTTGAAAAAAATATGCGGGTTCTATTAGAGTATATACAGTATTTTACTGTCAGTTGATAAATAATTAAATGCTTAAATTCTAAAATGTAACTTCTAATTTTACACTGGCTGTTTGTACTACTTTTGACACTTTACACTGGCTTAATAGAGAGATTATTAGAACTGAACCAACACTATTCTGAATGGATTGTAACTGGCGATGAGGAGCTGTACAAGTTGAATTCTGATGTGCAAGTCTCTGTGACACATGTGATTTCTAGATGGCAGCCTCAGAGAGGAAGCTTAGTGTGGATACTGAGACAGAGTGTGTTTCCCACAGACCATTGGGGTCTCAAGGTTATTTGTCAATCCAATAGTTCCTTGCCTCCTCGCACTCCCTTCACCACGCAGGACACTCAGTCCCCTCAGACAGGCCCGGAGAGTGGATCTATTCTTCACACAAATTAAAATATTAACCATTTCTTAACTTGGTGTCCCTTTGCCAATTCTCTCTAATTTTCAAAAAAACTAATGTTTAATTACTGAAAAATTTTAAGCTCTTTTTGTTGAGATGCATTTTTAATATTTAATGAAATATCACTGTTAAGCTATATGGACTGATTTTATAATATGGAAAATATACAGACTTTTATTGAAATATGTACCAAAACCGAAAAAATGGTAAAATATGGAAAATAAAAGTAGCGTTTTTCAACACTACACATTGTGAAACAAAGATAATACAAATAGCTTCTTTAGTAAATATGAATTCACATAGAAATCCGTTCCCTGGTAATATCTAAACAGAACTGTGGAATTAGAAATGATCCTGGGTGCTGCTCTGTATATTGTGCAGCGTACCAAGCACGTTTTGTTAAATTTCTAGACCTAGGAGATGGAAAACTAGTAATGAACAAAAGACTGAAGCTTAAGGACACTGTCTCGCTGAAATACTTGGAAATGAATAGAATGTCCTGAGATTATTTTATCAGACATTTTCCTGAACAGTGTCTTCCACTGGGGAAAAAGTGTTTGTCCAATGGCTGAATGCAATTCGTTGTCCCAGGAAGTTCAGCTCTTTTCTCTGACTGCTCCTTCAATTCAAAAGCATTATTATTGCCAGACCAAGAATCTAACAGAATTAGAGAGTTGTCCTTGCAGTGGGGTAAAAATGCATTGCTTATGAAAAATTGCGTTATTTTTCCCCATTTTTCCAGATTTTGATGAATTGACGGTTAAATTTCTTGCTGTCAACATGTTGTTTTTATTTGAAACTTTTAATCTTTTACTGCTAACTTTTACTCTTTTTACTTTTAACTACCACTGTCCTTGTTCTTGTACGCAAATGTAAAGAGATAGGAAAAAGATCTCTATTCATATCTTATCACAGGCATGACTGTATAGGAATGAGAACGAGAGCGAATTGATGTGCCATTGACTCTGTGTACTTCTCCCTTCTATGGGACAATGTGCGTTTCGCACACATTTCCTTCTCAAAACCAAACTGATCCGTATTGTATACAGACGTTTCAGGAAAACTCTAGTTTCTCCTTCACATTGATCAAAAACTCACTTATAGTGTCATTCATTTCTTTCTGGATACAAATTTTGAAATCTTCCGACCAGTAATTTTATTTCTTTGAAACGACTTATCAAGGTTGACCAAGCTTTAAAATCTTTAATTTTCATTTCATCGGAAATTTGCAGTGCCCATTCTTGCAAGTTGCTATCACTGACACTATATTTCTATCTCTCATGCCTCCTTAAATTGTTTAAAAAGATGATTATTCGTTGTCTTTCTGGAATCATAATAAAGTAAGGTCTGGTAACCTTCGTTCACAAGTTTTTTCCACTTATATAATTCACGTTCTGATTTCATGAAATGAAATTTCTTTTTCACAGTTTGCAAACTCTAACATTTCTTCCCCTCAGCATTCAGCCAATGTTGCACAACCTTTTCTCTGTCACAAATGGGAACAGTAATCATGGGACTTTTTTTTTAAAGCTTTCTAGGCTTGTAATCCGTATCACTGCACTCGGACTCTTCTGTTTTAGAATGACCAGTTGACTCTTCTTTTGCACATTCTTCAGGCAGAATATCCAGTTTCATACGCTTCCAAACTAACATCTCCATGATTAGAATGAGCATCCAAGAACCGAATTATCAGATCGCACATGACAAAATTGTTGACAGTATTATCAGAAGGCAGAACATGGCGCAGTTCATATCTGCTAATTGCAAGCTGTAAAATATTAACAGGATTCCACGTAGCAGCTAGAAAAAAATACTAATGACTTCAGAACTATAGTTTTCTATCTAAAAAAATCCATTCCCAAGAACACTAACAATGTTTATAGCAACACACCTGTTTGTGACAATAAATCAATTAGTATCTCTTTCGAAAATTCAGCAAAACTTGCAACTTTATCACCTTTTCCAGTTTGCACCAACCTTATTGTGGCCTTCCTCAAGAATGTACTGCTGTATGCTCAGCCGTACACTCTGAGGAAGGCCCTAATATATAGGTGGAAAAATCAGCCATCACGACAGAGACACAGCTTTTCCCAGATGGTCTAGACAATAATGTATGTAATTATTTCATGCTCCCCTCATCTAATAAATATTAAGCTTTATTTGTAAATTCATGTTTGAAGAAATGCCTACATTGCAATAGATCTACTATTTTCATTGTTATTTTTGTGAAAATATTATTATAAAAAAAATTTCTCTGTAATCAATTTCTGCTGTTCCTATAATTTCATTATACTGGTATTTTAGTGAACACTTAATTGACCTTGTAACTTTAAAACATAAGCTAATGCATGGCATGCTAAACATGGCTACACCTGATGGCTTTTGAAATAACACAATGATCTGCAAGCAATACAATCTGTTTAATGTCAACAAAATATGAGTATCAAATAAAATGAAATATAATTATAATTTCCATTTAGCCTGAGAAAATAATAAACTACAAGTTACTAAGACAAAAACTATCTGAGGCCTTATTCTCAGAATAAAACGAACATCGATGACGATGGTTAATAAAAAGAAATTGCTGAACCTTTCAAAAATATTACCCCTGAAGTGTGCATGCTGGTAAATTCTGTAAACTAGTCTGGCTTTTTTGCTCTCTCATTGTTAGAAAATTCAACAAAAGACCATGCCATGCTTAGTATCTTTCTATAAACATCAGCTTGTATTTGTAGTGTTAGTTTTGATTTTTTGATTTTGTTATCAGTTTTTTCAACTGCACTTTTGCACTCGGTTGACATCCTGTGGCTCTGGAACAGTTTGGCATTTAAATTATATTATTTTGCTTTTATATCAAGTGCATAAAGCACTAATACTAATCGTTGGATCAAGACTGACCCAGAGATGAATATGTTCATAAGCTAACTAATATTTTGTAATGCTTTAATTCGTATCATTGGATTGGATATCACTTTTGTATAAAATAAATACTCAAAAACTTGATTACACATCCTTATTTGTCAGCTACTCCTAAACTACACAGGATTCAAAGTTTCTGAATTTTACTCTAGAACTCATCACAGACCGAATGTGGACAATGCCAGGGTCCCTAGCTTCCAAATGGTGAGCTGAGAGTAGGGTGTACTTCCTGGTACACAACCTTGTCAAAATTCATCCAATTTTACATTTGCACTTTCTTCGTGCTCCCTGCCAATTTGGATACTGTGAGTCACTCTCCAGTTGTAGGCAAAGATAGCTTTGCCTGAGCTCTTCTAAGAAATAAGGTCAATTTACCTCCAAGTATGATAGGGGGGTGTTAACTAACAGGATCTTTTGATCAGCAAACTGATACTGCCAATGTCATTAAGAAAGAGGTGTGACACTGATTGAAACTCAAGAATTGAGTCCCCGGTGAGACCCTTGTTTCTGAACATCTTGTCAGTTCATGAACTGCCCATACACAACCAAATAGGTGCACTGAAGTGCTACCTACTACCCATGTAGTACTATTTATGCATGTGCCATTTGAAGTCGTGTGATCTAAGAGTTGACAGGATGCAACGACTTCGCAGTCCTAAAGCACTCAATCAATGATGCATTATTTTCCAAGTTGAGGCTCAGGCCATAAGACCTGCTCTTCCACCTGACCACGCAAATTCTACAAGGCTCCTTTCTCTGTTTAGTAGAGAAAGGAGGTATCACTTGGGCGACGAAATAGGCGATGGGACAGCCGGTTTGACTTCCTCTCGGAAGGAAAGCATACCAAGGATTTTTTCGCCCTTAAACATCCACAGCTCTGATTGGGCTTGAACCCGCTACCTTGGGTATAACAGTCCGATACGCTAGCCAGTACACCACCAGAGCCACAAACGCCACTGGAGCCACTTTTTCTTCTTCTTTGATTTTAACATTTGTCATTTTCATGTACTAAGTTGAATCATGTCCTTTGGATAGGAAAGAAGAAGAAGAAGAAGACAAAGGAGAAAAAAGAAGAAAAACCCCTTTTTTCAAGTCAAATTCCTGTTCTTTCCCTGGTTTTCAAGGATACTATGTTTCCTGCCCACCCTGCAAAAAGTTTAAACTTCTATCTTCATTTTCTGAAAGATTGCACTGTGTGAACTGAATTCACCATGTGCCTGGTCATGCTCTAAGTAAAATCTTTCGATGGAACTATTTTTTGTTCTCAAATGGTTTTATATATCGAGGATCCAAATAAGCTATTTTTAAAATATTTTCGGTTTTAGGTCGGATAACCACCTGGAGGGGGGAAAATCCAAGAAGAGTATATTGTTGCGTACATTGTGAATGAATGGAAAACTAACACACTGCAAATAAGTGTAATGTATGTTTTAACTTAGTATGCAAACATTCACATAATGTAACTAGGTAATAGAACCGAAATATTACTTTAAGAATATTAAAGAGGAGTAAAACTTCGTCCTACATGGAAATTTTCGTTGAAAACTTTAGAGCCATTTTGAAGAAAATAGCATTTAAGCATTACTGTAAATGTGAAATTTGAAGCTCTTTCTCACAGGAATCTATTGAGTTTTCGAAAAACTTCATTTGAAGCACTTCCACTCACAAATGCAATAACATATACAAATAGCTGGAAATAAGTATACCAACGATGTGAGATATATTTTTAAAAAGTTACATTTATATAATTCCTGAAAAAACAAAAGAATACATCAAAATAAACTTTACATCTAATTAAACAGTCCAATTAGCACTATCCATTGGAAGAGGTTGAAGACAAAATTTGGAGCCATTTTTGAGAAATGACATTCTCAAAATGCAGAAATTTGAGTTCATTTTGACTGAAAACTGTAGATTTTAACAAAATTTTATATAACATTATTTAAAGCACATGTACTCATAAATACAATAATGTGAACAAATTGCCGCTAATGTAAATATTAACGACATAAGACACACAAAAAAAATTACATTTTTGAAAAAACAAAATAATAGAGCAGTATAGCATTTGTCATCTTATAGGGTACACTATCCCCTAAAAAAAAATTAAATAAATTTGAACATTTTGAGAAAATCTTTTTGAAATTTTTTAAAATTGCAAATAATGCACACACTATTGCACAAATACTTAAATTTTCAAAAAAATTCTACATGACCTAAATGAAACAACTAATTATGGACAATAAATTTCATTTCAAACCCCCACCCCCCATCTTCAATGTCATAGTTGTAGGAAGATGCCAAAAAAAAAATTTTAACTTTTGCAACTTTCAAAAATTCAGACTTGACCATGAAAATTGGACCTGGGCCATCTCTGTAAGTTTATTTTACTCTTTTTACAAGAAATGTAAAGAAAAAATTTTGAACCATTTTTGAGAAAATTTTGAAAATGTCTCAGGGACTTCATGTGAAGTACCCCCAAAGTTTAAAGAATGTTTTTCAAAATTTCACAGCTTCAAGTAGAGTCAGATGGACAGGAGTTTCTTCAATTTGGAAAGGTTGGTAGTTTAGACACTAGACTTTAGATGCTTTTTCATTATCAGAATACCTCAAAATGTTTATTTTTGTTGAAATCTCGAAATCGATTTTCCACAGTATTACATAACTTTCTCTATACTACTTGTATTACTCTGTACAGGAGATGTACGTAAATGAGAAAGTAATAATCCATAATGCATGAATATGAAATCTTTTAAAAGATTGTTCATAATTTCTTAGAATCATTTCTGGTGAAGCCTCACTTCACGACTGCTTTGTGTACTCAATAGTTTTGTTGTAATCATTATTTAATTATTAAATTATTCGTATGCAATGATTTGTTACAGTTTCTATTAACTATAACCCTGGTTACACAAAATAAATACAAAACATTACTGTTGGATCTCCATATATAGAATCTGATAGTTCCTTCGATAATATTCGTTAAACAGAATCTTCTTTATATAGAAGTTTTCCGATTTCCTAGTAACACTATTAAATACTTATTTTTTAGTAACATAATTTATGGTATGCACTGAACAATTTTATTTCAGGAAAATCATAGTCAAAACAGAAAACAAGTTTGATATATAGAAAAACTTTCAATATGTGGAAACCTTTTTAAACAGAATTTTCAATGGACAGAAAAAAAATTGATTTTTAGAGAATTTCGATGTATGGAGGACAAACTATATTTGTTCTATTTGTGAACTAAAGATTCAAAAGAACAGTGTGTGAATGGAAACCACAGTAACATTGGAGAAAAAGGTGCATTCATCCTAGGGTTAATATAAATGCATCACTTACATTATCAACAGCTGACCAATCCAACTGAAATGCAAATAGGGCCGTTTTATCAGTAGGTATTTTATCAATTAAAGTTTTGATGTGTTTTCGTTTCTCCTCCTGAGATTTTGTTACTTCTTCTTTCTTTTCTTCTTTTTTCTTTTTATCTTCCCCATAATCTGCACACAGACATATATCAAAAGGTCATCAATTTTACAGAATTTTTTCTGACTTGCCTGACATTTTATGTTTACATACTGTGTCTCTTACAACCAAATATAAAAAATATTTTTTAAAGTATTAGGTTAATTGCAAACCAACAACTGACCTACAATATTTGTGTACTTTTTAAATCATCCTCAATGTTCTGCATTACAAATCCTTAAAATTATTCTTACCAAGGGGAACAAGCTTTCTTCTTTTACCAGGACCTAAATTGCTGTCATCGTCATCATCAGTATTGAATACTTCCTTAACATCTAATTTTTTCTTCTTTGTTGGTGTGACACCTGATGCAGTTCCTGCAGGGCCAGTTGTGCCTGATGTGGAGGTAACTGATGCAGTTGAGATGGATGTAGCATCTGATGTAGCTGTTGCATTGGCATTTGCCAATGGTGCTGTGGAGTTTTGTTGATTTGCAGGAGTAGAAGGAACAGACAGCTGGGGCGTTAATTGAGCAGGAGAGCTCCATGCCTTTGAACCACCTAAAAATAGCATATTTAAATCACAATGATCATGAGTCACACTGATGCAAAAACCAAATATATTTTTTTCAAAATGAAGTTGGGATTGACTTTGGTATTTTCTTTTATAACTCAAAACATGTAAAATTCGATCAACTGAGCTTTAAATTTCACAATAAATGGGGAGTCTAGAATCTTCAAGACTTTTCATCTAATTGGAGCCATTTCAAATACCATGAAAAGTTGCTGCTGCTGCTGCTACTGCTACTACTATTACTACAGCTATTACGAGCAGTACTCGAATAATAATAATAATAATAATAATAATAATAATAATAATAATAATAATAATAATAATAATAATAATAAAAATAGCAACAGTAATAGTAAAAAAAATCTAAAGATTTATCAGAGAGACACAAATGACTGATCTTTAACTAAGCCAGACGTCTCTTACCCATTCTGTCATCCAGCCCACTGGATGTAGCAGACATCTGAGTGTCTTCTTCTGGAACTACAGCAGGAGGAATCTGCACAGGAGCTGGACTACCTGAGAAACTATTTGCATCATCGTCAGCATCCCGATGATCATCATCATCATCATCATCATCATCACTGTCTTGACTGGGTTCTGGTTCTTGTGGAGGTGGTGATGATGGATCAAGAGGTGGTTGACTTGGTTCTCTAATACTCGCACTAATTATCACAGGCTGCTCTTCTTCAGATGGATCAGGTTCTATGATATGCACCTCCTGTTCTTTTTCACGTACAGTCCTATGCCTTCCACTTTCCATTTCAGCTCCCACGTTAATGAGAATTTTAGGTTTATACATTTCTTCCCTTTGCTGTTTCATCTGATAAAAAACAACCACAAAGAATGAATGAGAATTATTTTGTTTATTCATTCACTAACTTGTAACCACATCTCTGATTTGAAAGCAAATTTTCTATATATATATACTTTTTCGTATACATACATATATACGGAGTAATACATGTAGTAAAGAGAAAGTTACGTAGTGCTACGAGAAAAAACAGCAAGTTTTCGGCCAAAAAATGAATTTTTCAAAAAAATATTAATTGCTGGGCCCTGATAACAAAAAGTGGATAAATCCAGATGCTAAATTAAGAAGATGGAAAAATCATCTAACCCGTGGTGCATCCAGAATCCATGTTTTGTGGGTCCTTGATACTGAAAAGACAATTGACGCCAAAACGTCCATCCATCCGTGAACACCACTAGTGCCTAAACCATACATGGGAGATTTTCCTAATTACAGAAACGACTGACCATCTGGCTCTAGGAAAAGCTTTGAAATTTTGCAAAACATTCTTTAAAATTTGGGGGTACTTTACATGAGCCCCTGGAACATTTTCAGAATTTTCTCAAAAATGGCTCCAATTTTTTCTTTAAATTTCTTGTAAGAATAGAGTAAAGGACGCTTACAAAGGTGGCATAGTTCGCATAAAAAATTCGCCCTATCTTGTGTAATTCTACCTTCTAAAAGCTAAATCTGCCAGAAGCGCTATTTTTGAAAAGAGTTTTGTTCTTGGTAAGGAATAGATAGCTCACTAATCATTGCGAAGATCAGAAAGACTAGAGCAATTTCCTGTTTTCAAGAGCACCCTGACAGGCTTCAGCAAAGTAGATAAGGTAACTTGCACGGTGTCAAATTCTCATACGACTCTAAGCACTGTCCATACTCAACGCATAACAGGCACGAACCTCAACGCATAACAGGCACGAACACACAGGACCATTCTTTAACTTCACTTCATTTATTACAGGCAAATGTACAATTCAATATTATAAATCCATACTAAACTTTCTCAGTTACGTGTTATAAATAATCCAATGCATATCAATTAAAAAACTGTCAGAATATCAAGGTTTGACAATTACAGGACATTCTCCATTATAAGAGAATATTACAGGACATTCTCAATTATAAGAGAATCAGAGAACACATGATCTCATGTAACAGAATAAATATCAAATAATATACTCGCAATTTGCATCGCTCAATGTTTGTGTGATCAACATGTGAACTGCAAACTTGTACGTATCTCTTCCTCCGTTCACGGATAACATTGCAAATAGTGGCTACTTTTCAAGTTTGGGAAGTTTTTGGTTAGAAAATACATTTTTCATTCTTTTCTGTGATGGATTAGAATGCATACAAACTTCTATCAATATAAATTTTCATTTCTATCTCTTTCAAAATGCAGATTCGCACTCGCCAGGAGCCAAACCGAGAGTCCACACGGCCTCGTTGATCCTGTAAGGCAGATTGTCTAACAAAAATCTTGGTTATGATTTTCATTCATTTTGATGCTGTTTCATTTGACACAATGCCACTTGTTTGAAATTCTCTCATTACCGGTCCACGCAAAAATATTGGACAGAAACGTGCAGAAAAATTCACATTGGATGCCAATATGACCGTGAATAAAATTATTTGTTATATGTTTGCGGGACTTTTTATCATCTTTGCAGCTTATCATTAAAGCATTTATCATCTCATGCAGCTTATCGACATTTACGAGTTTTGTGACATGGAAAGGCAATGCAAAAACCAAACCCTTAACCAACTAGGCTTAATCTGCAAACATAAGATGACTCCTTAGTTTTTGAACGAAATAGTTAGTAAACAATTTCATCTTTTATTTGGGTACACACATTTTCATTGGTTTTCCAAAACTAAGCAAAAGCTAACAATTCTCTACGCTTTCTCTCTACATTTCAGTGATCTATCCCATCAATTCATCTCATTAAATAAATAGAAAATTTCAAATCCTTTCCAGCTGATCACTGATCACTCAAAAGACCCTACTGTTGCAGTTTGGTACTTGGAGGGAGAAAAACCCAACTAATTGATCAACTTGATCTGTTACAAAAAGAATAATAAAGGCAAAGCATTAAAACATTTCCATTAAGTACGTAAAATTAGTGTAACTTGGATGGTATAATAATTAGCAAAACATAAAGAGTTCCTTCTTTAACCATCACTTCAATGTTTCAAAAAGATTTCTCCAGCCAAACATTGTAACACACAATAAAATATTTTAAATACCCGTTCAAATTCTGCAGTTGGATCATCATGTTCCTCAGCAAAAATCTTTGCTTTGAGCTCTTCCAGTTCTTCACGTTCTCGCTGGCGATCACGGCCATCCAATTCAATCTCTTTTTCACGTTCTGCTAATCGTCGCTGAAGCTCTCTTCCTCTGTAAGGATGTCAGATGTTATTCACATTGTTTAAATGAGGCCTTAAGAAAATTAGTAAGAATATAAAAAATTAACGAATTACCACTATAGAATGCTTACTTGTAATATTTGAGATCATCTCTTTCATCATCATAATCCTCCAAAAATTCCTTAAGTCTTTTTGCTTCTCTTTCTCGTTCTTCCTCCTTCAATCTCTCCCTCTCCTTTTCCTTTTCCCTTTCCTTGGCTTTTCGACGTTCTCGACTTTCCCAGTTACGAAGGCGTTCCTAAGATCATGGAATTCTGAGTTAGACTAGATATATTCCCAATGTCACAATATTATTGATTCTCCATTCCTGCTCAACAAGACTGTTTTTAGCATTCATTTTGCAGTGAAAAATTGCAATGTTGCTACAAAATATCTGTCTCATAGTACTTTTGTAATATTTTGAAAGGAAGAAAACAAAAAGAAAGAATTAATGAAAGTTAATTAAAAGGATTGAGAAACATTTATATTTATCAAATTACAATGTTAAGTGTTCCCTAACAAAGCAAAACAATGATACTCGAGATATTCAAAATTCACATTAGAACAGTTTATTTGAAATGTAATGGAGGCAGAAAATATTAATGAATAGAAATTATTCACAAAGGCTTTGAAACACTTGCTTAGGAAGAAAACTTTTACAGAAAATTCCATATTACAAAAACTTAATACTTTCCGAAATATTTTTTTTGCAAAACAATTTATTACAGGCACACTCTTTTTGTATGACATGCTTGGTTCTCATAACATATTTAAAACCTTTACATAATTACAGGGACTCTTATTAGTTAATACCAAAATCTCACTTTGCAGCCCAGACAACATCAATAAATTCTTCAATAAATCAACGGAAATGGTCTCGATGTTAAAAGAAGGACAATGTTATTTCATTCACAAAACAATGACAAAATTAACTTTCTTTAAGAAAAATTAGGATGTATTCCACGAGTGTAAACACTATACCTACTTGATAAGCAGCTTCTTTCTCTCGTGCACGACGATCCATCTTTTTACGTTCTTTCGCTTCCTCCTCTTCCTCTCGTTCTCGAGCCAGATCACGTTCTGATTTCCGTTGTTGATCTTCTCTTTCTCTTTCCCTTTCCCTCTCCCTTTCTCTTTCCCTTTCCCTCTCTCTTTCTCTTTCTCTCTCACGTTCCCGTTCCCGTTCTCGTTCCCTCTCTCGCTCTCTTTCCCTCTCCCTGTATATTCATAACAAAGAAGTAAAGAAATGTTAAAATATATGAATACAATAATTGAAAAATTTTAGAATTCTTTTATTCTTCCAATTTATAAAATTCTTTGATTTAAGCATTAAAGATTACTTATTAAAATATACCTGCCAATTAAAAATAATAAAATAATTTGTGAAATCTACTATACCGAGAATGTGATCGCCTCCGTTGATCCCGAGATTTGCCTCGTGTTTTGTTTGAATAAGATGATCCATCAGGAGATGCGGAACGTGATTGATCTCTTGAATGAGGTGATCTTGAACGACTGCGTGACCGTGATCGCCTGGATCGTGCAGTTGACTGTCCTGTACTAGCCCCTTCCGCAGCTCGCCTCTCTCGTCTATCACGCTCTTCACGGTCTTGCTGCTCACGACGTCTCCGTTCAACCTCCTTTTCCTCCTCTTGTTTCTGTAGGGATAAAATCACACAAACACATGCATAAGAAACTATCCCAACAACTTACATTATTCAATTAATTTTTCCTCACACACATCACTTGCAGTCAGCAGCATGTTGCGTAACAGCACATCTCCAATCTTGGCCACAAAGTTCATTAAGGGTAAATACCACATGCAAGCCAAATTCAAACACCAATTCACTACGCAACTTCTTCTTCTTTTTTCTCTATGTTCATGAACGAGTATGGAGAAATGGCTAATTGACATTTCAATTTTTGTATTAAAAATTTGCAATATATCTAAACTTAAAAATCACACTGAATTCGCCAAACAAAATCTATACTCGTCCATGCTTTCAGGTAGAAAAAGCACTTACAAGGTAATTCAATGGGCAATAATATGCCATTGGCATCTTTCTGCATATTTATTTAGCTACACACCGAAATTCCTTCCATTCAAATACAAGTACTTGCACTACTCTCTTCTTATATAAATTTGGAAAACTAACATTCGCAATAATTCACGATACTCTAGACTACTTTTAAAAAACTAATGCTCACATGCAAATTAACATGACAATGCCTTGAGCAGGCCTCTTATACCTGTATTTTAGTGGAAGGATTAGAAACAACCTTACAGAAAAAAAGGAGTAATACAATATCCATTCATTTGAAGGATAAGCCTTGTGCAACATACGATAAGAGACGCACACTGCACATGACATTTCCAGATCTACACAGTGCTAAATGGCAGCACACTGATTACATGTGTATCAGTCTAATAAAGGGAACTCAAAAAAAATCAGGAAATTGGCAGCAGATAAATCTACATACATTTTGGACTTTCCAATTATTTCATTTTGTCATTTCTTGAATTTGAGAATATTGTTGAAAGTAGTTCAGCTCTTCTTTGATGTTTTCTGTCATAACATTCAATCTTCAGCAACTGTTTTAGTTGTATGCATTGTTGTAGCATGTCCATTGGCTTTTGTGAAGCCACAATTCCAAACAGAATGCAGAAACCAAGGTACAATGAAACACTGAATTTATATTTTCACAATGAATCAATGTCCCTTGGATAAGAAGCAATATACCAAGCATTAAGATTGGTAAGAAAGAGGTCACCAGATTGCTGGTTATCAAAAACACAGCAGCCACAGTGGCCTCTGATCAAGCCACGTTCTGGTAAACAGAACATTCCACGTTTTAAAAAGGATTCTGTGTGAAACTCACATAATAACCTCGCATTCCATGATGAATAAGTTAAACAGCTTCTCAATCCTCAGCAGATGTAGTTCCATGATAGCACACTGCAACATCGCAGATTGTCTTCTCATGGATGTTAGTGACTAGATCAGTAGCAGATACATGTTTGTGACTCAAGTGTTATTTACATTACAGCTGACATGCAAAGTTAAAGTCTGGAAGTTCGAACTACAAATGAGTAGAGGTGCATATGGTACATTACGATGGTACCAAATAGAATTTTAAATGAATAACAATGCTTTGAATTATTCCACTTATTTCCCTGAATAAAAAACTGAGATCGATCTTCAATAACTTAAAAAAATTACTTACAAAAGGCATCTACTACACATTCATGGAAGAGATGCAGCTATGCAGCTGATATCATATCCACATACCACATGCTGCATCATCAGATTACATGAAATTCAGAGTTCTACATAACATACTGGCAGATTCTTCCACCACATTCTTCTAGATTAGTTGATATACAAGATAATACTGCGAGCAAATGCCAATTTTTAATTTAATTACTTACTTCTGAATTCCAATCCATTGAAAACTTGTGCATACATACCATTCAGTTAACATGTTAAAAGCATAAAATGAAGTGCCAGTATGCTAGTAAATTATAACAATTTCTCTATTGCATCTGATTAAACTTTAGAATGGGACATCAAAATAATTCTCTCTTACAATTCAACCTTTCAAGTTCATATCCAATAGAATTCAGATATTAATAAAGCAAAATGGAATAAACTAAAAATGTGGAAGTTTCATTATTCATACAGTTTCACAATGACATCTAAAAACATCTTAAGTAATGTGTTCCAATTGATTACAATAAATCAAGAAACCTAGAAACTCCCAAATCAAAATCTCGTACAGGAAAACATGTAAATGCTTGTGCAAAAAAACTACTTCCATACAATAATTGCCCCCATACAATGCAAAAAAACAACTGAAACAATAATACACAAAAATTTCAATCAGCAAAAAACCTTATTAATAAGTGAAAGAATGTCTATTTTGTACTTACATTTCATTATCAAAAACGTCATGACAAACAAGGATGGAGACTGTACATGCTCATAAAAGTGAAAAGAAACAGCACACACATGATTTGCTGCTTAATTTCTAAAAGTAGTAACTTCACCTCTTTATGTGACCTGTCCACTTGTATATTGTCTACCTTTGCATAGAAATTCCACCAAGTCTCACTGGGAATGTCGATTTATTACCTCACCAGCAGCAGACCACGACATCTAAACAAGACTCGATTCGAGAGGCCAAAATACAACAAAGTGAGTCGACATGAAGAGAACGTTGGCAAAATCCTACCTGCGGAAGCAGCCGCTGTGGCTCTGCACACGGAAGTCTAGTGAGCAAGCAAACACATGGTCGTGTTGCTTGTGGCGCTGATGAGCTTGCTGGAGGGTCGAATACAGTGAAACCAAGCTTTTACACGTCATATAAAAACAGCACTTTGGGTGGCTTCAGGGAAATCTGTTAAAGTAAGCCCACAACACATGCACATCCTAGGTAAGCTTCATCTGCATTAGAACAAGTTAAATACTTCCTCTGAATTATGTGTATGAGAAAGTAAAACAATATAAATATAAAAAGGATTGTAAACGAACATAAATAAAAAGAAGTTGATAATGGACAGTGGTATTAAATGACTAATCAATAGTATACAAGTCAATTATCAATGTCATTTGATTACTTCCAACAGGAAAAAAATTAATTGCAAATTCCTTCACAAACGTATTCATTACTATGAGAAATAGGGCTTACAAAAACAACAAAACCCTTTGCCAACAGTACTGATGGCCAAGAGATGAATTTTAATACGTGCTATACTGCAACTGATTGATCTTCATAAAATTCGTCCCCATCCACAAATTTATGGAAAAAAAAAATCATGCAACACATTTTTAGCAGGCAAATTCTTCACATGAATATTCCCACTGTTCCCAAAACATCTGCAACACTCACCCTTACACAAATAATACTAATGAGAAAGGGTCAAATTGTGTACTTGGATTTCAAAAACCTTTACAAATTCCCAAACTTCATACATACCTAAATATATCAAAGGTATGAAAGAAAATGACAGTAAATGAAGAATGGAACTAAAGTACACAAAAAATGAATAGCATGTATTCTATATCATTAAATCAACATACACCAACTCACTCAATGTATCAGCTAATAGTATAGCATGTTTAATAATCCCTCAATATAGAACCTGCCTGCTGCTAAACCCAAATCATCTACAATCAACATCGGAGCACTAGTTCCGTTAGTAGAGAGAATTAACTTCCTTGCGGTAGCAAAGCACAAGAGAAGCAGCCTGCTTGCACATTTTATTCTTTTGAAAAAACAAAACAGAAATATTGCCAGTCATTTCATTTGACATTCAGTAGTCACAAATGCCTAGGTGAAGACCTAGGTGAGTGCTAGCAGACTGCTCTCAGAAACTGGAGCAAAATGCCTGTTGCAGCACAGGGCCATACTCACCACCCAACGCTTGCGCACACTAAACAAGGCAACCAAACGGCCTGCAACTATGTGACTCCTTGACATCCCCGCCGGGCTGCCTAGGTTTGAGTGAGGAAGTATACCACACGTCATGTCAACTGCACCTCTCTGACCTAACTACATCACACACATTCTCTCTCTCTCATACTCACATGCCACCAAATCTTGGTAGCCTACTGTCTAGGAAGCACACACATAAATCTCGCAACTGAATTGAATGAAAGAAAATAATTTTTCTCATTTTGTAGGAGTGATGGCATCGATTGGCAGTATCAATTGGGCTACAATGACCAATTTTCTATTGAAAATAAAAATTTGAGAAATTACCAGAGTAGGTGTGTACTTCCTACCATTTGTTATTCCTATAAGAAAATTCACTAACTTCTACCCTACAGTCAATATATAACAAATAAATTTTCGTTTTCATGTACAAGAAGAAACTTGCATATGCTTTGTTCAAGTTCACTCTATATTTGTAGACCTGTGACCCAAGAAAGAATACAATAAAATTTGGAAATAAAGTTCTGAGATATTAATAAGTAAATGTCTCCTGACAGCATTTGATACCCACTAACAAATTTAAAATACATTACATCTTAAACTGTCAACAATAGAGACCGATTCTGATAGATATCTGGAAGGTACCAACACAGCCTTAGTGAAACTAGCATTCCAAGGGGCAAATTCAGCTACTTCAGAAACTATAATGATTGCACATTTCAGATTTTATTTCAAGTTTTGAAGAAAGTCTTCATTTCTCAGAGAGGTAAATAAAGAACAGCATTATTAACCTATTTATCTTTTAGTCTAGTAGTGACATGTAATGTTACAGCAGAATCCAAGAATACTGCAAATACGAACTTAAATTTGAATTACCTTCATGATCTCCCGAAATTTTCCAATTTCTCGTGTGATGAGGTCACGTTTTCCCTCTTCTATATCCACATCATCTAGAAGCTGCAATCAGAAAAGTTTTTATTTTCATCGATTTTTTCTGGTTTTCATTACGAAAAATTAAGGGCTACAATCCTCAAGATGTTTTAATAAATTATGAATAAAAATATCTTTATTATACAATACCATTTACATCAGCGATTCCCAACCTTTTCTGTTCACCATACCCTTTTAAAAGAACTGTGGCTCCATTGACCACCTTATGTTATTCTCTATAATATATCATACATAATCATAACCCAAAGAATTGCACAAAAATATCTTAAAGATAAAACTTAGTGCACCAACACTTTGGTAAATATCCAGATTTTCAATATCCTTAGACACTACTCCTCCTGAGTAGCTGAATTTTTAATCATTGTTGTGCAACAGTTACAAACTATAGTTTTTTTTTAACTGGCCATAACATTTCTCCCATTTTTACTGAAGGGAGTATTTTCACTTGTGATATCGTTATAAATACATAGATATAATTTGTTGACTTTTCTAAACACCCCACGCAGTTGTGAAGCTATGTTCTCGGATGCCCTGCTGCAGAAAGTCAAAATGAGGCCCCTATCTGCAATAAATGTGAAATTAAGAGTTTGAAATCTAATTGGCATGATAATATGGCTGGTACAATGGAGAAAATAAGCATTAAGTGCAATTTGTTTTATTCTTGGCAGCTATCTATCTGCAGTTCTTACTAAGGGCCTTTCTTCAGGAAATTGGTGCAATGCACCACTGGCACCAGCTTCGCTACAGGCCTGATTCTAAGGACATATGATGAATACGGAAGAAGAGAAGCGAATACGTAATTTATTATTATTTGTTCAGTTGCACAATAACAAAACAATTATTGAGTTCATTTAATATTTTTTGTACTCAATGGGATCTTGATTATACCTATCAATAGCCAGTTCATATTCTGCTATAGATCCCCAATCTACCCTTGAACACCGTTGACCATTTAAAATTTCATTGACCCCATTGGGAATGTCTGTGGACACCAGTTTCAGTTTCATTAAATAGGTTATACAAAGATAGGGATGAATCAGTAATTATGTAAAACTTTTCTTAAGTGGTCACTATTGGTACCAGGAGAAAAATGGCAGTTAACAAAGGTGGTTACTTATTGGAGGCTTTGAGAATGAGGGAAGCTAATATTTGGTGTAATTTTGGTATTTGTAAGGAAGTTAAGTATGCTTGCTTGTTAATACCTTTTAATTACACCTAGGTCTATATTCATAAATAATAAAAAAGTCATAAAGGTTGGATATACTTAGAATACCCATGAACCATCAATCTAACAAGTATCTGAATGCCAATTCATCCAATTTGAAGAATTTAAACATACAAAAACTTTAATTATCCCACAGTTTACGTGCAAGAAGTGTTCACATTTTTAACATGTGTAAGACACCTAGGGTTTGTGCAAAGGACAGAGTAATAGTCCTAGAGTAATTAGTGCTTTGAACATGTTATTTATAACAACCATGTTTTTCTTCCTGAATAAAAAATGTATAATCATTCAATAATGTACGTTTTTATTTTCTACTCAAGATGAAGCAGGAAACAATATTGCCCAGGGTAACATTTTGTAGCTCGAGCTTACAAAACAGTTTCCAACTAAGATCCAGATTTTTAGTATACTATTTTCAACACAATTTAAGGTATGTTCCCAACTGTCTCCGAATCAAAGAACTGTCACAATTCATGTGAGTATCCTGAAATATTAATAATTCAGCAAAACTACACATTCCTTATGTGTCATCTTCAATGTTCTTTGTTTCTTTGCCTCAATATTTTTAGCAATCCTAAATCTTAAGACTTTAAATTATTTACAAAAAAATTTAAGGATTTGCAATTATTTTAAAGAATCAAATCTCTGCTTTACTAAAAGGGCAACGAGCATGTGACAAGCAATTTTCCCTTATTACTGAGGCACAATGTGCACCTTGCCTAGAAGGTTATGGTCTGTTCAGGTCAATAGACAATATTTTGCTCTAAAACAATTTAGCATTGCTGAAGACTGCATCACTCCATAAAATGTACTTTTCCACCAGCCACAAATGCAGGAGCACCAGCTGTTAATTCCTTAAAATGTGAGTTCAAGATGATATTCTTTACCTAACAAGAGAATGAAATGGTTGTAAACATGGCCATGTGGGTAAGCAGTCACTGATTGGTTCCATGTCTGCAATACACATTTTCCTCCCTTTTTTTTTTTTTATGTGGTAATAAAACGGTTTTGGAAAATGCAAGTAAATGCCTACAACCTACAGTAGAATACCAGATGTAAACATCTCAAGTAAGTGTAAATTTACTTTTCATGATGTTTTAAATCAAATGACAGGGGTAAATGAAGGTATATACCAAATGAAGTAGTTTTAAGTCAATGGTATACTGTGTAACACACGTGCTCATAGCATAGTGAAATTACATGTATTGTTCAGAAAGTATGAAAGTAAAATAAACTTGTGCATTACAGGGTAAAAATAGGTTGTTAAAAATTGTGTGTACGTGACTGTACATGTTGTGTCAATTGAGCATACGATGAGTAGTGCATTTTTCACTGAAGTGTCCTAAAACAATCTTCTCCATTGCCGACATTTCAAATTGTGAAACATTAATGAAAAAGCCAACCAAAGGAGGTAAATCAACTGTAATTTTTAACTTATCTTAAACATGTTCAATTCACTACAGAAGAAGAATACAAAACTTACAAACGATAAACATCAGAGCCACAGACAGATTCAAAATGAACTTTTTCCTTTTTCTTTCACTTAAGTAACATCTAAATTTTATGTCAATGAAAGATTACTGCAGTGCTGTTCCAATTTTTGGTTTGCATGTTTTTCAAAATATTGTACATGACCTTCTTTAAAGAGCTGACCTTTTTACAACAGAATTTAAATGAACACAAGACCAGCACCAAGCATCCTTATGATAGCGGAGGACTATATATAATCAAAAAATTTTGTGCCACTTTTGGGAAAACTTTGAAAATGTTTTTGGGGCTTCATGTAAAGTACCCTCAAAAATGAAAATATCCATTTGAAACTCCTAGTCTTGAGTTAGTTCAGATCAATCGTGGAATATCAATTTTGGAGAAAATCGGCTGAACAGTTTGGGCACAGTAACTGTCCACAGACAGGTGGACAGACAGACGTTTTGATATCGTAGGCTTCTGCAGCCAGAGTCATGATTTGGGTTGTCCAGGTGACGCCGCGTCGAAGGCTGAGGCACCTCAGCCTTTGATGTGGCGTCACCTGGACAGCCCAGATCAGACAGACGTTTTGGCGTATATCAATTTTCCAGAATCCAGGACCCACAAAAGAGGGATTCTGGCTACCCCACACATTAGAGGAAGTAATTTACTATTCACAGTAACAGGATATATTCACTATTATTATCAGGGCTCAGCAAGAAGTTTTTCTGCTGAAAATTCAGTTTTCCAGCACACAATTACATAATTCTCTTTTTCAGAAGTGCAAGAAAGTAAAATCAGCACATAATATACAAGACAAAACAACTTCATATTTTTGTAGTGTGCATTTATTTTGTATCACCTTATCAACAATAATTTTTTATAACCTTTAAAAATAGCATGCTGAGTGAATGCATAATTATCCGTATGAGTGCTACAATGTCAATCCCTGAATGACAAACATTGACAGCAGAGTGTTTACAATCCGCGATTGACAGCTGGTAAGATGACAGCTCACTGGCCCCAGACCACATGCTTTAAGAGAGAGATTCATTTCAGTTTGTTTACATCCCCTTCATTCTCTCATGGGTTAAACAATAGTTGGAGGTTAGGGATTGTTTTCACAAGAGATTTACATTCTTCCAATATCACTAAAATAAATATTATAAGAATTGACACAAATCATGGCAAAAAGAAGATAAGAATTTGTATGTGTGTGAACTAAGTTATCAAACAGAGGCCACAAATACCATTTCAAAGAGCTCACATTGCTTTCTTTCATCTTGCTTTTAATTAAACTTACAAATAACATTTCTTACAAAGAAATTTTTTGAAGTGTACTTTTCTTGAATTCTAGCTTTTTAAATACACTGATATGAAGTGAACATTCTCCAGTTGGCAAAATGACAAGAATAATAGGGAATAAAATGGCTCAAGCAAAAGTTAGCCAATGTAGTGAAATGAAGCCTTGCAAAGCCAAAGGAGCTAACTACCAAAATTTTAAATACAAGATTTTGATATTTAAATATTATATAAATTGGTACCAGCACACCGTTAAAGGAGAGATGTTCAAAACACCTTCCAAGTCATCATAACATCTATCGAGTGATGGCTCTGGTTGTATGTCAAGACTAACAAGCTTTTCTAAAAGAACAAAGAGCCTTGCAGCGACCTCTATTTGTCATTCCATTTATGTTGTTCAATTGTCTTGGAGGTGTACTTTTTTTTTCTTTTACTGATTTTAAATGGGGTGGAATATTGAAGGAGCAACAATTGCATTTCACAATGAATCAGGAAACATAGATCGTAAAAAGCTTTTAATACATAAAAGGGGTGAGAGTGGTTAATCATATCAAATAAGAAGTGGTAATGCGATTCCAGAAAAAACGCTTCAACCTAGGCAAGTACCATGTTGAAACGTGTAAAAATAACTGGCGCCTTCATATTTGACATTCAGGTTCTAAATCATGTCAGTGCTGCCATTCAAGAAGCAAGACAATCCAGACCATTTAAGATCTTGAAAATGGAATGTAAATTCTTAGTTTTTGAAGAAGCAGTATCCCGTATGTGTCATTGAACACACAAACTGCAAATCTCTATGGCTACTTGGATCTTTGTAGAGAAGACAGCACCATTGTACCACAAGCAACTAAGAAACTCTCAATGACATAGTCGATTCAAAACTCTACAGTACTTAAACCAGGGATAAAGCTGAAAGACATTGTTGTGATGGCAATACATGCTTTCCTATAAGAGCGAAATTCAGTATTTCTAAACATGAAAAAGGCAACTTACAGAAAATGCCTCATACTAATCAACACAATAGAGAATTCCTTATCAACATTATGAATGAAATTTAAAATCCTAGAGCATATGGTACACCAGTCACTTGACATAGTGGTATTTGATGAACAAAATTTAATAACACTACTTTGTTCTCAGATTTAAAATATTATAATGTGCACAGATAAAAGTTAAAAATGAATTTAGCTTCTTTGATCAAAATACCAGTAAGGACTTGGATTCTTTCCAATTGTGTTTTTCAAAAATATTTGTGAGCATTAAAATAAATCAATAAATATAGGCACAAAAGAAAACTAAATCTTTAGAACAGTCAAAATGACTGCTCCCATCATTTTAGTGCAAATATACATGATAAAGAATGTATTACCAAAGGTGCATCTTGATGTCCACCATCCTGACTCATCTTCATCAACTTTTCTTGTGTTCGTGACATTTTACGCTCTTTATTTTCAGCAGCTGAAACAGTTATGTACAGTCTATATTATAATTTTATTTGAATCTACATTAATACTATAGAAAATAATTGCTAAGCATGGAGAAAAAACAATTACCTTATTGACTCTGTCAACTTACATGTTTTTGCTCTTTCTGCTTTTGCTACCTGAGCAGCGTAATTGTTCATGTCAGTCTCATAGTCTTCCATTGTTGAGATAATGCGATCCATTGTTGCCTTGTCAGCTTGTTTCATTGCCTCATCCATATAATCATCTTCATCAACCACTTCATCTTGTAATGGTGAACGTCCTCTAAGTTTTCTTCTTCGGTCAGCTGAACCAGTTATAAAATAATTAAATGACAATATCTCACAATGCCTTGGCAAAAACATACTTCAACATTCTTCTTTACAGAAACAAAACCAATTTATTTCAATCACTAAACAATTCTCATCAAACTTTGCTTTACTTTCAGTACTCTAGTTTCTTCATTTGTCTATTCGACAGAATGTGCAAATAACCAATGTTTAAAGAAGTTTGTTCAAAGATAGTATAGCAAACTTGTGATGAGCAAATAGATTTATTTCCTCAGGGTTAACTTAGAGACTAGTACACCTTTAGAGAAGAGTCAATGGCGGAAGGGGTGGAGGGTGGGGGTAGATGAAATCTTGGCCTTTGTGACACCCCCAATAAACTAGCTAGTTCTAAAGCATAAACAGAGTATCTACAACATGACATGCATATATATTTTCACTCTTTTTACACACAGTTTCCCTTGCATTTTAATGCCAAACTATTTTTAGGATCAAGTTAACTTTTGCAACTATTTTCAAATTAAGGACGATGCTCCAGCCTTCATCTCTTGCAATGAACGGAAAAGTCCTTGAGACTGTACAACACACAATTACCAACCCACTTTAAGCACAAATACATTCAAGAAAACTCACCTCATGCATCTGTCAGGTATGACATTTGTATACCTTTTATTTGTTTCAGGAAAGCACTCACTATATCACTTCTACTAATCCAATTTCATACATCTTACTGTTTCATTGCATTTCACTAAATAAACACATTTAAAATTTCCGCAACACTACACATAAACACACACAGGATTCGACAGTTGCAACACTACACCCAACCATTAAAGACGGCCCCTCAAATTTTCCTAATGAACCAACCTCTGAGTTTCCCCTTCACCTACATGGTGCCATCTGCCTTCCTTAATTTGTAGTGACCTCTTTCACTCAACTCTCTTAAGATTATAACGAGAGTTAAATATTCATATGATGTTGCATTTAAATTTTTTCCATTTCCAAACAAGTTACCAAGCATAATAAAATGTGAGTGCCTACCTTTATATTCATCTAATACAGTTTTTGTTTTGGCATCCACTTTTACAACCAGTTTCTTGTTTCCAATTTCCATATCATGCAACAATCTAATTGCACGCAGACCTGACTCTGGGTTTCCAAATTCACAAAATCCAAAAGCTGAAAAGACACTGCCATTAAGTAAAGCTGCATCTACAAAACAAATATTTAAATAGTGCATCACAACTAAAACCACACCTTGAACTCTTTTCCATGATACAACATGTCCACATGCAGCAAGAATATGTCTAATCATTGCATCTGGTGCTCTTTCGGTTATGTTTCCCACAAACACAGTTACAGGTGGTCCAGATGGTTCAACTTGTTGTCTTTTACTAAATGAATTGGGTCTAGCAGTGTTGTTTGTAGTATTTGCAGTACTTGTTGGAGGAGCTTGATGATGTGCCATATGTGGATGTGGCCGATAAGGACGCATAGGAGGTCCAGGCATAGGAGGCATTGGACCAGCCAACATCTGACAATAATGAAGTTTATTTATTAATACCACTCAATTGGCGCTCAGTCAATGAGCATCATGTTTAAGAATAAACAATTGTAAGGTAAATATACATACATCAAACATTCATCAACATCACGACATGACATTAATACTTACATGGGGAGGCATTGGCATAACAGTAGGCATTAGTGGAGGAGGTCCTGTAACACAGATTTTATGATAGTTTATTTAAAAAATTAAAACTTGTAATTTCACACAACCTAAACATATGTTTCAGAGAGCCAAATCAAAAAATAACATAAATATTAAATGCACTGTTGATTAAAAATCTATATCTGTCTTTACAAAACAAACAAATTACCTCCTATAGACATGTAAGGCACCATGGTAGGTGGCATGGGTGGTAACCCAGGAACCATTGGGGGTCGCCCTGGGTAAGACATCACCATAGGCAGTGGACTTTCAGGACCAGAACACAACCCACCTATCAAAACAATAATACACAAGAACATTCATTAGTCACACATTTCAACGAATTTCCTCTACCATAACACTTTTAATTTTATTAAGTTCATGAGCACCTTCCTTTCAAAGATGTTTTACACAGAAGTTATAATTTCATGATTACATTGGAGCACTATCATCCACCGTAAAAATGAAACTTTACTATCCCGAAACATAAACTCCCTAACCTCAGGTATACGGTAAAGTACGACAGCAATAAGTATGAACGCTCACAAGCCCACCAGAACAATCGATCAATCAACATAAATCATGTTTTCATAAAATTGAGACAACCTACCACCAAATGATCCGAAACTTGAACTTCCCGCAATACACACAACGATTTTTTACACAAAGTATACACCCATCAATAATTCTTTCAGCATCAAATCTATAAACGCCACATAGAACTACCAAAATGGCTGGCAATCGGCGGGCCAAACTGAAGCGAAACCTACCGAGAACTCAAGAAATTTTCTGTCCCGATTACCAACCGTTCTGCCAACTTACAAAATTATTATCAAGGTTGGTAGTTTGCTTCAGTCGAGCAAGGAATTTGCATATACAGACATATCTTCAATATTTGTTCAAAGATTAGTTACCCCGACATAAAATACAATCTGGGTCTTTCATTCTATTTTAATTTTATCATAATTTTATTTCTATAATAGTTTTAATTATAAAATAATATTTTATTCTATCATCATCTATAGTTAATCAGTTTTGTAATATTGGAAAATTATTTTTTTTTAAACTGTTGAATGTACCTGTAAGAGAAAAATTACACACAGGGAATTCATCAACTGAAGATGAGTTGATCATCAACTGGGTAACCAGGAAATCAGTTCCTAGTTCAGTCAACACTGAGGAGTAGGGCGAGTTTTCGAGAGCTGATCCTCTTTTCATAAAAGTCAGAAAGGCGTTGTTTTCTGGAAACTGGGACATGTCTAAATCAAGAATGAAGATCATGAATGAAGAGTTATACGTTTCAAAAATTAAGTACTGAGAGGCAGTCCAATTGTTATTCCTGAAGCCCTTCGTCACTGAGTTCTGGAATTGGCACATGAGGGTCATCCATGAATAGTAACTATGAAGAATTTATTTATTCATTTTACGTCAAAAACAGTTAAAAACTGGGTTTGTCGTGCAATGGAGAGAAGTGAATTATGTGCACGGTTCTAAAATTATGTGATCCCTACACTAAGCCATATACTACTTGAATTTTGAATACAGAAAAAAAACACGCTCCGATGTAATAAAATATTTTTTCAAGGATAAATCAGCAATCTATTTTGGGCTCTTATCCATCATGTCCTTCGTCAAGGAATAATACTTCCTGCCGCGACAACACGGAAATGATATTTTGAATAACTATATTTCCGACTGAATTCAAGAAGACATGCACAGATAATGAAGTTACATTTATGTCCAGAAGCAAAACAAGGGGCCATCTCAGCATTTGCTCAATGGATCAGGGAAACTGGACGAAAACCTGATCGAGATGGTGGTCATTGACCCAGAAGCTGCGATACAATACTCGTTACATATTGTTTAGGATTATACAGACCAAATGGTAAATAATGCATTAAGTAACACTTAAAATTAACGCTACTTTCCTTGTGATGCTCAGTATAGTCTCTAATTGTATAGAAACAGTTATGCAACAGAAACGATTGGGATTTCACTTTGGATTTAAACTTTTCTATCGAATTTAATCGTTTAATGTCATCTGGCAAAGAGTTGTAAAATCATGTATTGTACGTGAATTTTTTTGTAATGAGCTGTTAATATTGTCACCTGATGAATATGATTTCTACGTCGAGTGTTATAGTAATGGACATCGGCATTTTCTGAAAAAAAATTCCCGCCCTTAAGCAAGTCATTTTTGACAAAAACCACTGATTCGTAAATCAGCAGTCAAGGTAATGATAAAATTCCTAGATTAATGAAGAGAGGCTTACAAGAATCACGTGGGTAGGATTTGGTTATTATTCGTACAATTCTTTTTTGTAATCTAATAGACTGGAAGCTATAAAATGTATTTCCCCAGAATATTATGCCATATCTCAGGCGGGAATGAACATTCACGAAATAAACACAATGAGCAGTATGAAGGCTGACTGAACTTGAAGAATTCTGAACGCGTAGCATAATGAACCTAATTTTGTGTTCAATTCATTTAAATGGACGTTCCATTTAAGGTTTGACTGACGGACGTTCCATTTTAGGTCTCTCAGACCTAAAAAATGCCTAAAATTGATCCTTGAGGAACTCCACGTGCAATTGGAAAACAGTCGGAAAGTTGTGTACATAATGTTTCGTCATTCCAATACGGTATTTACACTCTCTGAGTTCGTTGTTTAAGGTACAAACATAAGCAATCTAGAGCAATACCACGGATTCCATATGAATGTCATTTTGAAAATAAAATGCCATGATCAATGATGTCAAAAGCTTTTGAGAATCGTCTTCATTTCAAATTTTGGTGGGATGGAGTCGATACGGATGATGAGAAATACGTCAAGTCATGCGATGGTTCTCAGTGGGTTCAAAAATCGAATCAAACTACACCTGTTTCCCAGAATCCACTTCCTGATAAGCCATGATACTTACTAGCCATGGATTTGATGGTTCATTGCCATCAAAGGTAGTTGACTATTAACCACGATTTTATGAAGTAGTAGCGACGATGCAAAATATTAATTCGGAAAATGTGATACAAGCACTACGAGATATTATCGCTCGTTATGGTATCTCTAGAGTGGTGGTATGCGACAACGGAAGACAGAGTAGTGTAGGAATTGAAGATTATGCAAGAGAACAGAGGTTTAAGATATATATTCTGCTCCACAGTGACCGGCAGCTAATGGTGATGTGGAATGACAAAACTGGAGTATACTCGTACTTAAGAGACTGAAGATTGCACAAATCGAGAAACAAAATTGGCGTGAAGAATTGTTGGATTATCTTCTGATGTTTAGGTCCACTTCACTCTTTACAAGTGGGGTATCAGCGGCGGAAATGATGTTTGGGAGTCGTCTTAGGACAAAGCTTCCTGAGTTGCGACAGAGAAGATTTTGGATAAAGAGGTGAAAAAGCGAGTTGCTGAGTTGCTTGGAGGAAGGAAAAAGGAAAGTACTACAATAACCAAAATAATGGTAAAGAATCTGAGTTTAAATCAGGGGTTACGGTAATTAATAAGCAACCTAAGTCTAACAAGCTCGTGTCTGAGTAGTCAAGTGAAGTACTGCGACGCCGGTGTTTGTGCCCTCGCAACTTGAGTAAGCCAGTTACGACATAAATTTCCCTCCTCTTACCAGAGTCAAGTTGCCGGCTAGCTCAGGAAGCGGTGAGAGCCTGAAATAGGGGCGGTGGATGGACGAAACGAGAAGAAATTGTTCTAAGAGAACTTAAAATTTAATAAAAAAAATAGAAATACCCAAATTCTGAAAAAAAATATTGCAAATACTGCGCATGAGCTCAGCGGTATTATTTTCCGTTCCCTAACCTTTAATTCTATTATAAAAAATTCAACACAATAAAAATCTTAAAAATTAAGATTACAACAAAAAATTGAAATTAAACATTACTTCAAAAGAAGCCATTGCGAGGCCTACTTTTTCTCGAGAATTATTCCAATTCCTGTTTTTTTAAACAAGTCTTTTTTTGTTAAAAGTGCCTGAGGGGCAGTGCGGAGGCCTTTGCCCGGCTCTCCACTAACATCACTATGGAGTTGCGGGCGAACACGCTCTAGCTGTGGAAAATTCACATCCTCCGGTCAGTGACCTGTTTCGCCTCGGAGACGGGCCAGCCAGACGCCCCCGACGGCCGGATCCTTTTGTTGACGAGATGCAGTGGGCTACCGCCTTCCCCCGCTAGGCGTTGCTCAACAAGGTCACGACAGCTCAGCTCCAGTAGACTAATCGGTTTATAAACTTCCCGATAGAATTAAAATCACGTCGCGTAACTAAAAGAGCAACAGAAGATGGCGGAAGGGGAGAGTGTTCGTGATCATCTCGCGAGATTCTTCGATGCTGTGGACAAACTACGGGACATGGGAATAGAAATAAACAATGACCTACTAACCATCATGCTGTTGTTTAGTTCGCCGTCTAGTTTCGAAAACTTTCGGTTTGCGATAGAATCTCGTGACGATTTACCACCCCCACAGACGTTACGCATCAAAAGCGTGGAAGAAAATGACGCGAGAAAATGTGCCGAGAACCATGGCACAGCCTAGAATGCGATGGCAGTTCACAGGAACTACAAGACAATGTCAAAGAAAGAGCCTTTCAAATTCAAGTGTCAGTGATGTCATAAAGTTGGTCATAAGGCGGCGGATTGTAGAAGTGAAAAACCAAACGCAAGAAATGCGGAAGATGTATGTTTTCTAGCGTCGCGTACAGTGAACATGTACGATGCGTGTTTGGGAGAGGCCACGAAAACCGATAAGAAATGGTGTCTTAACAGCGGATGTTCCGAGCATTAGTGCCAAGATCTGAGCAATTTCGAGAGAATCGACGCGAACGTACAAGACAAACTCAATCTTGCCAGCAGCGCAAGCACCGACATAACGGCCAAGGGCGTAGCAAACCTCATCACAACCTTTGAAAACGCCGAGAAAACTGTATGTCTGAAGGACGCCCTTCACGTTCCGGACTTGCGTCTGAACTTGGTATCGGTCGGAAAGATTACCGATAATGGATTCAATGTAACCTGTACTCAAAGGAATGCAGAAGTGATTGACCCGAAGGGAAACGTCACTGTTAGGGCGAAGAGAGTCAACGGACTGTATTATATACAAACTCAAGACAAGGACTGCAGAAATGTTGGTACTAACGGCGACGTGATGAAGGCTCCTGGTAAGATCTTGTTAGAATGGCACCGGATACTTGGTCATTTGAACATCCAGGATCTACTGGAGGCAGCTAGGAAAGGAACCATTCAGGGGTCGGAGATCGATGATGTCGAGAGTGATTTCGTATGCGAGGTCTGTCTTTAGGGGAAGATAACTCGTCCACATTTCCCAAAGACGTAGGAGACATAATCTTGTGTTGGTGACATTATTCACGACGTGTGCGGCGCAGTACGAACGACGTCACTTGGAAAAGCTGGGTAGTTTTCTATGTTCATCGACGACGCATCGAGGTGGACTAAGGTGAAATTCCTGAAACAAAAGGGCGATGTCTTCGATGAATTCATATACTTTAGAGTTCGTCTGAAACTCAAAAAGGAGTGAAGGTCAAATGTATTAAAACCGATAAAGGAACGAAGTGCATTAAGCGCAAGTTTAACGAAGCCTTGAAACGGGGAATCCAAAGAAGATTTACTTTACAGCACCTCACAATCGGAGCAAAACGGAGTGGCGGAGCGCAAGAATCGGTTCCTGGACGAAACGGCCCGTTGTTTACTTGCACAATCCAAGTTGCCTCCATCGTTCTGAGCAGAGGCGGTTTACACGGCTTACATCAGAAACCGCAGTCCAAGCAGCAAGTAAACGGAAAGACTCAGTATGAAGTTTGGTATGGTGCACCACCCGACGTAACAGCGTTTAATGAAATCGGCTGTAAGGTTTACTGCCTCGACCGCTCCACAAATAAGGGCAAGTTTGCTCCACGATCGAGAGAAGTATTCCTTGGGTATTCTGAAGAGACCAAGGTGTATAGAGCCTGGATTCCAAGTGAAAGGAAAGCGTAAGTCACTCGGGATGTGAAGTTTGTTGAGTCATCAACATGCAGCACTGAGAACTTCAACGGCCCAGATGAGGTTGAAGATGATTCTCAGAGGTTCGAGAATACGTATGTAAAAGTGGAGACATCCTCGTTCGCACATTGACGTCGATATGACTACATCAAATGGATCATATTACGACAGATCCTCGAAGGACTCGCCAAGCTCTACGGCGAACGGAGAAAGTGAAGAATCGTACTCCGAACCCGGTTTTCGAGGTTTTGAGCCGGATGAGAGTTTGCCAGAGGAAGAGTCAGGCACCGAACCCGGATTTCGCGGTTTTGAGCCAGAAGATGTACCAGAAGGAGAATTCCAATGGGCGACCACCAGTCGAGAACCAGAAAGGCCATGGAAGGTGAAAACACAGCCCGGCAGACCTAGGAAACAGTACAATGTGGTATCTGTCGAGCAAGAGCAAGCGGACGGATACTATGCAATTTTGTCGGAAATCCCTCTGAGGCAAGCCATTTCCAGCGCAGAATCAGCTGAGTGGATGGAAGCTATGGTGAGTGAAGTGACATCGATCCTGAAAAACGACACCCGGGTCATCGTGGATCAACCAGGGAATTGCGAGGTCGTCGGAGGCAGGGTTGTGTTATGCCACAAGTATAGGGTTGATGGTAATCTTAAAAAGAGGAAGGAACGAATCGTAGCAGGAGGTTTTCCCTAACGTCCTGGTACAGATTTCCGGGAAACTTTTGCGTCAGTCGCGCGTAATAAGTCTATTCGGTTAGCTATAGCTCTTGCAGAACGGGACATCATGCATATCCGGCAATTCGACATATCGACGGCGTACCTCAACGGCGTCCCGGAAGAGGAGATATAACTGGAGGTATCAGAATACACCGAGAATATGATGGGGATGATCATCCGGAGGGAGTGGAAGAACAGCGACAGCAAGAAGAAGCCTGAAGACATGCTAGATAAGATATCTACGTGTTACAAGGTTTGTTACATGAATAAAGCACTCTACGGGCTGCGTCAGGCAGGTCGAGTGTGGCACAAACTCTTGGACGAGGAGCTTCGCATCTTCGGCACAATCCCTGACGCAATCCTGCAACTGATTCGGATCCCTGCGTTTATTTGAAGAGCAGAAGCGGCGGTCATTCTCACTTAATGGAGCTTTCGCCTACGCAAGGCGTTGATAGAGAACAATGTGAACAGTCATAGGTCGTTTACAGTGCCGTTGCTTCAGAAGCAAAATAAGAGGATAATGAAAGCTTACAATCCCCTGGAGATCACGCTCTAAAAACCCCTGGAGATCACGCACAGAATAAATCTAAAATGAACACAGAGAAAATGAAGAGACTTCACACGTTGCTTGTGAAATTCCCTAGACTTTCATTAAGTTTGAGAATTTTGTATATAAACGAAATATTTTTCCCGCTGGAAAACAAGAAAAATATTACATTTTCAGATGTTTTTACAAACTTCACTTCGCATATCAATACAAGTTTTTGTTTTTGAAATATTGGACAACGAGTAACGGCAGAAAAAAGTTGAATTTGGGAAAAAGTATTGTAATAATACTATTACCGACCACCATAAATAAACTTTATATCCGTCTGCAATCTGTACCAGAATTTCAGGGTTCGCAGTGCAATTAACTTGCATAAATTTGTTGAATAATACACTATTTTAATTGAATTTAAAAGCTTTTCTAATAACAAGTGATACCAGAAAGATTTTTACTCTTTCGTTTGAGCTCCAGCACGTCATTATGGTACTCGGGTGTACTCCGGATCTTCTGTCTTGATGCTATTTGCTGTTGGAGTTAATGTCTCTCCTACCGTATTCTCTTCTAATGTTAAAATCGGTTTATAAAATGCCCCCAGAGTACTATCAGTTAGTTGGTCATTTCATAAAAAACTGCAAATAAATTATTACGCGATCGCGACATTCCCAATACTGCACCACAAGTGGTACCTATTCGCTACTACGTTCAACACGAATTGTTGAATACAATCCCCATCTACGACTCTGTCCTAAGTCCCGTTTCGAATATGTAGTCTATAAGTTTATCTTTACATGCACAACAATTAATATCTCTAAATTATTAACATGTACAACTTTTAAGAAAATCGGAACCAATTCCAAGTACTCACTTCCCTATAATTGAAACTACTAATCCCGATCTTAACCGAAAGTGCTCGTACCGTCTGGTTAATGCGTCCGATGTGGCAACTGGCGTAATAGAGACTGAATATTACAAAATTTGTACAAGACTACACCTTTATACCAACGATATTGGATAACAAAATATTACTTAGATGCACATGTAGCGCTAGTGTATCGTTACAAATTGAAGGCTGCCATATTGTAAGCAACTAGTACCCTCGCAGGTGCTGACAGGCGTGTTCTGTCCGTACGCGACGAGAATTGTGGGTATTTCCCATGTAAATCAGTACATTGAAGTGCTTTTAAAAAATTATTATTTACGCATCAATAAAAATATATAATGAGAGCTTCATAGTTCTGTGACCTCAAAGCCAATATAAAGAAGTATTAGGGTTACAACAAGCAACTTTCAATAACCAAATGATACAACCAAAACATGTTTCATTTAGTAACATGAGCATTTTTTATCAATTGAAACGTATACTTTAATTTGGTCCTAGCATACCTGCAAACAGAGTAAGAAAATATATTCGTTATAAATACCCATAATATTTTACTAATTTAAAAACTTGTTCGTATTATTAAAAATCTGACTACATTACGTGTTAAAGGGAATAATTTACTAGAGTTTAGAACAACATTTATTCACCTTTTCTAGGGACCCCACAGTACGAGTTTTTCTGTCCCAAAATCACCGTTTCTTTTGCCGCAGCATTACATAACTTTATACTTCGTATATTTCTCCGTGTATACGTCCGTATACGAGTAAGTGAAAATGAGAAGACAGATTACACGAGTTTTGGTCATTTCATAGCATTCTTGAGAATGAAGATTTTTGTGTACCAATCTTTACTTAAATCATTTTCACTTTAAAGAATAATTTGAATCTCTTCTTCAGAAAAAGAAACTATGCATTAGCTACGGAGAAAAGATGCAAGAATGATGAAATTATCTTCGCTGAATTAAAAGTCAAACCATTCGAGCTATTTCCAATTACGTTATTTTTAAAACACGTTTAATTTTTTGGTAATTTATTTATCAGAGCGCATAGGAACAATAACAATGTGATTTTCGAAGTTTTGAATCCGTAATATCCCGTGAAGAGCGTCGAGACACAGTTTTAAATGACCGCTCCCACATTTGCCTACAACATGGCTGAGAGCGGAATGTTCAATTTGTTACACTAGTGCTCGCCCACTACCTTCTAGTTTACAACTCTAGGAGGTGGTGGCTCGTCTCTCGCCACAGAGGAGTGGGCCTTCCTTACATTCTTTTTATACTGCAAGGGGCCTTGCTTCCTTTCCTACAAGGAAGAGTGTCATGCTCGTGACCATGAAACACAGTTTCTTGTTGACCGGTCACCCTAACGTGTATTCTTTGACTATTCGTATCCTAATGCATTAATTTACGTGCTATTTACAAGTCATGATCCCGTTCTTATGTTCAAATAAAATCGGGGATTTCTGGATTATCACAGAATATATATATTGTAACGATACCGAATATTATACTCCGGCTCATCGCACACAAAATGTTGCGTAATCACGCACTGGCGCTTTTGCGTCTTTCCTGAGCCGTCGGGCGGCTGATTCGTTACGCACAACTGCTGTCGCGACACCTCGGCGCCGAGCAAACGGGGAGACTGTGTTTGTTTTCGCCAACGCCGACGCGGGTCTATCCCTGGGGATCTAGCTGGGAAGGGGGGCTGCGCAGTTTGGAAACTCTGGGAGGGACCACCTGCGTTTATTTACGAAAAGTGTGCGAGTGAGAGCGCCTCATGGAAAATTCCGCTCGACACACCGACGAAACGCAAGATATTATTGGACCAAATTTAAGTAAGACGTAGGAACCTTTTGCCAATAGAAGCACATTTTAGAAAAATTTTGGAAACTTCTAGAACATTTGGGAAACTGGGGGGGGGAGAAAAGACTTGCGAGCGCTGGCATGCGCCGAGCAGCCAGATCAAAACGGTGCGAGAGATCCTGGTAGGCGGAGCAGAAGGGTAGGAGAGGTGAGCGCTGAGGTGCGCTTAGCCCGCAGAGCAGTAAAGCCGGAGAAGGGCAGTGTCCCTTTGTTTTAAATTGAGGACGAGTAGTTCCTCCTATTGCTTATTTGTCGGATATATTCTCTTTTGATCTCTGCCGATCACGCCCGCTTCGCCCGTCACAATTCACGCGACGAGTATAATCGCGTTACTGGACACCTGAATCTTGAGCTGTCGTCGCTTCTGGGTCGTCGCTTTCGTCGTCTTCATCGCGCCGCCGTCGCCGTGGCCACGCTGCGCCACCGCAACCACCGCTACCGACGCGGGACTCAAAGGGCCTCCCCCGACACCCACGGGACACGCCGCCTGGTGTGAGGTTCGGCGACCTGTAGAGGTTGCCCACCCCAGCGGACCTGCCTGCGAACGGTGACTGTGTTTTGATTGTCGAGCTGCGGCAAGATCTTCAATGCGCCCTTCAGGCGCGACGCTTGTTTAAAGAAACTCTTATCAAGGAAGTGCTCGCCGCGCATTGGCGACTTCCTTACATTATTAAGTTCCCTGTAATACAGTAGTTTTATAGCATTAAAAAATAGAAGTAATTATTCAGACCTTGATTTTTTGTATGCTTAAAATTTAAGTTTTTTCATTAAAGTCCATTTGTGTTCTCAATAATTTTATTTTAAATTCATCATCATTTTTTTTTAAATATCCGTCCACCATCTATTCTTCTTTACTCTACATGCTTCCTGAGCTAGCCGGCCACACGAGCCCAGGTAAGCAAAAGTAGGTCTGGGAGACCGGGTTCGGTGCAATATATATATATATATATATATATATATATATATATATATATATATATATATATATTGGGGAAGAAAATAAAGTGAACCCGATACTTGTGCAAGTTTTGACCATAGACATTAGATCCGGCTTTAATGTAGGAACATTTTAAAAGTTATCCCAGTAAAATCGCGTCAGGCAATAAGAAGTAATTGAAAATTCTGTATTTCGTATATTTGTGTTAAGGAGAATATTAATGGAGTCCATTGTTGGAGCGATGAAACGCTTATAAAGAAGAGGGTTTTTCGAATAATGCAAGAGAACGCGATAAGATATCAAATTCAGACTTTCGGGGGGAAAAGAAGAAAATTAGCGGCATCATGCAAAATTTATCCCATTTAAATATCTTGACGGGAAGTATCGAAATTTTAATAAAACAAATAAATTAATTCAAGCAAAAGTTTAGCAAGAAGAAGCAATTAGCGAACAATTGCAGTGCGTTCCGTTTCACATCCAAAAACGGAAAATAGGGAAAATAAAAGGAATTTGACCAAAGGAAAACAAGAGGAAAATATCGAATTTTAGGAAATTGCCGGGAGAATTTTATTAAAACAAAAACGGAAATTAAGTGTTTCGGGAAACGTTAAAATTAAATATTTTGTGAGAACCAAAGTGACGCGATCGTCAGTTATCAAGCGATCGGGAAAAGTGTTGAAGCAAAAATAACAATGCTAAGTTGGAAAAATTTTATCAGAGTGTGCCTGGACTTGGTGGAGGCAAGACGTGTGTTCGCGTAGGCGACGTTTGGAAATTTTTTTAAAGTGCGGAAGTAATGGACAGAATTTGCAATAGTAACTGGGAATACTTCATGTAAATTATTTAATATTTCGTGAAAAAGAATTTAATACAAAAGGAGTTTTCGGAATTACTGTGAAATTCGGCAACGCCCGTTGGACTCGCGAGAGCGGGCGATAATGAGCGTGGCCATATGAGAAATTTTGCAACGGTGGGGAGCGCGACGTTGCATTTACGATTAGTGGCGCGGAATTCAATTCGGAACTCAGAGATTTTCAAATAACTTGGAATATTTATGAAAAAAGGTGGCAGCGTGAATTCCATGTTGCGTGAACAGTGATGCGTACGCGAGTGTGTTCCGTGACTGGTGGCGACAACGGGAGGCGCTGTTGTGCGTGGATAATCGCACAAAACACCCGGATTCTTCGCGGAAGCAGCATCATACGTGAGCAAAAGTATTTTGACATTTGTTTTTTTTTTTTTTACGAAGTGAAGAACGCTCTGTCGAAGATCAAGTTATGTGATTAATAGATTTTTAATACGTAAATTTCGACAGAATGCATTCTGGGGTTTTAGTCATATGTGTGAATGGCATTTGTTTTTGTTTGTTGTAAATAATCTGTGTGAATGAGAAAGTATATGTCCATGTTTCGTGTATTGTGGGAAGAGAATTATCTATTTGTTGTTGTTTCTTTTGTTGCTGGGTTATGTCAATGTGTGCCGTCAGAGGCACCAGTGCTATTACAGCACTAGATATTGTGAATTGAAGGAAAACACGAGAAAAGAGGAAATTTGAATAAATTTCATGGCCACCTTTGGGGTCATGATTTGTAAAATCAATATGTGTTCGTAGTCATTCAAGTAGCACTAGAACTGATCCACGCACGTGAGCGCAGTACCTTGCTCGCGTCTGTACAGACGCACCGCAGACCACGCCCAGGTGAGTCAAAAGGCCAGGTAAGCTAGCAGACGGGCAATTGTGAGTAGGAGAACGGGAAGATTATTATATGTGGCAACCCAACGCGAGGCTAGTTTGTTTGTTTGTTTATAAGAAGGGCTAGAGCAGGGCAATCTATTACAAGTAGCAGTTTGACGTGCCGGGCTTGTAGAAAGTATTACAAGTGGCCGCACAACGGTGGACACGGGCTAGGCCGGTGTACGGACACGCCGCCGCCGGCACCCGTTACAATATATATATATATATATATATATATATATATATATATATATATATATATATATATATTGCAATGAGGCCATTGCTGGTCGCCGGACCCAAACTCACCCGTCGGTCACGCCAATTAGGACAGTCCCTGATTTGACACGGCTCAGCGCAAGACGCGCGAACACGTTCCTGTCGTTCTAATCAAAGATTTACGACTAGGGTGGGATTGTCTCCCGGGGACAACCCTTCAGGCAAAGAGCGGGCGGCTGCCCGCCCACGTTTACACTAGGCACCAGAACAAGTGAATTATAGAGATCCCGGCTACTGTTTAAGTAATCCCATAGGACTCGTATAATCATCACGGAGACAGCAGAAAGGACTGCTTTGTTCATTTCTGGTGTACTGGCCAAAACACACGCACAACAAAGACCAATCAGGCGCCCAGAAAATGACGTTAGAAAATGCCCTATCGGCTTCCGACTCGCGTCGAATATTTTAGAAACTAAGAACTCGACCTATAACATTTAAAATTCCGATCACGTGAAGGAGCGATGTGCGAAATTAGAAAAGAGAGTGGGGATGCGACGCAGGAAGCTCGAGAGAGGAGGATTTTTGGCAGAAGACAGATAGAAGGCGAGAGAACGGCATAGAAAAGAGACTGCTGTGTTGAGGAGAGGTAGTTGGAGCCAGCGATTAGTGTCGGCCGACCAACGGAGTGCAGGCCGCCCCGTTTGAAAGCACAAAACTGGAATTTATTCCATTTCAACGGGCCGGCGTTGATCCGTAAGGATCGATTGTGCAGCCGAGTTTGCTCACATGCGTGGGTTGCCGTATGCGGCAGGTCGGGTTCATCCAATATATAAGGTTGTATTGAACAAATAAATAAAGGAAATAAAACAGAATTCAATGGCTCAGTGAAAACGTCGACGCAACATCATCGGCACCAATAAAACCGTTTCAAAATGGATTTACGAGTGCCACAAACACCCCTAAACACCCCATTCTCGGTATTTTTCGCGTTTTAGGAAATAAGGAATAAATATTATTTAATGTTATTCTTTTCAGCGAGTTTTTGGTTGAGGCGGTGCACACGTTACCCCGCAACCATTTTATGATCAAACATTACTTGTTTTACTCAGTGTGCCACGTTAGTCCGAAAACGGCCAAATTTACGGTAAAACCATAGAAATAGACACTTTTCAAATGGCTATAGCTCCGTAAATGTTTAAACAAAATACTTTTCATGTAAGTGAGATTAAAGTCTGCTTCCAGAACTTTACTTCGCACAATTTAACTATTTCACTTCAATGGGCAAAAACTGCGTCGCGCGCCATCACTATTAACGTCTCACTTTCGAGCCACACTGTCTGACTTCGTCACTGAGTATTAGCATAGAGTAAAGATGTATATAGAGGGCTCATGAGGCTTGTTTCGAGCTACCTCCTTTGAATAGTTTCCCGTCCGCCGATAGAAAGCGCCAACGTCGTGAAGTGTGAAGGGAATAACAGGACTGGCTGTTGGTGGGGAGTATTTGTAGGAAATATCGCGCGGTGCAGAGGGACACGAAATTGTATTCATGCCGACGGGAGGCTCTTGGGTGGGTCGGCCGACCCAGCTGGTCCCGCTACCTGCCCCCTCCCTCCAGTCTCCGAGCTTCCCAGGCGACTGCGGGGTCTTCGTGACGAACGAAGACCAGCATTTGCTTCCAGTCCAGTCGAATGGTAGAAAATAAGAGAAAGTTTTGGTGTAGTTTTCATAATTGGTTCCTATATATTTTGGGGTCACTGAACACGAATATCAGGTTTGCCAAGAAAAGTTTTGTCTAGAAATACGTTTTTTAAGCAAAAAAAATACGTAAATACCACACCTTTTGTCAGTTTTTTCAAAATAACTCAAAAGCCATCCATTTTTCGTAATTAATGGTCCTATACAAAATGAAAGAAGATAAAATCAGGGACCGAAAAGGTATTGAATACTGGTATTTTTCCATACCTTTTTCAAATACCTTTATTCTTTTATACTGGTAAAATACCTCTATAGGACGTCTATATCGGTATGGACGTTCATAAAGGTTATACCGGTATTATACCGGTATTTTCAATGAAGAAATATAGCTTACCATCCATACATGTTGACAAAATAGGTTACTTTAGTTAATAATATCTCACAAAATGTTTATTAATCAAATATCATTTCATAATTGTTATTTATTGTTTAAATTATTATTTTGTATATATATATATATATATATATATATATATATATATATATATATATATATATATATATATAAAACGACTGTATTAAATTCTATTCTTATTATTGTAAATGTTTTGTGTTCGGGCGTTTACGTTTTGCATACGTTGTATGTATTGAAAACCTCCCTTAATTTAAATTTCGGAAAAGTTGAAATATGAAATAATAATTATTGATTCCATTGAAGAGAACCTTTTCTTAGTGTCCTTCATCGAGCTATCTCCCATCTGATCTGAGAGATGACCTAAGCCTGTCTTTGTATTTCGCATATGGAGAGGCTGTCAATGTATGCGCCGTGCCGTAGGCGTAGGACCGTTTCTTCCTTCCCCGACCCCTCCTTCGGCGAACTGAGGAAGCGTTGACACATTGAGATAATCACGAACGCTCAGGCTTTCAGGCCCAGTTTTGTTATTGTTAAAAAATGATTTCCTTTTACTTCATTTCACAATTAAATCTTAATTACACATTAATAAATAGGGCTAAAATAAAATGTTATTTTCCTAGTTTATATTAAGGGTTTAATATATTTTGACATTAACTACAAATATTGAGAAAATTTGTAATAAAATAAATTATTATGTTGTTATTATTATTATTATTATTATTATTATTATTATTATTATTATTAGCTATTAACATCGCATGCGGGCAAGGGTTCCCTTCTACGCGGGTAGCTTACATTGTAAAATGCATCTGGAGGAGCCCACTTCGAGAAGAGTGTTTCTTCCTTAATAATAAGAAATATATACTAACATTATTAATTAATATAAAGGAGTTTATTAATATTAACATTTTTACTTTTTAATTAAAATTAACATTTAATTTAAATTTATAAATTAACAAACAAAATAATAAATTAATTTACACAAATTTAACGCAAACATTTAAAATTTAATTAGTATTAATATTTTAAAATATTTATTAAAATTAATTAATATTATATAGTACTATTAATATTTTTTCTTAATGAAATTTCTTAAATAATACATGGATGTAAATTAAACATGCTTCAATAATTAATTTTGAATTAAACAGAACGCTTCTGTTTCATCGCGTAAGAATACTTAATGTCTATTAGTGTTCAATGTCAATTTTTAATATTGTTTTAGTTATAATTAATATATATAATATATATATATATATATATATATAATTAATATATATAATTATAATTATTAATTATGGTGCAGAATAAGGAAACTGGGCCAACTGAAAAAATCCATTTTTTATCGCTACTAGAAAGGACAAGATTTATACGGAGAAATTCGATAAATTTTCAACACTGTATCACGTGTCGCCAAGCTCTGCGCCCGGACGTGAGGTCCAAGGTCAGCGAACGAGCTCGTGTTGATGTCTGCGAAAGACCGTTGGCTGGTCCCTCCGTCTGACGACAGAACTCGACTTCTCAGTCAACGGCAGAACTCGACCTAGCTAGAATATGTGTCAAAAATCCGCCACCCTCGGGACTCGAACCCTAGGACCTCCCGGTCAGAAACTCTGCCGTGTAAATAGTTGTTTCCTCTGAGCCATCTCAGCGGAAAAAATCACAATGAATTCCCCCCAAATACCTGTATGATTCTCCTGAAATACCGGTATTATCTTATTAAAATACCGATATTTTGATGAGAGAATACCGGTATAATACCTTTAAATAGAGGTATTTTACCGGTATATACGTCGGATAAAGGTAAAATACCTCTAAAAATACCGGTATTTGACGTCTTATACAGGTATTTTTAAAGGTATTTTGAATAAAGGTATAATAGAGGCAAATGTATTTCTATACCGGTATAAATACCTTTACCGCTATTATTTCGGTATTTGGTCCCTGGATAAAATTACCTACATTTAATGTCCGTAAGAATTGTTTCTCCGATAAACGATTTAGCCGTAAGAACACCACGAAATTTGGTGATGTAAGCGAAACACGAAACACGGGAATTATCCTATTTTATCTCATTATAACTTAAAAACTATCAATTTTTTGTAAGTATTAACCGGATATGAAATGAAGGAGGTTAAAATTGCCTACAATGTGTATGTACAGTTTTCTTCTAGGATCAATGGTATTGCCGTTAGTGTGCAAAATATCCCTGAATGTTACTGTGAAAATGGAACTCCACTTAACCTCCATTTATATCCAATGAAGTTGTATGCAAATAAATTCAGCGCCGTGTGAATCTGTTTACATTTTAATTGGAAAAAGGAAAGTAGGTAATTAATAAAGCGCAAGAGAAAATTAATATTTTGGAAGTCGAACGTGCCTTCAGCGATGCGTAGTTTCTGAAGGCCCTAGTTTTTATAGACACACACACACACACACACACACACACACACATATATATATATATATATATATATATATATATATATATATATATATATGGCATTCGCGTTTTTTTTACCGCATAACTTTTAAGTTATTTTGAAAAATCTTAAATAAAAGTACTGTTTTGTTCATATTTGACAAACCTGAACACTCGTTATAGCATTCTAACTACTAACATAGAAGCAATTCAGTGTCCAAGTTCAATACGTCATCAATGACGGGTTTTTATCTCATACAAGAAACATGAGTCTATCCGTCACAATTACGTTGATTATGTGTCAAAATATCTATCACAAGCATATCTCCTTAGATGTTTTTATGGCAGTGGTGGTATACTCCATTTCCTGTGGCAGTTGTAATGCGCAATTATTGTCCTGAATGGAAGATCCTTTAAACAAAAAATCAAAGAACACGTACAAGCTCATACACACAAAAGAACACAATCACACTTTGCCAGCCACCTCTTGGAACAAGAACACTCATTTAATGCAGACAGTGAAGTCAAAATTTTGGAAATTGGAAACAGGTACACTGACAGACTTCCATTAGAAGCCATACACATCATAATTTATTAAACAATCCCCAGCATACTATTTTGAATGAACAAATTCCTTCTCTCTCACCCCTCCGGAAGCTGGCATCCCAGGCACATTAACTCCTCTGCCCGCCTCTTTTCCACCACCCGGCCGGGCCTTCCTTAATGGCCGTTTCTTAGAACCCCCCCCGTTCTCCCCTCTCCATTGAGATCTTTCTTTTAAATAGCGTGCAATGCCCTTTACCTTTGATGTGTTGCCTGATCCGAGGCTCCTAGCCGCGTCAACATTCATATGTCAGTTTTCTCATCTGAATTTATTTATTTTCTACATTGTTTCATTTTCACTTTACTTTAGAATAATATTGATGTCATTCCAAAAATCTTTCTTCTTTTAACAGTTATCGCACTTTATAGCTTCTTTAACAATTATGTTACATTGTACATTTGTTATTTCATGTATTCTTTATTCAAAATTGTTTCTATTTTCACGTTTTATATTCCAATTTTTCTATTTTGCTTAAAATCTAATTGTATTGAATGGATAATAATATTCTGTAGTAGATAAACTTTTATTTTTCAATTTATATATACTGTTATTATTTTTGTAGCACTGAAGATGGCCACAATGCGACCGAAAAAGCTTTCTGCCAAAATAAAGAGCTTCGGCAAAACAACGCCTCAATTGTATTTCTAGAATTATAAGCTAGAGTCGAATTCATTCTTTCTCCTATCTAATAGATGAATCTGCTTAATAAATGCTTGAGCAACGCTGAACTCTTCACCACTATATGATAAATAATTTTGTATTTACAAACTTGCAATGAATTAGAGAAGTGCTCGCATGATTATAATAAATATGGTCACAGGATCACGTCATTTTGGAATGCAGTTAATTGGTTCAGTGAAGGGGTGGGTCCCGCGTGATTATGCGTAGGGCAACAACCCATCATGTGCTCCCTAGCTGTAAATGCCGTAGAAAGATCTTGCGGCAGTAACACTTTCAATGATTTGAAAATGCCGCCACAGGGTTCTGGAGGGGAGAAATCGGTAGTGGGGGCAAATGGGCGACCTGTGCGCACTCTACTCGGACACCACCTTCTGCGGAACTAAAAATTCGACGGTGGCGCAATCTCTGAATGGGACACCATTTCTGGGTACCCTCTCGGCTGCCCGCAGTGAGCCGTCTATCCCTCTTTAGTCTATGCCTGAGGTTCTGAAATGCAAGAGAAATCTGAAATACGGAAAGGGAGGCTTCTCAAAATACATTAATAAATGTTCCTCTTTCACCAGCACGAACCCGGGCGGGGCGCGGGGCAGGCCAGCGAGCGCAATGTTATGGGCACTGTTGCATTTGCATATATTGTGATGAACCTGACCTGCCGCACACAGCAACCCACGCATGTGAGCAATGCGCGTAGCACGCGGTCTGGATACCTCACAAAAAGGGGGGAAAACACCGTCACACCGAAGTGTGTCGGTAATCAGCTGACAGGTGTGCGCGTTAAATTTATAAATGAAGGGCGCCAAACAGGCACTTACCTGTCACCTGGCACCGGCATATGAGAACCTCAGGGGTGAGCACTCTTGAATGAGGGCATGCACTGGGTTGGCTACTATTACTACTTTACAATAATTACAAAGTTATGTTCCATTTTAAGTGCCAATCGCCTGAATGGCGAGAACACGTTTATTGCTTTTTTTAAATACAATTTGATCGGAAAGTCTCTTAAATTAAACTCTATATTATTTTTTTTTACATTAGATGACTCTTTTTTGAACGTCTTTAGAATTAGTACAAAATGATAGCCGTTGATTCTATCTCTTTCGATGATTGCACATCTGTAGTCGTCCTCAAAACAAACGCTGTCGCGAACCGCGTTGCAGCAAGGCGCAGCCAGCCGGAAGCAGCAATACGTGCGGTGCTAACGTTCCTTCCCGTTCCAATCCTTCCCAGATCCGCCGCCCGTAGTCAGGAAATGGATGAAAAAAGCTCCGATCGGTGGGTATCGGAGAAGGCCGTCAAACGCCACCCCACTCCGTACCAGGTCAGCCTCGATAACTCGGCTGCACAATCGATCCTTACGGATCAACGCCGGCCCGTTGAAATGGAATAAATTCCAGTTTTGTGCTTTCAAACGGGGCGGCCTGCACTTCGTTGGTCGGCCAACACTAATCGCTGGCTCCTACTACCTCTCCTCAACACAGCAGTCTCTTTTCTATCCCGTTCTCTCGCCTTCTATCTGTCTTCTGCCAAAAATCCTCCTCTCTCGAGCTTCCTGCGTCGCATCCCCACTCTCTTTTCTAATTTCGCACATCGCTCCTTCACGTGATCGGAATTTTAAATGTTATTGGTCGAGATCTCAGTTTCTAGAATATTCGACGCGAGTCGGAAGCCGATAGGGCATTTTCTAACGTCATTTTCTGGGCGCATGATTGGTCTTTGTTGTGCGTGTGTTTTGGCCAGTACACCAGAAGTGAACAAAGCAGTCCTTTCTGCTGTCTCCGTGATGATTATATGAGTCCTATGGGATTACTTAAACAGTAGCCGGGATCTCTATAATTCACTTGTTCCGGTGCCTAGTGTAAACGTGGGCGGGCAGCCGCCCGCTCTTTGCCTGAAGGGCTGTTCCCGGGAGACAATCCCACCCTAGTCGTAAATCTTTGATTAGAACGACAGGCACGTGTTCGCGCGTCTTGCGCTGAGCCGTGTCAAATCAGGGACTGTCCTAATTGGCGTGACCGAGGGGTGAGTTTAGGTTCGGCGACCAGCAATGGCCTCATTGCAATATTGTACATACCGGGTGATCAGTTTAAAACGCAACCCCGCTGTTCGAGGTCCTGAGGGAAAAGTGAAAGAATTGCAATACTGCTTCTGGGACAGCTCCTTTGCATTTCTGCGTCAAACCCTTCAGTCCCCACCCCCGTTCCTGTGGTCTGCGTCATACCTTCTCAGAGCAGGCTACGAGATCATACACTGTTTTGAAGTTAACTTACGATGCGCCTCAGCACAGAGCAATGCAGATTTGTGGGATTTCCGAACCTAATCTTTCAAAGAATGCTAGGCAGGATTCAGAGAAAAAATTTCTTCTGAGTCTATTCTGAACAAGAGAACCATTCGAGATGTTCTTTTAACGTCCTCAAAAACATTAAGAAAGTATGAGCTGCAATGTAATCCTTCGTACGGAAGTGCGCACTGTGTCACAAATGGAAAATTGAAAATGCGCGATTGGGGGTTCATGAAGTACTGTAATTGGCTACGAAGATTTGTTAGCAAAGGTCTTGAGGCACTTGATTAAGTGCTTTTTAATGATGAGGCTTGGATTCATGTGGATGAATATATTAACCAGCAAACAGTAGACTCTGGGGCACTAAGATACCATTGCATTAAAAAAAAGATTTGAATATGGATTGCCATATCTTGACGCAGAATAATTGGTCCGTTTCAAAGAATCAACGGCAGATACGAAGTAGAATAAATTGTTGTTAAAATCACTTGTTGAAAAGGATCAGAGAAATTTTGGTTCCAGCAGGATGAGAAGGCGTTAAATACTACCAAGTTGACAAAGCAATTTCTGGAAGAGGTTTTTGGGGAATATAATAATTACAAGAAGTTTGGCTGATTTGTCCTCTCCAGATTTTATCTTTAGGGATGCCTCAAAGTTAAAGTTTATGCAAACAGACCTGCTAATCTCAAAGACCCGCAAAGAAACATCGAGGAAGCGATTCGCATCATTGACGAAGAAATTTTGCATCGGGTTGCAGCAAATGTTCTCAAGCGAGTTAATGCTTGTTTATTAGCAAATGGAGGGCACTTTATTTTTTATGAAATTCGCTTGTTTACACACCGTCTTCTTCATAATAAATAATTTCCTTTTTTTCTTTACCGATTACCAAACTTTATTTCTGTTCGGAGGAAATTTCCAAAACTTATATCGTTAAGGTGGAGATAAACGGAATGAAAAGCAAAGCTGTGATGTATCACCAACCAGACTTAACTTTCACCGACTATTTAACCAGTGATTATTATGCACTGACAACTGAGCCCACTTTTTTAAAACTATTTTTATTTTCAAAGAAACATTATTTCAATAATAATAAATATTTGTTCTTCGAATGTGGAATTAATAACGTATTAATGTTTAAAACGGCAAGAAAAAACGTGTATATTTCTGAAGCATATTTGTTGAGAATCTGGAACAAGCAAATTGTGTTTTTTAAATCTACCTGAATTTACATGCTTTTACGTTACAAGCTTGTTTCACTTTTAAATAATTTACGAAGAAATCACTGGCCATGTCAATACAATTTTCTTTCGATGCCAAACAAGCAGGTGCGTGCCTTTCTCTTTGAACTCGTGACCACGACGGTCACCTGCTCTCCTCTGGGTATACACATACTCACACATCGCATATAACCAACTCCGTTTCCGATTGGACGATGACTCCTCATGCCCAACCGTGATCCCTTGGTTGAAGATGTGAAGCACGTGTTCTTTCACTGTCCGCGCTTCGTTGAGGAAAGGGAAGAACTCTATCAACTCCTGCAGGTTGTGACTTCTGATACCATCGCCACTAGGATGCTGGTGTCCTAAGAGAATTGGAATGCGGTAGCCACCTACGCCGCAAAAGCTTTAAATATCTTGCTGTTCCGGTATGCGGCCGTTAACAGATTTTTCTTTAGCGGAAAGGAATAATGTTGACATTTTTATCATATAGAAAACTCTCAGGGTAGAAGAACGATTTTGGAGTATCCCGCGGCATTAGTTGGCATAAGCCTATCTGCTCCTCCCGTGATGTAATGACTGACGGCGGTTCCGCGGCAAGGGAACCGGAAGAATGGGAGGGTTTTTTAGGGGGTAGGCACAGGCTAGCTGTGAATCCTACACGCTGCAGTCTGGGCTTCGCAGTGTCTTTGGAAGATTTTTCCCTGCCCTCGTAACCCCCCGCACACACACTCATATTTCAAAGCCAATATTTTAATTCATAACTATATTCAGAAGAAAACATGCCCCCCCCCGAAACCACTAGATTTACTCCACACCTTGCTTATATTCAAAATTTGTTTTTGCAAATGTTCATTTTCTCATTGCACCAACTTCGGTGTGATCCAAAAATATTTACTACTTATAGTAATTCTAAATGGTGCCATTTATTTTCTCTTATTTTACTCAAAGCTTGCTAACTTAAAATCACTTATTCAATATGAAATGTAATTTAAAGATAAAATAGAGATAAAATTTCAAAAAATATCCCTATCAATTAATATTTCTTTATAAATACAATATTACGTGGTCCTATGACAGCATATCAATTTGTTTCTTAAGCTTGTTAAGCTGGAACAGGACTTGGGTAGATTAATTACACATTTCCAATATGAATCTTACATTTATAATAATGACCAAAAACCTTTGTATGAAATTTTTATATTTTAACACTTCCATTTTTTGATTGCACAGTTTATAGCAATTTCATAAAACTGATATGAATAGTTGGGAAGACCAGGGCTAGTTGCTGGAATAAATGATAAAACAACAATTATTATATCTATCCGTTATAACCTATTTTGACTTTGGGAAGCTTCAAACATACTTTGGAATTGTCAATGTCTTTCTAAATCAAACAAAGGGTGCCAGCATTTACTTTGACCCACATAAGAAGTGCTTCTACACATCACAGCATGATATCCACATTTATACATTCACAGATACAAACATAGAGACAATCTTAACAATTACAAGCAACAATAAATCAAAACAGCACATCAGTAGTGAAATGATATTCTGTAGAATTACCTACAAGTATTTATTTCAACAAAAAACAATCTCCACCAGTTTCTTTACCTCTAGAATTGAACATGAGCATTTATCTTCCAATTTACTCAGACAAGGAACACTTTTAAGGAATGAGATTCAACCTTAGACAATAATACAACTTTAGCATTCTCTCAGAAGAGCAATGAAAGAGTACAACAAATAGCCCCAGTCATTCTAACATCATACATGTAACATGATGCATAGTATTTGGTTCAACATATGTATTACCACCATTAATATGAATAAATAATTTATCACAGAACTAGCAGAAACACACACATATTACTAATATCTTCATTCAATAAAATACCAAATATTATCACTCAGTGATTTATCTATCCAAACAAAGATGGTGTGTGTATATATATACAAGCTAAAAAATTTACAATGTACAGAATTAACAGAGGCATATAAATTTACACTTAACAAAACAGGAAAGAAAAATGTAAAAATAGAACTAAAATAAAGCCCAAATTAATTCCAAGGTAACCTTTACTTCATTTCAAGTAACTTGAAAAATATACATACTACAATACATAAAATAAAATAAAAAATCCAAATTATGATTTGCTGGCACTTTCATGAAACACTACACAACTATATATGTATATATATATATACAACCTATCAAATATATCTTTGGATGAAATGCCATGTGAGAAATGGAATTTACCACTGCACATAAAGGCACCTCTATTTCATTATACAACATTTCAATAAAATGAAGTGGATATTTTTGTGTAAAGATTTGTCCAGTTGTTTTGTGCAAACCTCACGTGCCTGTCTGTGTTGGATTAGCATGCACCCAAAGAGCAACTTTGTTTTGTGATGGAGCTTCATCTAAACTGGGCGCACGTGAACGTGGAGCATGGACTAGAACAGCTGCACCAGACCTGCTGGCGCTAACACCCCATGACTCAACGCCATCTTGAGTGTGTCGGCTGGTGTACAAAACTGGTTCATAAGACGTGGCATTGTCCAGAAGAATATTACTTGTACCAGCCTGTAATCGCATTGAACAAAACCGTGGACCACTACCAGGACTATTCTCACTCCCTCTGTTACTCCCTCGTAGTGACACAGAAGGAAATGATACTCGACTAACACTTGTTTCAGAGGGACGCACAGAAGGTACCACCGTTTTGTCACTAGATACAACCAAAGTACTCTTTTTACTTGCATCACTAGGGTATCTTATCCAGTTACTAGGGCTTCGGGCAGTCCCACCAGATTCTGAACTTCCTAAGTTTCGTGCTTCTCGATTCCCTACTTTTAGACTAAAACTCTGTGAACCACTTACTCGCTGAAAGTTTGCAGTACTTTTATTGGAAACTTCACCACTATTTCTTGCTATTGATAATTCTTTACCTCTGTTGGCTTTTGGTACATCACTTCTTCCATCAGATGCTACCTCTAAGTCAATAATACAATCCTCCTTAGAACTTTTAGGAATAAGATCATTCCCACCAGTCTGCACAGAATTTAATTTATCAGGACCATCCCCTTGTGACAGTAAGTCTTCTAAAATAAATTTGTTATTTGCATCACTAATACAGGAATTATAACTTAAATTCATCATGTCGGGTTCTTTTTCTTGATTATCACAAACAGAGCATTCTAATGGTCTTTCTCTGGACAAAATATGATTTTCATTTCTAAGTTCTCTTTTCACCGAAGAATTATCATTTTTCATATCAATTACACTTCCAACACTTTCAGTTTTTCTAACAGCTTTTGTATCAGGCAAAGAATCAATATTAATAAGTGTTGCATCACATTTTGAATTCTTATTTTCTGTTATTTTTAAACCTAATCGGGATGGAAAATTCGTTTGTGCATTTCCACTGATGTTGCGAGACAAAGAATCAACAAACCGAACATGACCTTGACTGCCTCGAGTAGTTGCAGTGTACCCATTCATACATGAAATATTTGCTTCCAAGTCAGCAACAGAAGTTTGTGTAGAAGAATCCACAGTAACAGCTGCAACGTTAGTGAAACAAGTACAGCTTTCACAATGACGTGTTTGTTGACGTTCCCGCTCTCTTTCTTCAAGGACCTTGGCCATAATAGCTGCTGATACATTATCCAGGGGACGACGACCCTCAGAGTAATTAATATCTGTATCACTCACCAGTTCTATTTCTTCTTCATGACCTTCATCACTACTAAGTTCTGAAATAAATCAAATAAGTATATATACAATTTTTTAAATGTAGTATTAATAACAAACATTAATTAAGTTTATGCCTTATTTGTGAAAAACATTGTTCTTCAATTCTACATCAATTTAGATATTTATCACAAGTTAAACAAACTTGTGGTACTACAAACCTGAGATCACTTTTAAAATTTATATCCATGAATGCATTAATAAAAATTATAATTCAACCTACTGGATATCAATACAGTAATACCCCAAAGACAATTAACACAATTTTTGTAATTTGTACCTAACTAGTATTACAGAATAGAAAGACAAAACAATAATTAAAAACTGTCACTTTTGCAAAAGCTTGAGCAGAATGTTATTTCTGATTATTTAAACATTAAATATGAAGAAAGAACCATTTTCTTCAGGCACAAACACTACAATTACATACAGAATATTATTGTTCATGAACAATTACAAAGTAATTACATATTGTTAGGTTTAGACAATATATAGTGTTAGAACAAAATTTAACAAATTGCAAACTATTCTAATTGTTGATCTTAAGGTGAGTAACTGGTGATCTTAACGTTGGAGTTGTTCTAAGAACCATTGAATAATGGTTTGAAATGAACCTCCTTCCATTTGGTTCTGTTCTGAAATATTAGTTTCCCCCCTTAAAATAGGCTATTCCCACATCTGATGGCACAATAAGACTGTGAATATTTGTAACTTATTTTCCTGGTAATGAGATTTGGTTTACCACAGGGAAACCTATTGAAATGTTCCTTTTCAGTAATGATCTTTTTTTGTGTAATCTATTGATTTTTCCTACAGGGGCTGTCCCTAAATAACATAACGCAAATTTGGAGTATTTTGAACACTCCTTCTCCCCTTTTTAATGCACCCTTCAATGCCCCCTAAAGAAATAAGTCATACTTGCGACCAGACCCCGTATTTACAATAAGTAAAATTATAGCAGTAACAATTTGTATTCATTTTATTTGTATTGTATATTAAAATTTATGATAATTACACTCAGAATTAGTTGATGCAGACTACACATAACAATAAGATTGGGGAAATTTTTGAATGAACAGAAATTTCTCGCCTATGGTGAGAAATTTCTGTTAAGCCATGCACACGTCATGAATGATGTACGGGCCAGTGTGTACTTGGATTCTAGAATATACTTTAGATCAGTTTTCAGTATTTTCTCATAATATAAAAGATTCAATCAATATACCATTGATAAAAAATATTTCTATTTATTATAATAATTTATATATCATACTTTCTAATTTATTAAAATTTTTGGTTTTACTTTTTTAACGTTTTAGAATAAGACTGATTAAACGGAATTACTTCAGCAAATGTTAAACAATTTAAAAATAAATATCCGTGTTACATAACATTAAACTGTAACTCCCCTACCTCTATATAACTCCATGTAATGCTATCTCAAACCTTTTACCGCCTCTTTGGCATTACATAATTTATGGATGACCTCTATGCAAATATTCCCTCTTTTAAACGGTCAATAGGTTCCATTGTAAACCAACAGGATCATTTTGTAGTTTAAGTGATTACAGGCTGTTATAACTTTCTGACGACTGTCATTTTGAACAGAAACACAACACAGGGAAGGCATTACTGTTGAATTTGTTTTTCTTTCGGCATTCGTGATTTACTATCTTCCTGCGTTGGGATTACTTACAACAGTGACAAATTGTTTATATTCCTATCCGGTGAGAGGATAGGTAGTATATAAGATGCTTTGGAAACTATTGGATGATTGTTACCACACCAACTGTACGCAGGGGCACATCCAGAGAGTAGTTCAGGGGGAGCAATTTCTGTTCACCCCTTTCCTATTTAAATATTTTTGAAATAACATTTTTTAATTGTTAGCATGAAATAATGAAAAAACACACCCTCTTCCCCTCAACTGATTTGATTAATTTTTGTTAACTAGTTGTGACAACAGCCTACACTTTCTCGCATTATTTCTAAATTTGCAATTTTTGAAAATTAATAGAGTTCAATGAAAACGAGACCTGTGCAATTCCTGTAAGCACATCTTCTTCTATCCTTGAAAGAAGTTGAGGGAAAATTGTGGAGTGAGTTTTAATTGACTGGTGATTCCGGCTGTTACAAAAGCGAAGGTCATCACTCCCGTAAGCATGCTTTTTCATCGCAGAAGGTGGCAGTGATTTTCCCCTGCCGGATGGAGAGATTCCGCTTGCGGGGTCTTTCTCCAACCATGTATTCTCCACTAGCAGGGCACCGCCCCAGATGGGAAAAGCTCTAAGCTCCCGGCATGTGTGGTAGGGTAGTGCATGTAAATGTATGTGTAAATAAGGGGGTGAGGAAAAGTCCAGGAAGAGGAAGGAAAGGTTGTGTGCGGTCCATGGCCCATTTGTTAGCATACCGTTTTGGCATTTGCCTGATATTTATCATAGGAACCACAGCAAACTACAGAACAGCTGGCTGGTAGAATTCTTCTCCAGGCAGCAGGTGAATTCGACCTAGCTTTGTGGGAAGTATTGAAAACTGCTACCTTCAGGACATGTACACTAGAACCACCGTGTCAAAGGCATTGCAGTGACAGAGCGGTTATTGAGGAAGTTTCTTGATAAATTGCAATTATTTCAAGCACAAATTACGTTAAAACTATTAATATTTTCAAGAAATTGTTCATGGTCCTAATTCAAGATGTCTTTAAAATACAGAATTCATTCACAAAAAAACTCTAACTTTAATATTGTAGCTGTAGGAAAACACAAAAAAAAAAAATTTGAAGTTTTGCAATTTTAGAAAAATCAGGTATTTTAACAAATGTAAGACCAGCACCACTTTCTTAAGTGTCCTTTATACAATCCAAGGACAAAGTTTACTAAATGAATTTGGAGCCATTTTTGAGAAAATTTGGAAAATGTTACTGGGGCTACGTGTAAAGTACTCCCTAAAATCAAATCATCCATTTAAATTTCAGACAGCCCTGAGTTGTTCTGCAACTGCATGATAAAAATGGAAGCAATTTCAGTGATAAAAGACATAAACTTGGATGAATATTCTGAAGTTACTCTTACAGTAGCTTTAAACAGCACATATGGCAATTTCAGGGTAATGAAGTTATTTATAGTCATTTCTATATTTTTTCAAATTATGCCTAGGAAACCGAATATTAAGTTTAGAAAACCATTGAAAGAATTGTTCATCTCGTTAGGTAAGTGATTTGAGCAACTGGTCATACACCAGGAGACCCAGGTGCGATTCTCGACCAGTGACAATACTTTAAACAAATTAAATTTTTTCAAAATTTTTATATTCATAATTAATAATTAAAATACATTTGTTACTCAGTAACAAGGTCACAACTTGGATGCCTTTACTGTTGCGGAACATATTTCCGAGCATAATAGTGTCCAAAAAGAGACAACCATTTAATTTTTTTATATTTAAAACACAATACATTTAATGTTTCTTATTTTCTAAAAATGGCATTGTTTGAATTGCTGTTTTTCCCACTAGCTATAGGAATTTTTTAAGAAAATGAAGAATTTTTGCAGAACTACATTTCTCATAAGAACAATGCAATTTTCCAGAGAACAATTACAATGTGTTGTGATTGTTCACAGAGTATGAAATCATGATCATTCTTTTGTTCCTAAAAAAAAAGGAGGACACAGTGATTCACAACGTTGTTTGCACGACTCGTATACAATGATGGTAAAGGGTTAAGAAATTTTCATTCGAGATGACCTTGAGTAATGGAAATACTATGATGAAAATTTGTTTATTTTCATTACTTCACCTAATAAGTAGCTGGGATATATGCTCATGTCAAATATGTAATGTGCAAATACTTCATCAGGAGTAATTAATAATAAAAATACAATAAATTTTAAAATATTCAAGTAAAAATAATTTAGTACAATTATTATGAGGTTTAGTTGTTTTATTAACTGCTAACAAAAGTCTACTTGAGATAAACTAGTAGTGCTAAAATAGTACATATTTTCTCACCCCTTAATAACAGTTATGTAATAATATTTTACTGTATATCTATTAAGCAAAATAAGGTTTATAACGTGTTATTTTACTTATTTGAGCATTAATTTATGGTATTTTCTTGGATCTTAACTTTAATAAATCAAATTCATAAAAAAGTTGTATTTGTGTGTTGGCATTAGAGTGGGCATAAAATATACAAAAGACCCGTTTGGACATAAACAATTAGAAAGGCTCACAAGGGTATTGACAATACTGTTACTTGTTTTTTTTTTTCATGTGCATAAACACACAGCAATGAACTAGTAAACCACAATATTATTTTTTGCTGTGTCTCCAAGATATTCTAAGTTTATTCTTAAATGTTCCATTTTCTTTTAAATGAAAAACAAATTACATGTTACACAAATTACACATTATTCCTTGTCTGAACACGTAATGTTAAACGCTCTATTTATTCTCACACCTAAGAAAATTTCTCCACATTCTCGTTACTAATAGAAGCAAAAACGTTTTGTTTCCATCTGCATTCAGAATTCAACATGTGCGTGGTTTAGGGTAGGGAAATAAGAATTTAAGAAAACATTCACAGAATAAATTTCTTCCCATTGTATGTCACACTCAGTTTTTCTGTTTTTGATGTTAAATAAAAAATATAAATAAATAAATAAAACAAAAGTCTCACAATGATTCCATGGCAATGGTAAACAAAGAAAAGCACTCAAAAGAATTTCACATTTCATTATCTTATCTTGTCACCAATCAATAACGAACACCTAAAATTTCCATCACTGCATTGTTCCTCAAGACAGCATAGGTAATAATATGAAATTAAAGTTAAATTGTTTGTACAAATTTACTCAATTTTTTCATTTTTCTTTCATGTAAAGTTTTAGAAATAATGTGATTATAATAAAAAATTGCCAATGTTCGACACAAAGTTTCGCAAAAAATACTCATTTTCGCAAAATTAAATATGCGTTATTTTTTTATCTGTTTTTGATGAACATATTTCATTAAGATAAAAATGTTTACCTTCATAATTGTGGTTGTAAGAAAGCAATGAAAAAATTTAGAATTTTTGGAATTTTCAAATATGAGAATTTTCAACAAACATGAAACCTGCACCATTCTCATAAGAGTCCTATACGCTATCTGTGGTCAAAATTTAATGAAAAAAATTGGTGCCGTTTTTGAGTAAAAACTTGTTTAAACAAAATTAATAATTGTCTATATTTCAGGAAAAATAACCTAAAAAGTACTCAAAATTTCGGCAAATTGTACACGACCTTATGTCAAAATACAGCTTTAAGGAATAGATTTCATTAAGAGAAAAAATATCGATCATTAATATTTTTGCTGTAGGAAGACGCAGAAAAAATTTTGAATTTTTGCAATTTTCAAAAAATCAGTGTTCTTAATGAAAATGAGACCTGCATCATTCTCTTAAACATCTTTCAACACTATCCAACAAAATTTAATCAAAAACGATGGAGCCATTTTTTTAAAAAATTTTTAATTTTTTTTTAATTTTTTTTTTTAATTTTGAAAATGTCCCAGGGGCTTCACTTAAAGTACCCCCAAAAATCACAATTTCTATTTCTAATTCAAGGGGCCAGGACATCAGCTAAATTGATTGGGGAATTTCAATTTTGGAGAAAATTGGCAGAACAGTTTAGCCGCTAATGTTGTTCATAGACACTTTTTGCTATCAATCAATTATTCGGTATCAAGGACCCACAAAACATGGATTCTGGTGTTACTGTTCATGTGTTTCAGGACTTTTTTCTTAATTTAGCAATTGGATTTATGTACTTTTTCGTTACAGAACATTCAGTCATGTGACCAGTTTTTTTGACAGCTACTGTTGCTACACCACAGGGATCGTGCCAGGGGGCATGGTCAGAGATTAACAAGCAGAAATTATTTGCTTTTATTTCACAAATGTTGGCTAACTTGTCTTAGAGATGTGGAACCACCTATTGTATCTTCATTTCACCACAGGAAAATGTTCATGAACAAATATTTTGTTATAGTGATAGAATAGTGAGAAAATATTTTGAAACTATGTTCCAAGACAAAAGTTAATATTTTCTGTACGCTGTATTTAGTTCATATTTGGAGACTTCACTACAGAAATGAGAAGTTCAGCTAACAGGAATTGGTGTATTTGGCGGGCCTTTTCTCTGCTTCACAATTAGATTTCATTTATTTGGTCAAAAAACAGTAAACTGTATATGACGTATTGGGAAGAGAATTACATGCCCATGTTTTCTTGTGTACCAGCATCCCATCCTAAAATTTCAACGATAAATGGTTGAAAGATGAATGAAAGTTAAAACAATATGATTTGATGACATGATCATGGACACAATCATGAAATGGTCATAAAGGCAAGCAAAACATCTAATTTTTTTAAGATTGAAAGATATGAAATGAAACAAATAAGTGAATGAACAATGCATGATTTGCATGTACTAAAATATGTTAAAATTTGTGAAATTGGAGTTAGATCAGCATATGTAATGACATGCCTGTATCATTAATACTGTTTGTCTGGCTTGAAGCACCTGTATCGTGGTTAAATATTGCTTTATTTTGATATATCATTGTATATATTGTTTTTAACAATCTACCTTTTAGTTTTTGCCTCTTAGCCATGACGAGATAAACAGTAGAGAGTGCTGCTTAAGGAAAAGTTCAGGCGAAAGGAAAAGATATATTCTTACATACAGGTGGTTTCATCAAAAGTGCAGAATTATTATTCTCTCAAAGCCAAAAGAAATAAATGACTATTGTTGTAGAAATCACGACCGTTAATAAGTAGTAGGATAATGGATCACGGGATCGGTCAATTAATGAATTACACTAGTTTGCCAATGTTTTGGAATATTTTATTCCTTCATCAGGGCTTACTAATACATATACTGGTCAAACATAATGTTCCTCCACAGCACAACTCCAATACAGAGTTGCTGAAGCACACACGTCCATAGCAGGTCCGACCATGGCCACGGCCTGAAAGAAAGTGTTTTCTTTCGCACTTTCTTTCGGGCCGTGGCCATGGTCGGACCTGCTATGGACGTGTGTGCTTCAGCAACTCTGTATTGGAGTTGTGCTGTGGAGGAACATTATGTTTGACCAGTATATGTATTAGTAAGCCCTGATGAAGAAATAAAATATTCCGAAACGTTGGCAAACTAGTGTAATTCATTAATTGACCGATCCCGTGATCCATTATCCTACGAAATAAATGACTATTAAGGCACTATGACAGTAGAGGTGTTTCAGAAGTGGATGAAAGATTTTTACCTTGATGGTTAGGAACATCCATTTATGTAATGGACAATGCAGCTGTTCATTCTGTACTGGTGAGTAATTTTTTTTTTTTCCAATGGTTCTTTTAGGAATGTGAAAAACACTCATTCATGAAATTACTTTGATCCTTTCTAAAAAATAACTGATTATAAAACAAGTATTGCTACAATACAATTCAGTCGCAAAAGTAGTTGTTTCAACATTATTTACATCACTATAAAGAGTGGAGTACATATGTATTCAATTGCATTCAATGATCTTATAGTAAAACCAGTAATACAATTTTAATTAGAACATAAAGTTTGCTAATAGAATGTATAAAAGCTTCTGAAACTGTTATTCAGAAAAAGTTTCTCACTCAAATAAGCAAAAGTTTTGTTGAATTAAATCATAGAATAGAATTATATTTGGATTTTTTTTGACATAATGTTTGTCAATATTCTGACTCTTTGATAAATCATATTAGTTGATGTGGGGAAGATGAAATGATAGAAGTTGGTCATTGAGTTCTGTCTCTCCCCTCCTCCTTATTGTCACTACTACTATCACTCTACTCACACAATACTATTGAGTTGGTGTGGTGCCAGTGCAAAAGATATTATCAGTGTCATCATGATACCACTTTCAATCACAAAGCAACAAGAAAATGAAAGGAAGCATTAAAACAGATTACTGTGGAGAAGTAAGTGAATAATATAAAAATATTTCCTTGAGATATTTGTCAGAAATGTTACTAATATAACATACTCATTTATTTTGAACACTGCTATATTTGGGATAATTATGTGGCACATACTGCAAAGAATATAGAAAACTGTTGATTAGAAGTAAGAAACGAGGCTTCAGAGATTCCAGTAATAATAAATATTCAGGATGACTCTTATGATGACAAAGTTCCCCTCGGTGTTCCCATTCCTCTGAGGTTTCTAATTAATAGGAATATGCTGCACCTGAAATTGGGTTGAAAAATATTTGACAACTTTTTTTTTTCCTCAGGTGCAGAATTGCAAGTTGTAAATTTATATTATTCCAACAAGGTGGTGAACAAGCAAGCAAGTGGTTATATTCCAGATGAAATAGTGAATATATATTATTATTATTAAGTGAAGCTTGGCTTATTGAAATGTATTTTTTTTCTACTATTATTATCATAATTCTTATTTGTACTTTTACAAATTTTTCAAGAGGTATATACTCTCGGGATTGGTAGAAAAGCTTTAAGAACTCTAACATCAGCATTTAATTTTCAATGAACATTTATGAAATGAGATATGTGTAGGTACATTTTTAAGCTTCAGATCTTTAACACCAGCAACTTATCTTTCAACATCTAGATAAAAACCACCAGATAGCTTTCAAATAGTGACTTCATTGTACATATATGGGGTTGAGAAAAGAATGTAATGTGCAGTGTTAGAAGTGGAGAAAACTGCTGAAACTCAAGTTTGTTTTTCTTGGTTGAGGGGTGGGGACTGAGGTACCAGTTGATGTTTAGCAAATATTTTTTATCTTTATCTAATTTGTCATGTCTTTGTATCTGTGTATGTGAATGTACTCTCAATATCTCTCTAAAAATAAACACTGTGTAGTTTGAAAACATGTGGTTCTCTCATGGTATGTTGGTGATGGCAGTTATAGTAAATCATGTATAGTAAGAAGTAGTCATAACTGGATTTTATGTAATTGAATTTTTCTCTTAATGTCTTTCATTTTTTCTAAAATTAATGTCAGAAATTTATTTTTTGATACAGAACATATAGAGATTTTTTTTATTATTTTTTGCAAAATAAGCAGTCTTTGCCTTCAGACTTTTCTTGCAATTGATTAATCCTGCCTCATGTAAAAATATTTAATTATTTATTGTTTGTTCCCACTATTGAGAGATATACTTCTCAGAAGATATAAGTTGTCACTTCATTAAACCTACTGATGTTAACTACCTTAGTCAATTTTTTTAAAAATTAAACGATAATCCTAATTTTTTATTAAAAGGAAGAACTTTTTTAATTATGTGAAGTTAATTTTTTATGTGTATGAATGGAATGGATTGCATGTGCTAAACCAACCTTCAGAAATAAAACTTTCAGTAGAACTTTGCAATTTGGCATCGCGAAATTGGTTTGAATATTGATGCCTCTCTAGCAAATGATACTGCAGTGGACCAGACATGACAATAGACGTTCAAAAGAGATATCATTAATAGTGATCATAATAGTATTTTTTTATGTATGATGTGGAAGAACTAAATCAAGTAGAACATGAGATCATAACCAATATCGAGTTAGGAGGGCAAATCGGACGAATTTTCAAAGAACTATCCAAGAATATGCAACAAATCTACCTCCATTGATGAAATTCTTTCGATAGAAGAACTGGTGTATGGGACTGGATGAAAGAACTGGAGTGTGTTGCAGACTGTATTAGAAGAGCAGCCAATGTAACAATTCCGCATGGACCTATTAAGTGTAGTAAGTTGCATCTTGGTGAAATGTGGAGTTGTCCACTACAAAGCGGATAGCCAGGTGCCTTAAAAGACGCTACCAAAAGTACAAAAGATGACAAAGCCCACAAACAGAGGCTTGTATTGTAGAGGCAACAATATACAAGAATAAACCAACTACGAAGATAAGGGGTTCAAAACGGAAATCATGAGAAAACTATGTTATCTGGAATATGAAAGGGATACTTGGAGTATTCCCTACAAGATAGCGGCCGAGAAAACCAAAATATCTGAAGTACTGACGTCTGTGTTGATAGGGGCGGCCTGCACCTCCATCCGGCAGGAGACTGCTATTGAAAGTTTCTAGAAAGTAGAAAGTTCTATTGAAAACAATTCTACCACAAGACGATCTTTTAGAGGTAAGTATGGAGCAATTACAGGTGAGAGTGAAGATGGTGGAAAAAGACTCAGGAGTAGAGCCACTGTCAACTGAAGATACAGTTAATGCACTACTTCGCACTCTGTGAACAGAAACACAGTTCAAGTACACATTGACTATACAGCAAATAGCAAGCATTGACTATACAGCAACACTCCTTGGGATTCAGCGAGACAATGCTTGTTACTCGCCGAATAATGAAAGAGTAGAGCCGCCTTAACACAAATTTATCGAGTTATACTTGTCTGAAAGCATGAGTAAACCTTTAACTGAAAGATTTACTGAATGATTTAAAGAATGTTATAATGAAACACAAGAACACTTTATCAGAAGCTCATTCAAAAAGCTTTTATTTAATGCTTCACTCACGGTTGTGGTTTTAATAGGTGCACAGAAAAAGGGATGTTGATGAAAGAAATAATATGTATGTGATGGCCAACTTCTCAAGGTAGGCTTGGGATGCAAAGTGCCCTGTACCCTCCCATCTACTATTTTTGAAAATTAATTTCATTTATTCATGCAATTTTTTGACATCTAAGGCATTTTTTTTCCAAACCATATTCACTAGTAAAAACAGTAACTGATACACTAAAAAAACGAGAGTTTATCCACCTTGGTAATTAAATACATAAAAACTAACATTGAATTACTGTAATAAAGTTTTGATTCAAATAACTGAATTCAAAAAGAGATATGCAATTCAATACAAAAGTATTATATACTCGCTACAAAAAAAACTGATTAATCTCAAATGAATCTTTTTTACTAGTATTACTTCCAAAAACTTAAAAAACTTTTTTCTGACAAAGTTTCTTCTAACCAGACCTTGAGTAAAATAACACACCAACCTTTAGTGGAATGAGCTTCATTAACAGGATACAGCATTGATGAAGGTGGTGAAGTGGACACTGGAACTTTAATCGTACGCATCTCAACACGAATTGGAACAGCTCCCACGTCAGATGGACGTCGTCGGCCACAAACATATGCCAGAACTTTCTGCTGTAAATCAGCTGGAAGCTGTAGAAAATTCCAAATATACATATATGCTCTGATTTGTTAATAAACAACTTTTTAAGTAATTGTTGTCACAAAAAACTTACTGAATCATACTTCTGAGGAACAAAGTTTGCTGGTTTGCATTGCAGCAGCTGGATAGCAAGACTAACATCATTTTTATATCGATCCTGTAAAACAAAATGTGAATTTTGGAATTGGAAATCTTATTTATTGAATGGTATGTTCAAGAAAACGAGCGACGATAGGAGCGAGTTTTCTTATATACCATGAGTGCAATTATACCTATTTATACACATGTTACGTTCAATTTTTTTTTGTTTCCATTTACAAAAAATTCAGCTTTTAAAATATTCCAGCACATCTTTTCTATCCGCGGCATGCATTTCATGACGTAGTATTGCTTCAAAAAAAGATCCATTTTAGTGAGCCTTGCATTGTTTTTGCTTCCATGAAATATTTTCAAATGGAAGTCCCAATAAAATATAAGATGCTGATAAAGTGATGAAAACATTACTTCCCATGAAAAGTAAAGACAGGTATGAGAGAGAATACATGTATAAATATTGGGGGGGAAAAACTAGTCACTTCTGACACAGATTTAGGGATAGCACATTTTTTAGAATAAGTAATGTACTTTTTTGTTCACATTTCATGCCCGACTGCAAATACCTATGCTATGTGTGTTATAGTTTCTTATTTATACAATTTGGCTACTTTTCTGAATTCTGATTGGTAGATGTGAATTTTTAATTGCACGGTAGAATTTTAATAGCATGCATGCTATTACCATAGTAGATAATCAAGGATTTTTCATGGAATTAATGAGGATATTTTATTAAACTAATCGAAAAAATGTTATAATAAGAGGCAGATTAGAAAAATCTGATGCAATATCATATAATTACTCAAAATGGATTGATTCAAAACTAAATACTAGCAAGAAACAAAAGGTGTTTAGAATACGAATCTGAAAGAGAATAAGACATGAAAACTTTGAAGAAGGAAAATAAGTAGAAGAAAACAAAGGATGAGAAAGAAAAGAAGAAAAAGAAGGAGAAGGAACAAAAAGGAAAAATGAAGGAAAAAGGGGGGGAAAGAAGGAAAAAAGAAGAAAAAAAGGGGGGAAGGGAAAAAAGGAGAAAAAGAAGGAAAAGGAAGGAAAAAAAGAAGGAAATGGAAGGAAAAAAAGAAGAAAAGAAAGCAAGCAAGCAAGAAAGAAAAAGTTTGGAGTATGAGAAATGATGAGAAGACATTTTGAAGCTCAGAACACTTCTTAAAGATAACATTTAATCACAATCTTCAGAATGCTATTAAAAGACTACCAATTGCAGACATTAAACCCTATGTAGTAATTTCGAAGTATCACATATTGTGGAGTAATTGAAACTAAGAATTACAATTACTTGACTGGAAAAAAACATGAATTTTTACAATAATTAACAGATACATTTTACATAATGACTTGTAGTAAGGTAATTTCAAGTAATCAAAGATTAAGAAATATATTTCCAAAAGGATAGTACAGGAATTCTTTTTAGATTTTAAATGTATTTATTGTATTTTAAATTGATGAGAAGAAATGTTTGTTGGTTGTTTTCTTGTGTATTTGTAATTTTAAGGGCAATGTTTCAATTGAAATTTACATTATTTGAAAAGTGTGATCATTCATAAAGCTGTAGATTAACAAGTAAATGATTCATAAAATGTGGGCCAAATATTTTAATAAACGCAGAATAATTTTGACAAAGACTTGTTTGTTTGTTTTTGTCAATATTTTGCTTAGTCTCAAAACATGCTGAGTATTTTGCGCAAGTTTCCTAAAACATAAAAAAGAATTTCATTCCCTAAATAATATTGTAGATAAGAGGCGTCATAATGACAGTGGGCAGTTACTAAAGAAAAGGTAAAACATTGTGAGTGTGTTGTAAGAAGATGGTAGGAAAAGAGAGACTGAAAGAGTGAGGTAACAACAGATAGTAAGAGAGGAAGAAGAAAGAAAAATTAAAATTTGAATATTTTCAGATACTGTTTGTTAAAGTATATCCCTAAAAACTATTCCCAGTAAAATATCTTGCTTAACAAGATTGAGAGAACAATTCATTAATAGTTCATGTCATGGTTGTATAATAAACTATAACTACAACTAATTACTAAAACATATTAGTATATTGTAAATAAATCAAGCACCATCATACACACACATATGGGTCAACCCAAAATTTAATAAATTTGTCTTCTGACCATCTTGAAAAAAAATTCATCTTTTGTACACAAATTTCCTTGTTTTGGCTGTTCAAAAACATCTCTAACTTATTTTTATTGTATCTGGTTTACAAATGGCGGCCACTTTTGTTTTACACTGAACAATTTTTCGCGTTTGTAGACATTTACTCTTTTTTAAATTATTCAGCTCTGGGTTGTGCTAGCGTTCTAGGATAAAAGAAATTGGATTCAGTATAATCTGGCCTACAAATCTAAAAATGATTTATCTACCTTCTATGTTTTTATTTGAGAAATATTTGCAATCAAATCTATGGAGTGCTGATAAACCAAGTTCGATTTTCAGAGAGTAATTTCTCAAAGGAGGAATAGAATCTCAGACTTCATTTTCTCTGAGCTTTTACGCATAACAGTATAGTTACTTTTTGTTAAATATCATTGTTAAGTAATGTACCCTTTGAAAATTACCCTCTTAAAAATTGGAATTTTGGATTTTTTTCAAGTTTTCGACTGTAATATCTCAGTTAAAAGCTGAACTGGAATCAGTGAATACTGTGTCAGTGCACAGGCAAACATCGAATGTGGCAGATATGGCACATACCATGGGTGCCACTCACTAGGGGCGCTATGTAGAGTATACCCGCTAAAGGAAATAATAACAACTCTAATTTGAAGTATCCTGACAGGGGCGCAAATTATTTGCTAGCCATGGGCGCAAATGCTATGCTTGCCATGGGGGCCTGAATACCTAGATACGCCTTTGGGTCAGTGCAGTTTAAGAAGGTACAGTCGAAGCTTATGCCAAACTTAACAGCACCCCCTTATCATTTCTTAGAATATCAACAATTTAAGGTTTGTGTATCTGACAACCAATGCAATGGGCCTAAGATTTAACACGTTGTCGAGATCGCACAGGCTTTTAAATCATCTATGAGTTTGTGGCTTCATTGTTATCTTCCCTTTCCATCAAAACATGCCCCAGCTGGGACACGTCTCCCGGAGTATGTGGTAGTGTAGTGCATGTTAGTGTAAGTGTGTGTGTAAGGGGAGAGGATAGGACAAGGAAGAGGAAGGACAGATTGCATGCGGTCCGTGGCTCGTTTGGTAGGGTACTGCTCCAGCATTCGCCTGGTGTTGATCGAAGAAACCACGGAAAACTACCAATCAGAGCAGCTGGTCGCTAGAATTCTCCTCCAGGCAGCGACTGAATTCGACCTAGCTGAATAGCTAGTGTCGAAAATCCTGCCGCCGTCAGGACTCGAACCTAGGACCTCCCGGTCAGAGGCGCTGCAGTGACATCAGTTGATGCACTGAGCTACTGCTCCCGGTCTGTATTTCTGAAGAAATGTTCAGAAATAATAAGCAGCATGGTCAATTTTAAATCGAGAAAATAAACAAAATGCTGAATTTATTTCTTTGTTATCTCATATAAAATATTTTTATATTATCTGGTTCTGCTTTTTAAATCAAAATGACCATATTTTCAATTACAACTATAGATGTCAGGATGTAAGTTTGTTTTAAAGTAAAGTAATTTTCAAAATATATTAGGCAACCTTTATGATTATTAATAATAAAGTATAACTAATTATTTTAAATCAAAATAGATTTTAGTTTCAAATAGCATCAAAATAATGTGATTACTACTTGTCACAACATATTCTCAATGTGGAAATGACGCCTTTTTTGAGAAAGTTGACAATTAAAAAAATAAAAACCTTTTAGTTAAATCTAAAAGTTGAAATTTTTACTGAAGTTTGGTATCATGGCAATCTAGTATGTGTGCAATTTTCAGATTTTTATGTGGTCCCCCAACAGAGGTATTACAGTCGAAAATTTGGAAAATATTCAAAATTCCAATTTATAAGAGGGTCTAATTTCTTTTATTCTAGAATGCTAGCACAATCCAGAGCTGAATAATTTAGAAAAGAGTAAATGTCTACACACATGAAAAATTGCACACAGCGTAAAACAAAAGTAGCTGCCATTTGTAAACCAGATACAATAAAAATAAATTAAAGAGGTTTTTGAACAGTCACAACGTAAGGAAATGTGTGTACAAAATATGAATTTTTTTTTGAGATCGAGCAACCACTGCTGGACCACTTGAAATGGATTGACCCAAACAAAAGAATAATTTGTTTTACATTTAATAATTAAACTTACATTTTCAGTCTGAAGTCGGTTGACTTTTGTCCGAGCATCAATTAATCGTTGTGTTAAAGCTGACACTTCTTTCAGCAAATCATTTTTTTCAGTTTCACATTTGTCTACTATTCTCAAAAGTTTGTCTTCTAGACTCTGATTTACTTTTTGAACACGTTTGTAGGACTCATATAACCTATACGAAAAATTACATTTAATCAATGATGCAACCTAACTGTAATGTGGAATTAACATTCTACACTGAATGGTGAAACAATCATTACAAATATCAGAGCATACAAGATAAGTGAAACAATAGTAAAGACTAGAATGCTTCAAGAAAGCTTCAGTATTTATTTAGTTATTTCTTTCTTTTAAAGTGAACTGAGAGTTGTACCCCTTTTGTTCACTGTGACGGCACATGGCACCACTACATTTTAAGAGACACATGAAACCGTTATTAATCAAGACGATTGAAAATAGTCAACTCTTTTCTGGGGCAATGGCCATATCCACAATCTATTTACATTATAACTGAGAAATTGTATCTGTAAAGAAAATGTTTTTGGCGAAATGAATCAAATAAATGCAATAGGCAATTAAATTATTAACTAGCGTAAATTCAAAATGAATATATGGATGTCATTCTTATTTATATCTCTATTTTTGTTTATTTCTAATTTTCAGCAAAATACAATTTCTTAAACAGTTACTTCAATCAATCATAGTTAATTACCAGAAAAAATCTAAAAATAAAATAACTATTATTACTTGGTCAATATCACCCCAAAATAGCATTATTATCACATAGAATCCACAAACTGAGAAAACATTCTGTCTAAAACTAAAGTTCATACTACAGTATAGTATGAAAATACGGACTGCACTAGGGATGCGACATCACCAACAAAACATTGATGTTTCCAAACATCAAAGTTATTATATTAAGACCTTGATATTTTTAAACATTAATGTTTTTAAAACTGCTTTGATAACCTCTAACTTTAATTATTGCAGCTAGGGATAATTTGAAGGTTACTTGTTTATTTATTTATAATAAAGTTCCGTCACAAAAACAGTCAACTATGAGCAGAACAGTTAACAAAACTTTAATTTTCTGTTTAGATAACACCAAAATAATAGACCATTTATAGATGGAAACTCATCTAACTTATTTTTCACTCTTGGAGACATTGATCTGAAAAAATGTTGAATTCAAAATCTGAATTTTAAGATGTATCTTAAAATTTTCATCTTTTTCTCATTTCATGATTCTTTTCATTCCAAAACAAAATATCATCCATGTAAAAACAATGAACACAAACATCGATGTTTTGAAAACATCAGCTTCAAAAAATTGATGTCACATCCCTATATACCACATTTCAGAACGCTGGAACGCTCAGAATGTTTTCAGTATGATAGGCAAATGAATCAGGCAAAAGTCCCAAAAATGAGACACACGATATTTTGAATCCCTGTGGTAATATAGTTCCTCTTATCTTTTAAAAATCCGCAACATAAGTAACTCAAAACTCCAAATAATCATCACAACATGCTAAATAGTCATCCTTGCTGCACATGTGTCTTGGTGGCATTTATATTCTTCTTACAAAATATAAAAAATCTTACTGATTTTGACCATGCATGTTTGAACCTTTGTACACTAAAAGTTCATATGCCACGAGAAATAACCAAGTATTGTAAGTGTCCTAACAAATGCTTATTGTATTCTGTAAAAATACAATGTGAGACATAAAAGTTGAAATATGCCTCCCAAAAATTAGATGTTGGCCCGTAATGGGGTAAACATCATTACCTAGAATACTTGTCTTGCCATGTCAATAATTCTTCAGTCAAAGCAGCAGCTTCACCATTAGGAAACTTGTCAGCTTCAGCAAGGAAACTAGTTTCCATGATGCGTATATGGCTTTCTCGTTCCAAAAGCTGCTGCTTCAAGTTCTCCACCTCCACATGTAGCTGGAGAAGGCCTTGGTCATCACATGAGCGGCACACCCAGCCACATTCCTAGAAAGTTAACATAAATAACCATGAAATGCCTACCCTTTCATCCAATAACATCTATACTGAGTGTAAGGTTATTTTGTGCAATATCAACATGTAATGTTACTGTATTTGAAAGTACATTAGTGTTATAACTAAAGTACTTGTAACCTTGGCAATTGATCTCAAACAGTAAAATTTACTATTGTACTTTAACTGTACAAAATGTGCAATAATGAAAAGTAAACTTAAAATGAAAATAAACTAATAAAAAATTGAACAAAAGAAAATATCAAACTGCATTATATACAGAGTCAAAATAATTTCTGCTCACTTATTAACTGTTAAAGAGAAATGTAATCTTCATCATTTTGAGTTAAGAATACACAAAATATTGAGATATGATGGGGATATATTTGTGTAAAAGAAGTTAGTGTTGTATATTTAATGTTCATTTTATTTGTGTTAAAAATGTCTTCTTCAATGATATATATACATCCCCTAGAGATTTGTGTGACAAATTTCCATTTTTAAACCAATTATTACCTACACACAATTTATAATAAGATTTACATTACATTTTGAAAAAAAATTGGAAATGTCTCCATAAGTTGATACAAGAAAAACATACTTCAAAAGAGATAAAAATGGACTGAAATCTGCAATTCCACTCTGAAGTAAATCATTTAGATTTTTAATAGCAGAAGACAATGCAGTATACTGACATACGAACGATCAACATATTAACAATAGAATACATAAATATGTTTTAACATCTAATTTATTGGTACAAAAATACCCGAGTTTAATCTACAGCAACTTTGATTCTGACTACAAATCTGAACACGCTACTCAAATGCAGATAATTTTATTTGATATGAACAGAAGAGACTTCATTGTATTATATCAAGACAAACAAAAATATATGTTCTACTACCAACAAATAAGAGAAAAATTAAGCACAACATTGCAGCAGAACATTCATTGCTGCTGTATATACAGGGCAAATTTGAATTCATGCAAATCTGTGTGCCACTTTAGTGCATGCACTTACTGGGTAATGTCAAAAGGCAAACTGTAATTAAATACCTTCAAAAAGTGATATGTTGAAAAATTGTTAAATCTAAATTTTCAAGGGAATCTTGCATATTCTGATCCTTATATGTCGAAGAAAATATTGGAATAAACTGCCTTCCTTTGATGAATAATTTCCTCAGCTGACTAAAAATTAACCATTTCCTAGCAAATCAATGACGTGCACTGAAAATTCATACGCAACTCTTCATTAAACTTTCTTCGGTAAGATTTGCTTCAAATATGTCATTCTAAACAGTGTAGTAGGCCTGCACATATAATCTGATGTTCAAATACGCAGTCACTGAAGTTAGTGTATAGACATTGTGTTGCAACTGAAACTTGTCAATACATTCAAAAATACCTTGCATGAAGTCTGTTGAGCCATAATGTAGAGATGGTTTCTGGAGGGCAATATGGGTGGTAAGAACGTGGATTTTCTTTGATTTTGTAAGATGACATAACCTCCAACTAAAATGTGTTTTATTGTTAACAGTAATTTCCACTATGTTGCAATCACATACATTCTTCAATGTTTATTGCAAAATACGAATGACACTTAATTCTTGCTCCGTCTTCGTGAAACAGACTATTTTGACAGCATTCCGATAAGGTGGCAAGGACAATGTGCCACGTATGTCTACTTAAAAACGGTAACAAAATAAGCATTGAGTAACAAAAAAGGGTCAGATGCAGTCAAATAGGCTTATTCAACTGATCACTAAACAACAAAATATCCAAAATAGAATTCAAGCGTCACACGTTCTTGTCATCTCTCACACATTTTACCAGCCCGCCCCCACCCCGTCAATCAGCTTATTCCTGTTCCTGGCTTATTCCATTGCGAGGTGGTTCCGTCGTAAACGTCGTAAACGACCCCGATTTAGGATTTTGGAACACGGAGATATTTCGAACGATCAAGAATTTACATACATTACTACCGGATGGCGACACTTGACCCAGAATATAGCGCTACCATCTGGTAATTTCTTCTACTATAGTTCCTTTGCTTTTATTCCCGCTATTCATCCCGGCCCAGCTTCAGCCTCTCTGCCAGTGCCAGCACTCAGGTGCATCCAGGCTGCGGAGAGGCGGAAACCACTATGGGCTGCAGCCTTCCAGTTTTTTACCACATAGTATTTTAACTACAGCCTAATTAGAATTAGGTCTGCTGTCTTTTTCATTAGTTGTGACCCTCTATCTAGTCAGTACTGATCGCTGTCGATTTTATAACTTGATGTTTACTTATCACGACTGCGTAATTATTCATGGCTAGTTATCATAAATCACTGATCTCTATAATATAATCTATAGAAATCAATGTAAACTTGTGTTACGGAATGGCACAGACTTTCTCGTACTCGATGGTTTTCTATTCTCTTTAGTATGGACTAGCTTTCCGCTTTTGCCCCACCTTATTTCCAGTTGCCATCTATTGTCGTACTGTGGCTGATAATTACGCTAAATGACATATCTATCACATTTTCTCCATTTTTGAGTCCCATTTTCATAGTAGATTTAAAATACGGCCATAAAAATATTATAGAAGAGTAAAATCTGGATCTATACGTAAATTTTCGTTGAAAAAATTTGGGGCCGATTTCGAGAAAATGTTTGAGCGTTTCTGAAAATGCGCCATTTTAAAATCCCTTTCACTGAAAACTTGTTTTCTAGTAGCTTCATTGGAAATCATTTGAAGCATTTCAACTAGCAAATGTGATAATGTATAAAAAACATTCATAATGCAAGTATTAACGACGTAAGATAGTACAGTCTACTATTTAAACTAGTGGTGCTACACAACAGCACGCATTTTCTCGCGATATTGCTAACAGCCATATAATATTATAATATGACAATTTCTATCTTACACTTCAATTATCATTTTAAAAATTCTTAAGCAAACGAAGCGTGAAAAATACATTTTTTTTTTTTCAAACGTTTAAATGAAAATAGCTTTCTGCCATTGAATTCAGTGCATTCGCGCTCTATATAAATATACCAACGATGCGCCATGAGTTTTTTTAGCCGTAAATAAAATTATTAGTTTATATTAATGCGAAAGGCGGCCGTCATTATTTCCTATTATCAGTGCGGCGCTACGACAATGTGTTGCAACAAGCAACAATGACCGCTAATTCGTATGGAATACACATTTTGTAAATTAGCCCATTGATGATACCGCTAGCAAAAAAATGAAAATGGATAGAACAATATAATAATTAAATATAATATTGTTATGTTCATTAAAACTATTCGGAATTTACACGTATTACTCTTCAAAACCACCATGCAAACAAAATCATTCGTTTTCACATTTAAATCAATTAAAGATCGCAATTTCAAATAGATTGAAAATAATTTCCCTAGGATTAATTTGTGAACGTATAACAAACGCTCGAATGCAAGAAACGAACAAAAATATGAAATAATATACAAATTCTAACTTACGAAGCATCCAACTGCCTGGAATTATTCACGAAGCACAGTAAATTCGGAGTGGGCGACTATAATAATAAAAATACAACAACAACAATAATAATAATAATAATAATAATAATAATAATAATAATAATAATAATATATAATATAAATTCAAGACAGTTATCAAGACAAGGAACTATCGAAAGCATTGTTTAAAAGAAGATGAGGTGGATAAATGTAGGAAATGTGGAGCTGTAGGAGAAACTATAGAACACATTACAGCTGCATGCTCTTCCCTCTCAGACAGTGCTTACTTAGGAAGGCATAATCAAGTTGCGAAAATCGTGCACAGGGCAATTGCAATAGAGCATAAATTATTGGATGAATCGACGCCGCTATAAGTACACCTCTCCTCCAGTGCTGGAAACAAGTACCACCCTTTTGTACTGGGACAGACCAGTTTTAACTGTCGATTACAATAGGCTAGATATTCTCCTTATAGATAAAAAGGAGTAAGAATAGACATCGCAGTACCATTATCCCACAACATCAAACAGAAAGAAATAGAAAAAATTTCGAAATATGAAAACTTATCCTCTGAACTAAAACATGTTTGGAAATTAAATGTTACCAAAACATACCCACTCGTGATATCGGCGGAAGGCCTGGTCAGTAAAAACTTCCTTAAAAATTAACAGAACTTAAACTACCCAAAAACGTTCTGAACATGGGACAGCGCGCAGTTTTGTTGCAAACAGCCCATATCGTAAGAAAATTTTTATCTTAAGTCCAAATATAATATGAAATTCTTCTTCTGTGACCGAACCTGTCCCCAAAACAACTCTGGCGAAGGTGATCATTTTTACCAGCAAAAATAGCTGAGAAAAAATAGGATTATGATGATGCTGATAATAATAATAATAATAATAATAATAATAATAATAATAATAATATATGCATAATAATAATAATAATATATTCACCAGAAACAGGCAACCTCAGAACTACACGCTGCAATAGTTGAAGCAGATACTAAATTAACCCCTCTTAATCTTAACAACAAACAGCTGGACATTTCATCGCGGGTTACAGACAATAACTGCAAAGTAGACATGTGGTCAAGAAAGGAACTCCATGGACGCCATGCAAAGGATCTCAAGCAACCTCATGTAGACTCAAAAGCCTCAAACACTTGGCTAAAATACGGTAATCTGTTTGGCGAAACAGAAGGGTTCATGGTCGCCATACAGGATCAAGTGATCAACACTAAAAGTTACAGGAAGCATATCCTCAAACAAACAATAGATGACAAATGTAGAAAATGCCATACAACAGTTGAGAGCATACAGCACATCACATCAGGATGCAAATTAATGGCCCATACAGATTACACCTATAGGCACTATCAAGTTACAAATATTATTCACCAGAAACTGACAGCGAAATCCAACCTACAAGAAATGACCTGCCCATATTACAAATATGTTACCGATACTGTACTTGACAATTCACACTTTAAGTTGTACTATGACAGAGAAATTATTACAGATAAAACTATTCACCATAATAGACCAGACATAACTTTTGTAGATAAACAGCAAAAGATTGGCTTCCTGATTGACATTACTGTTCCACAAACAGCTAATCTTCAAACAGCACATGCAGAAAAAATAACAAAGTATACAGAACTAGCAGCTGAAGTCAAGGCACTATGGCATCTCCAAAAAGTTCATATTGTTCCTCTGGTCATTTCGTGTACAGGAGTTATACCAAATAACATTTATAAAAATCTGGAACTTATTCCAATACCAAAATATACCTATAAAATTATGCAAAAATCGATCATCTTAAACACATGCAGGATTGTTCGAAAATTCCTAAATTGCGACGAAACATGAATTGACTTGTGTCTTGGTTATTAACCCGACACAAAGTCAAATAAAAATCCGGTGAATACCGAGAAAAACAATGTATAATAATAATAATAATAATAATAATAATAATAATAATAATAATAATAATAATAATAATAATAATAATAATGTCTTTGTTAATGGCGAGGCTCAAGCCATAGGGCCTGATCTTCCGCCTAACCACTGAATCTACTACATTAATTCAGAGAAGTAACATTTAAGGGGGGAGGGGGAAGCTACACATTTACGTCTGGGAGTGCAAAACTAGGGACCATCCATCCTGGCATACGCCTTAAGCGATTGAGTGAACCAGAAAATCTCAATCAGAATGGTGACTTAGGGTAGAACAATATCAATGGATAGAAGTGGAAGAGTGGAGAAAATGAGAGAAGGGAAACATAAATGAAAATGAAGTAGAAAATACGAAAGAGAAAGAAGAAAGGAGAGAGACTAAGGGGACAAGCTGTTCATTTATGACTAGGAGTGCAAAACAAGGGTCCATTCCGGCGTACACCTTAAGCGATTGAGTTAAACCCAGAAAAACGTCAATTAGGATGGCAGTTTATGGCCGAACATTAATGGAACAGAATATAAATGGGACGGTCTATTCAGACGCGTCCAAAATTTAAAAAGAACAAAAACAAAAACAAAAACAAACAAACAAAAAAACACATTAATTTCGTATGCCAATAAGAACAAAAAATTGTGAAAGTGTATGAGTGAAAGCTGTTTTCTCATATTTATTGATATTCTAAAGAACGTTTTGAGAAAACCACTTAATCGGTATCCGGGGACCCCCAAAACGTGTATTTCCGTTGAAATCTCGAAATAGATTTTCCGCAGTATTACATAACTTTCTCTAAACTACGTATATTGCTCCGTATATACGTACGAATAAGAGAAAGTAACTAGATGTGCAACAAAATGGCACAGACTTTTTCGTAGTAAAGTTTTCTAATTTCCTTGGCGTTAACTGGCTTTATGGTCTTACTCCATCCTCATTCCAGCTGTCATCTATCGTCACCCAAAGAACATTTTTTGACATTTTCTCAACTTTTCGCCGAACCAAAATATTACTTCAAGAATATTAAAGAATAGTAAAACCTCGTTATAAATAAAAATTTTCATTGAAAAATTTGTATCCGTTTTTAAGAAAATGACAATTAAGCATTACTGTAAATGCGAAATGTGAAGCTATTTTCACAGGAATGTATTGAGTTATCGAAAACCTTCATTGGAAGTCATTTCAAGCACCTCCACTCACAAATGCAATAATGTACTCAAATCAATAGAAATATGCAAATTAACGATGAGAGAGATATTTGAAAAAAATTACATTTGTGAAATTTTTGAAAAAACAAAATGATACACCAAAATAAACTTAACGTCATATTAAACAGTAGAATAAGCACTTTCCATTAGAAAAAAATTGAAGATAAAAATTGCAGCCATTTTTGACAGGGGTAGAAACGACATGGGTTTCTTCAATTTGGAAAAAAATCCTACGCATGGTTTAGGCGGTAGGTTTGTTCACATACGCCAGACGGACGGACGTTTTGTTTTCAATTGTTTTCTCGGCATCAAGGACCACAAAACAGGGATTCTGGCTACACCATATTTTAGAGGATTTTTTTCTTAATTTAGCAACTGGATTTATCTACTTTTTACTTTCTCGTATACGTACTGTAACAATCTAAGATCCCCACGAACAATTTAGATGCAAAGAACAAACATAACAAGGAGTGGCATGAGTAGGAGATGGAAAAATAGAAGAAAGCGGTGTCGCGCACTAATATTTTTTTTTATAAATTAAAGAAGACGCGAAAAAATCCCGATTTGGACAGTACGAATCAATAGCATTCATTTAGAGGAACATTTCAAAAGTTATCCCAAGCAAATCGCATCAGGGGTTTAAAAGATATGAGTGATTTTGAAAGTACACTTTTGACGATATAACTAGAAATTTACAGCCATTGTTATCATAAGAAAGGTAATGTAAAGAAGCGGTTTTTCCTAAAAATTAAGAGAACGCCTAAAGCGACTGAAATGAAACTTTTGGGATTAACAAAGGAAATCACTCGGAAAATTATGACATTACTCGCAACTCTGAAAAATATCGAGGAGCTGCAGTAGAGATGAAAATTGAAATTGTATATTTGGAATTTTTACGAGAGAACAATGATGCGTCGCGCTGACGTCACAACTATGTCAAGACGCCGAGCGACGGAAATTAAGCAATTTTGGCGTTAATAAACATTAGGAAATCGTCAAAGAAATAGTAATAAGATGTAAATTGATAATTAAAAGTAGTAATAAAGAGAAATAGCCTGGAAAGGACAGAATTAAGTAAAATGGTATGATATTTTTGATAAAGACACGTAAGCGATCGGTAAATGTTCCAGAAAAAGAAAAGTTGAAGACACAACGCAACAATGACCAGAAGGATGATGTGTAGCGAGCTCAAGTCAGACGTAGGGAACAACGCTCCGAAAAAGGATAAAAATTTTAGTAAGCAATTGTGCGAGAAACACGGTGAACATGAATGGATATAATGAGTTTAGGCAATGATGTTCGTAATAACAATGCGTAACGCGGAAATATTTTGTGTCGCAGTATATTCAATAATAGGACATTTTGGAGGAAATATAGCACGCGATAGACAGATAATCGCGTTACTAGTTGTGTAATGGAAATATGATGATAGGGGAATGAAAGGACATGCTAAGAAGATATTAGCGAGTTCAAGAAATTTTTGGTAATGTGTGGGGTGATGGAGAAATGCTGCGGGAGGATGGATTTGGAGGATGCTGCGTAATATACAGCGAGGACGGCGCGCAACAATGGTTTGCTGCGGATTACAGCGTTTTCGGCAAAAGGGAAGTTCATGAAACTTTGTTTTTTTTGTTATGAAATTCACATTTTGAAGGAGAAGAAAGATTAAAATTAGCTTCTGTACAAGATCAAGTTCTGTTTTAACGTAAAATAGATTCAATAGATTTACAGGCAGAATGCGCATTCGGGTGTGAATGAGTTTATTGATAATTGTCAGTATGAATGGAAATATTTTGGATTTTGTGTCATGTAATTTAAGTGTATTATATCGTTGAGGTGTTTATGTGTTTACTTTGTTTTGTCGTTAAGTGTTTTATGTGAGTCATGGGAGAGCAACGACCCCAGTTTATATATATATATATATATATATATATATATATATATATATATATATATATATATTTAACTGAAATAACGAACTAGCACAGGAATTAAAGAAAATAAATAACGGCGAACATCACTTGGTTCGACATTAAATTAAACGAACGTAGTTTAATTGTTGCATGTAGCTAGTTAATGACCTACGCCCACGTGCCCGAATAGTTGTTAGATCCTGTACAGATCAGCCACAACCTCACACCCAGATTTTATGTGTAAGTAAGAAAATATCGGAGGTTCTGGTGGAGCAGCTAGTCGACGGGCAACCTTGGAGGTGGAAGCTGAGTATAACCAGGGCAATTGCGGGTTTTGGTTATTATATTGGCGTTGTAACGCCGGGCGATTATAAAGATTATAGTTGATCTAGAGCAGGTAGTGGTTCATTACATAATTTGGTGCGCCCAACGAGGGGCGATTATAGTTGTTTTATAAGAGGAGGACGGTTCATTACAGTACGTATATACGGAGTAATGTATGTAGTATAGAGAAAGTTATGTAATACTGCGCGAAAAAACGGCGGAGATTCGGCAGAAAAAAATCATTCCCGGGCCCTGATAAGGAAAAGTAGATTTCCGTGGTTTCTCCGATCAACACTAGGCGAATGCCGGAGCAGTACCCCAACAAACGGGCCATGGACCGAGCGCGATCTTTCCTTCCTCTTCCTTGCCCTATCCTCTCCCCTTACACACACACACACACACACACACACACACACACTTACATACACTACACTTCCACATATTTCGGGAGACCGGTCGGGAGCTTAGAGCATGTCCCGGCTGGGCGGTGCCCCGCTGGTTAGGGGGAAACCCCGCTATTCGACGGTAGGTCGGCGGCGGATCTCGCCATCCAGTGGGGGAAAAATCACCGCCATCTCCCGAGGAAAAAGCATGCACCACACTTACGGGACTAATGACCTAAGCTGTTGACGTGCTCGGAATCTCCAACCAACCAAACAAAAACTAAACTATCCAAGCAATCATTTCAGATTTAAGAAACTCTACAATTCCATTGCCAATAATACTAACCTGACATTTTCTACAAATCATTTAGAGTTAACTGTGTGGACTTGACCCTCACCGAAGGGATTAAAAGCAATGACTGACTTCATTAAAAAAAGAATTTCAAGGAGGATTATACCAAGAGCTCAATGCCTCCAGAACGGCTTATAGATGGTTTACAACCATTTTTTAAAAAAACTTAATCATCCTCACAATGGTTATTATTAGTTTAAACGATAGTTTTAATTGCTTATTAGAGACACGGGGTGCTTTTAAAGAACACAATAAATTAAATTAATTGTGGGTATTATTCCTAGTACGAGGTGGAGGCTTCGTTGTTGAAATGACTGATACTTTCATAAGCTCGGAGATTTTATGCATTCCCATAAGATGATCTTGGCATTGTAACGTTACTCTCTAACCTCATCTATGATGGCCCGACGTTGTGGTGCCACCTGTAACGTATCACTCTTCCTACCTTGTAATGGATCACCCGCACTCTCACCTAGTAACCTTATAAGTGCCCGGAAATACTACCACTTCTTACTACTTATTTTCACCAAGTTACCATCACACCATTTCTTTGTGCCCAGCTTTCACCTTTAATTATGCCCGTCCGCTAGCTGCTTTCAGAGAACCTCCTATTTTTATTTACTTGAACTTTCTTATATGGGCGTGAGGCTGTGGCTGTCCGATACAGGACCTAAAACAAAGTATGTGGGCACGTGGACGTAGGTCTGCATCTAACTACTCAAAAATCAGAATACATTCTGTCAATTCGCTGACGAACCTAATGATGTCCGTCATTATTTATTCTTTCCTTAATCAAATTCTGAATTATTGTTTTCGGTTACTTTATACATGAATGGGGTTGCTGCCCTCTGACGACACGCATGAAATTACCCCACAAAACAAAACACATAAACAATACAATAACATACCATAAATCACCATAACAACAAAACAAAAATACTATTCATTCACACTGACATATATATATATATATATATATATATATATATATATATATATATATATATATATATATATACACACAAACTCATTCACACTGAATGCGCATTCTGTCGGCTCAATTTTAAAATTACTTATTTTACGACAGAACTTGGTCTTCAACAAATGCGTACTTGGCTTTCTTTTCTTTCAAAACACGTGAAACAGATAAATAAATAAAGTTATCAGTCACTTCCCTTTTTGCTGGCTGGCTACTGCGACCCGCGATACACCATTGTTGCCCTCGACCAATACCGCATACCACGCAGTATTTTCCAAATTATGCTGCGACTGCTCCTCTTTACCACGTTGCACTGCCGAAATTCCACCGACACAATGGTATCTTCGTCGTGCGCCTATTCTGCCATTCTAACATCTCACTTTCGTTATAATATCAATAAAACTATTGCCTGTCCATCGCGTACTTATATTTCTTTAAAACACTCCATTACGCGAAGCATAATATTATACGCATAACTGCTAATATTCTAACACACATTCTCACTACGAATGTTTACTGTCAGATAACAATATTAAGTAAAAATATTAACTGTTCCTCGAGTATTTTCATACTAAACAATGTCTTACGCGGAGCACTACATGACACGTCTGACCATCAGCGTCTTTACACACCATCTCCTCATTGTTGTCAAGATCCTTCATCTATTTTCCAACGAACATTCACCGATCGCTTGCATGTCTCCACAAATAATATAACTTTTTCATTGAATTCTGTCTTTCAACGTCATTTCACTTCATTATTAATTCCTCTTATTATTTTTAATCTCTGTGTTATTTATTTTATTGCTTCCCGATGTCTAATAACGCTAAATTAGCTTAATTTTGGTCTTGTTGCGTCGTGACGTAACTGTGACGTCATCGTGATGCGTCATTATTCTTGTATTAATTCTCATTACATAATTTGGATTTTAATTTCTACTGCGGCTCCTCGATATTTATCAAAGCTGCGAGTAATATCGTAATTTTCTGCGAAATTTCCTCTATCAATTCAAAAGGTTTCGTCGCGATAGCTTCACGCGTTTTCTTAATATTTGAAAAAATCGCTCTTTCACATTACGCTTCCCATAGTAACAATGTTCTCTTGATTTCCAATTTCTTCGCCAAAAGTGCAATTCTAAATTTGCTTATATCTTCCGAACCCCTAACACGATTTACTTGAAACAACTTTTAACTGGTTTCTAAAATTGTGTACTACCGATTAATACTGTATATTTCGGTTTTTCATCGTACATTCTTTTAATTTATAAAAATTGTTCATGCGCGATGCCGCCCTCTCTTGTCTTCTCACCTCCCACTCTCGTTATTTTCTGCTATGTTTACATTTTAAACCAAAACTGTTTTTGGGGGATTCTGGATTATTACAGCATTTACGTATTCAGGGAACTGTTGTAAGTTTCCATGATTTTGGTTCGATAAGCAATGACCTCAAACAACCGACTTGCATTCTGAAAGTAGTTTCAAATAGTTTTGTGGTGTCAGTATCAAATGGAAAAAGCGTGCAATATGCATTTGCGAAACGGCTTGAAGTGGAAACTGCGAAAAGATTGATTCCCAAAACAACAGTTGTCATGAGATGTTAATTTGATTTAAACAATTACATATCTCAGAAACAAAAAGCGATAGCGCTAATCGGATTGCGAAATTTTTAATATCATTTAAACCCAGTTAAGAAAAGACAATAAAAAATGTATATACAATTTCGTCCGTTAGCAAATCTAAAGTTGGGAGCGTCTCCAGATGACCTGGAGTCGAAAACATCGAATTAAAAAGTTTGTAACAATTTACAATTATATAAAAAATCGAAATATACGTTAGTATTACCGGGAAGGGTCTGCAAATTGTGCCTGAAATGAACATTTTAAAATAGCAGTGTGACACTAGTTACAAATTGATTGCTAACAGTATAATTGTTGCTAAGATGTTAAATATTTACTGATCTATTGACTAATTCTAGACGGAGAAATCCCGCTCGGAAATATTTTTTCGTCACGGCGTACTCGCAGGCAAAATCTCTCCTTTGGCGGGGAAATATGACAATATTTTCGCTACCTACGTAAACACACCAGGCTCCATCCCTGAGATAGCGCGTTTTCTACCCCTTGGGAGTTTGCCCCAATCACAGACAACGTCGATTCTACCTGCTAGCGATTGATCAACGCGCCTCTTCCCTGGGCCGCGGGTTGTCCAGTTTTTTTTCGGCGCGGTTGTGAAGATAGAATTTCGCCGGTAAATTTTTGCGAGGTGTACTGTACATGACTTCTTTAATGAGTTTATTTTTTACAACAGGCTTTGTCTGAGGCAAAAATCACTATCTTCAGTTTTGTAGTTATGAATTTTTTTGCAATTTTCGAAAAAAAAAAAGAGCAATACCCAAAAATAGGACTAGCACCATATTTTTAACCGTCCCTTATTACGAGACCTCGGAATTTTAGGCACAAGAAAGTGATGATTCAGACACCTAAAATAGGTAACAAAGTTATGAAATTAGGCTCTATTAGGGTCGAAAAGTGACGTTTCGGGCACTTAAAATACATTGCAAAGTGATTAAATCGGGCTTTTAAAAATTATTAGACATGAAATGTTATATTTCTAACATCTAAAACCCGTCATTAAAAGATTAATTTATGCATTTTTATTATTTAGAAAAATCGAGTATTTTTACATTTATGGGAGTGACTACAAATCTATTATTTTATTCTGAATGAAATAGCACAATATATTATCAGAATTCGAACCAAACCTCACACACTAAGAGAAGAAAACTCGAAATGATTCTACTTACTTTCTAGGGGTTCATGAATTGGGCATATTTTGTAAGATTCGCCTTTCCGGTAGTATACTTTACCTGACCTATGTACTTTCTTCGCGTGGATTGCGCAGACGACCCGTCGCGACAGCCCCGCCGTTAAGCCTCTACCTGGAAATTAGGGAAAGTATTTGCGTTTTGGTATAACAAATTTAAATTAGAGGTGATACAGAATGGCACAGACTTTCTCGTAGCAAATTTTTCAAATTGTTTTGGCGTGGACTGGTTTTAGTTGCTTCATTCCCTGGCCAGCTGCCATCTATCATCGCCCAAAGTACATTGTTTTGACATTTTCTCATCTTTTTCCTTTGCACCAATTGTATAATTGCACTTCTGGCTCTTCAAAGCCAATCGGGCCAACACGTAATTGTGCTTCAATGAATATAGTTCAATGCTTGGTCTATAATATATTCATGTTAAAAATAGGTCTTATACAATGAAGTACTTATTTTTATTTACGTGTATTATCTATTTAAATAAAAATGAATCGCCGAAATGTGTGTAGGCGCTTAACTTTCGAACTACTGCACCAAATTGGATATTTTTTTACTTTCTTGTACATGTACGTACATACGGAGTAATATACGTAGTATAAAGAAAGTTATGTAATGCTGCGCGAAAAAACGGCGGATTTTCGGGGGAAAAAATTCATAGCCGGGCTCTGGTGACGAAAAAGTACATAAAACCAGTTCCAAAATAAAGAGAAAAAATCCTCTAACACATGGTGTAGCCAGAATCCATGTTTTGTGGGTTCTTGATACCCCAAAACCAATTGAAAGCAAAACGTCCGTCCGTCCGTCCGTCCGTCCGTGCGTCTGTCCGACCGACCTTCCGTCCGTCTGTCCGTCTGCCCGTCTATCCGTCCGTCTGTCTGTCTGTCTGTCTGTCCGTCCCTCCGTCCGTCTGTGAACACTGCTAGCGCCTAAACTACTGCAGTAAAATACCTGACTTCGTAATATAATAAATACCTGACGCAATATCGAACGTGTGTACGATATTTTACAAATTGAAGAATCCCCCGTCGATTTGGCTGTAGTTGAAGCTTTGTATATTTTTAAAATTTGGGAGGACTTCACATGAAGCGCCCCGGACATTTCCACAATTTTCTCAAAAACAGCTCCAAATTTTTTCTTTAAATTTGTTGTAAGAATAGAGTAAAATACTTATAAAGGTGGCGTAGGTCCGATTTTCACGGTTAACTCTGAATTTTCAAAAATTGCAAAAGTTTTTTCGGCGTCTTCCTACAACTATAAAATTGAAGACAGATTTTTCCATCAAATGGAATAGGTTGCCCATAAATAGTTTTTTCATTAAGGTCATGTAGATTTTATTGAAAATTTTAGTAGTTTTGTGCAATAATGCGTGCAATATTTGCAATTTTAAAAAATTACAAAAACCAGATTTTCTCAAAAACTGCTGCAAATATTTTCTTTTAATTTTTGGTACGAGTAGTGCCCAACCAACCCTATCTGGTGGCATAAACGCCATATTGATCTATTCTTTTGTTTTCTCAAAAATTACAAAAATGTAATTTTTTGATTTTCTCTCACGTCGGTAATATTTACATTAGAGGTAATTTCTTCGCATTGTTAGATTTATGAGCACATGTGATTTAAATAATGTCAAATAAAGTTTCTCGAGAACTCAACAGTATTCTGTAAAAATGAACTCAAAATTGCGAATTTTCAGAAACGCTCAAACGCTATTTTCTCAAAAACGGCTCCAAATTTTTTCCTCAAACTTTTCCGACAGATAATGTTCCAACGGAATGTTTAATAGGACGTTAAGTTCATTTTCGTATATTCTTTTGTTTTTCAAAAGTTACACAAATGTAATTTTTTAAAAATATCTCTCATGCCGTTAATATGCACATTTCCATCCATTTGCATATTTTACTACATTTGTGAGAGAAAGTGCTTCAAAGGACTTCAAATGAAGCTTTTCGAAACCTCAATAGATTTCTGTGAAAAAGTGCTTCAAATTTCGTATTTACAGTAATGCTTAATCGCCATTTTCTTAAAAACGGCTTCAAAATGTTCAATGAAAATATCTATTTCGGAAGATGTTTTACTGTTCTTTAATATTTTTAAAGTAATATTATGGGTCTACTATTGAAAAGCCGAAAAGTGGAGAAAATGTAAAAAAAAAAAAAAAAAAAAAAAAAATCGACGATAGATCACAGCTGACCACAGAATGGAGCAAGACCTTAAATCCAGTTCACACTAATGAAATTAGAACAAAATGCTACGAGAAAGTCTGTGCCAATCTGTAGCATCTCTAGGGATAAAGGTGAAAGTGTGACAGAATAAGAGAGAGAAGAAACTCCCTCAGTCATCAGTGATTGTATATGAAGGTACACCATATAGAATCTTTTTCTCTGCTGAAAACATTACTTGTTTCAGTTGCAAAATGGAAGGCCATACTGCTAGTAACTGCCCCCAAAATCTCCCCAAAGAGAATTGCCTTCTGGACACTCCCAGCACAGACAAACCAACTATCCCTTCTAATAATATGGAAGTGCAGCCTACCATAACTGAAACACCCACTGCCCCCTCCACCAGTGACCCTATGAACTTTCCTCCCCTTCTTAAAAGAAGCCTCCCCAATGAATCCTCTTCCCTATCTGAAGCAACTAATGATGTTAAAGATAATAATGAAGATAATAATGTTAAAAAAACTAAAAAAAAGAAACAGAAAAAGAATTCTTCAAAACATGAAGAACTGGACCAAGATAGCAATCCTGATAAAACACTTGAAGACATGCTCAGCCCAACTAAAGATCTGCTTGAAATGAATCAAAACTCTTTTCCTGTCAGCAAATCAATTACACTTACTACTAGAAAATACTCTGGGCTCTGCTGATCCTCTAACCATAGTAAAGGACTATTCTAATGATATTCCAGCCGTTATAAAAATGCTCAATGACATTTACCCTGTATTAAAGGATAGAATTATCAAAGGCAGAGTCACCAGACTAATAAAAAAACTGCAGAAACACCTACCGGAATCAGACACATCTGAGTCTGAATCCAGTATGGAAACTACCTGACACTAAATTTTTTAACTCAGGTCTCTTAAAAAACACCATTCCCCCTTGCTAAATAAATTTCAAGCAAACAAATGAAGATACTCCAATGGAATATTAATGGATACTATTGTCGTCTTGAGTATCTGCAACTATTATGCAACAATTTTGACCCAGATATCATTTGTTTGCAAGAAACCAATTTCAAGGGTAATCACTCAGCTATTATTAAGAATTATCAATGTTTCTTTAAAAATAGAACCACTGATCATGCTTCTGGTGGAGTAGCCATATATTTTAAAGCTTCAATTTTGGCTGACAACCTTATGATAAAATCTGACTTGGAGGCAGTTGCAGTGAAGGTTGTAGCACCTATTTGTATCAATATATGTAACTTATATATCCCTAACAACCATAAACTTGACTACTTGGAGCTCAGCGACATCCTAAAACAATTACCAAAACCCATATTAATTCTGGGGGACTTAAACAGTCATCATCCAGTATGGGGCTCATTTAAGACCGACAGAAGAGGTATATTAATAGAAGCATTTGCAGAAGACTCTGACTTGATAATTATAAACACAGGAGGACCCACCCACATCAATCCCAGTAACGGCAAAGTTAGTGCCATTGATATAACAATGGTATCGGCCCCTCTTGCTCCAAAATGCTCATGGAACGTCCTTGAATATCCATACGACAGTGACCATTATCCAATCATTATTGATATTGACTTACCCGGCTCTGGTGACACACCTTTCCCTCCTACCAGCAAGCTGAACTATAACAAAGCTGACTGGGCCATGTATCAAGAAATCGTTAGCTCTGCCTCATCTAGTTTTCGTCTGGATGAGAATGAATCTGACATCAATCACATAGTCCAAGATTTTACCAACATTATCATAGGAGCTGCATACCAAGCTATTGATTCTTATCAGGTTAAATCTAATAAGAAGAGAGTCCCCTGGTGGAACAACGAATGCCGGGAAGCTATCAAAGCAGCTAAACGTGCCTTCAATAAATTCAAAAGAAGAAGAACTTTAGAGAACAAGACTGCTTACAAGAAAACTAGGTCCCACGCCAGAAGCATTATCAAAGAGTCGAAAAAGAAATCATGGACTAATTATGTATCATCAATCAATATAAACAACAACATGTCTGAATCATGGAAGAAAATAAAGTCCATTCAGGGCAATAAAGTAACTAACAACATCCCTTTTTTACAATCTCAGAACAAGATTATTAGTGATTCTGCGACAATTGCCAACATGCTCGCTAAAACTTTCCAATCCAATTCTAGTTCAGCGAATTATGATAAAGAATTCTTGAAGGTTAAAGATGTAATTGAAGACTCCTATAACAACTACCTCCAAAACCCATCGGCACGTTCTGACCTACTTAATGTTCCAATAACAATGCAGGAAGTAAACGAAGTTATTAATGTGACAAATAACTCGACACCTGGGCCGGATGGTATCTCCAACATCCTCATACGGAATCTTCCTGTAGAAGGCAAGGAAATCCTCCTAAATATTTTTAATTTTATGTTTAAAAATAAAACCTTCCCCAATAAATGGAAAACAGCAACTGTTGTCCCCATTCCTAAACCTGGCAAAGCAAGATCCAACCCGATTAACTATCGCCCGATTTCCCTAATTTGTAACCTGTGTAAGATAATTGAAAAGATTATTGATAGACGTTTAAGATGGTTTTTAAATCACTATAACATCATTGAAGATAATCAATTTGGCTTTAGACCTGGGCATTCTACTTACTCACATCTTATTAGCGTGGACACCTACATCACTGAAGCCATCCACAACAGACAACATGTCATTGCCGTCAACCTAGATGTCCAAAAGGCGTACGATATGGTCTGGATACCTCGAGTTATATGGATACTTAAAGATATCGGCATTAATGGTAACATTCTTAGTTTTATCATGAATTTTACTAGTGATCGATGTATTCAAGTGCGTGCTAACAACCAGTTATCCGAAATAATCAAGCTGGAGAATGGACTTCCACAAGGATCCACCCTAAGCGTAACGTTATTTTTGATCGCAATTAAGGATGCTGGTCAGTATATCATATCACCTACGATCATTCGCAAGTATGCGGATGATATGATAATCCTCAGCAAAGGAAAGAACCTCGCATCTACGCAGAGTATTACACAAGATGCATTGAACTCAATACATAAATGGTCGCTAAGCTCAGGATTCATAATATCTCCAACCAAGTCCGAATGCATCCTGATATCTAGGCAAAATATAGCTGGAGATCTTAATCTAAAAATGGGAGAGGTAGCAATAAGAAGAGTCTATTCAACTAGAATCCTTGGTCTTATTTTTGACTGTAAGCATACTTGGAAAGAGCACATTAAAGATCTCATCACTGATGTCAAAAGAAGAACAAATCTACTAAAATGCATGAACTATAACAACTGGGGCGCAGACAAACATACCTTGCTCCTCACTTACAAAGCTATTGTTCGTAGTAAAATCGACTATGGGTGCATAATATATAACAAAGCCAAAAAGAACCTACTCAAAAAATTGGATCCTGTACATAATAGAGCGCTTAGGATATGTACTGGATGTTTCCAGACAACGCCAACAGGTAGCATCCTTATCGAAGCCTCGGAACCAACCCTGCAATTTCGACGGGATTATCTGACTATCAAATATATAAGCAAAGCCTCCTCATCCAATAACAATATTATACTCAATGATATTAACCCACCAATCAGATCTGCTCCCATCCACCTACAATCATACCCAAAAACCTTTTACGAAAGCACCAAAGATATAATCAGAGCCTACAACCTCCCAAACATATCGGTGGGAAGGTATAGAACACCTAAATATCCTCCCTGGGTCACACCAAAATTTACTGTCGATTCCTTTCCCAAGAATCTCTCCAACTCTAACTTGAACGACTCCGACGCTGATCTTATCCTCAACGAGATTCTCAATAAATATCAAGATCGCGATGTCATCCACATCCAAGATACGCTGGAAACAGACAGAATGGGCTTATACATCCAATCTCCATGGAAGACCTTTCATATCAAGTTTAGGAACTTTGCAAGTAAAAATAGCGCTTACAATTATGCTTTCCTAATGTCAATGAACCTTGTCAAATCCAACCCAACTAAAAAATGTATTATTTTATCAACATATATACCGAATGGCATTGAAGTTTCACCCAGTAATTACCTACAATTAATCTTCACCAACCTGCTTGAAATCTGCAAAGAGACAGCTGACATGTGTATTCAACCTGTGGTGATCCACATTACAAAGAATGTAGAAGCAAGAACTCCGATTAGCAGATCACCCACACCTATGTTGCTTATTGACTTTGAAGAGAAAGTAAACAACAAAATGTCTTATACAATTGAGGATTACGTGAAGTTTACTGGCAAAGTCATGAGAAAGATGTGGTCAAACCAATGGAACAATCTCAAAGCAAGCACAACGCATAAGAAAATTGGTGAATTTTTTGCCCTCAAAACTAATGAAAATCTCTCACGTCGTGAACAAATAACTCTTTCACGCATCAGATCCGGCCACACCAAATTTTCCCATAGTCATATACTAGAGAAAAATTCCATCCCAGTATGTACCTCCTGCAATTGCCCGCTAAACATTAATCACATCCTCCAGGAATGTCCCCAATTCAATTCTGTTAGACCCCAATTCTTTGATAAGGAAAGATTTAGTGCCATTCTAAGGGATAATACTTACCAAAGAAATGTTTTAAAATTTTGTAATGAAATAGGTATTTCAGGAAATATTTAACTGTATTAGAATAACGTAATTTTCTATTCCTTTTTTGTAGTAATTAACAGTTATGTAATTTTTACGTTTAAGTTTTGTTTTTATATCCATATCATCTCTGTACTGTAACCTCAATTGTAACCTATATATTGTAAAAACTAAAAATTGACAATGTAAAATATATTGTATTTATTTAGTCGCTAATGACCTTGGCCGTTGATGCGACTTAAAATAAATTAAAAAAAAAAAAAAAAAAAGAGAGAGAGAAGAGAAAAAGTGAGAATGGGAAAGAGAGGGAAGAAAGAAAAATGTTGCGATGAAAGGGAAGGGAGTGAGGGGGAAGGTGAGAAAAGGAAATAGAAAGAAGGAAAAATAAAAGGAAAGAGAGAACGAAGGAAAGGAAGAGAGAGGGGTGAAAGAGAAAGGAAGAGAGAGAGAGAGAGACAGGGAATTGGGGGGGAATGGAGAGAAAAAGAAAGTGATAAACGAGGGAAGGAGAGAAAGGGAAAGAAGGAGGGAAAAAGAGGTTTGAAATATAGGAAGAAAAGACAAAGGCAAAAAGAGAGAAAAAGAGGGAGAGAAAAGTGAGATAAAAAGAGAGGGGAAAAGAGAACGGGAAAAAATAGAGAAGTGGGAAGTGAGAGGGGAAAGAGGGAAAGGGTTACGAGAGACGGAAAAAGAGGGAAAAGTTAGAGTGTAAAGAGAGAGGGAGGGAGAAAGAGGAAAAAGAGAGAGAGGGCAGGACAACATCCGCCGGGTTCTGCTAGAATATGATAAATATGTGAACTTTAAATGGAAAAATAACTTATCTTAATGAAAATACGCTTGAACCAACGATTAATAAACATCTGCATGACTGAGTGATCGCCTTTTATTATGCCATTTGAAATATTCATCACCCTCGATTTCAATGGACACTGATATTTTCTTTGAAATTTGCAATATTCTGCAATTTTCTGAACATTTAACGTATTCTGCTTATAAGTGTGATGTTTCTATTTCATTGGCCTTTAACTCAAAACCTTCTCTGTTTTCAAAGTTCTCCAATTATGCAGAAGTTTCTAAAACCTGGTACGATTTACGTTTGTACAATCAGTCAAATGGCGTCTTTAGTTGCCCGAAAGTCAGATATATCTTATCAAATTCATATCTGTTATAAGTGGCAGTTTGCTGTCAGGCATATGATGAAACCCCGGTGACGTTGCATACAACGGCGTAAAAATACTAGATAAAAAAATGATATCCACGTCATGCGCTAAAATTGTCCTTTTGTAAAACTGAAACTACTTACTGATTACAGATATAATTGCTCTTCCCGTCAAAAGGGACGCGATAAATAACTTTCTCACACAATTGAAAATAGGTACGTAATATTGAAATATTGCAATTTCCGTCCTGCTAGCACTTCAGCTATAACTGGAGGAAGTCCAATTCAACAAATTAAAACGAAGCGTCTCTAGTGTTTGTATCTGAATTTACTTCGATTGTCAGGAACAGTAGTAATTTCTTACGTTTAAAAATGAAAGAAACATTAATAAATTGAACTGTTGCAGTATTTGTAGCACATAATATAGAAAACAAAGAATAATCTCACACAAACTTGCCTTGATTACACTGAAGTGTGAAGTGAGCCTTCAGTTTTTTAATACCATAACACTGCTTTACATTTTGCACAAACACACACACACACACACACACACACACACACACACACACACACACACACACGCGCGCGCGCGCGCGCGCGCACACGCGCACACGCACACACGCACGCACGCACGCACACGCACACACACTCACACACACACTCACACACACACACACACACACACACATTTGCCTCCCCACAATTTTGGAGTGCTGATTCCAAATATGTTATCAGCTTTCCTCTATCACACTTAAGTGTTACAATTATTTTATCATGTAATTGTAAACACAATGCATGTACATTTCACAAGAATTACCAACAATATTGATATAACATATTATTTTAGATAGATATTTTCTTCTTTTTGCACTTCTTTCATAAGCATGAGAAGTACTTTTCCTTTCCAGGGACCAACAGTAGCCTGCCATCATGTTAACAGTCCAATCACCATGGTAGCTTCTTTCAAAGTCTTTCAAATCTTGGTGAAAATGTTCACGAAGTTCTTTGCTCTAAAATCCAACACAATCTGGAAAATCAATGTCAGCATGTAGGAAGTGTATCTTTAAACTCATGTTACAGCCTACTTTTCTCAAATTTTCCAACATAGTGTTTACAATGGTTTTGTAATCTATACTCCTGGTTCTCTAGGAAGTTTTCTACAACTTTGTAGTTCTATCAGACTTGTTTTTCTATTCGACTTATTGTACTTTTTCCGTCTTTCTTGGTCCTGACGCAAGATGTCGCATGATCGCGACCGTATCAATCAGTGCTGCAGATCATGCGACTCTAGCAGCAGGACTGAGAATGACGCAAAAAGTCGTGCCCAATTCCGTATTGGAGATATCTCCCACAGATGTCACGTTAGAAAAACCCAAGTATAGCGCCTAAACCATGCGTAGGATTTTTTCCAAATTGAAGAAAACCCAGACGATCTGACGTGAGTCGAAGCTCTGCGGTTTTTTATTATTTATTTATTTATTTTACGTCAAAAACAGTTAAAAACTGTGTGACGTGCTATGGGGAAGTGAAGCCTGTGCACGTTTTCAAAAACATTAATTTTTGGGGTTTCTTTACATGAAGCCCCTGCCACATTTTTAAAAATTTCTCAAAAAAGACTCCAAATTTTTTCTTTGAATTTTTTTGTGAGAGCAAAGTAAATTTCTTGTAAGAGAATTTCTTGTAAGATGGCAATTGGCATAGGTCCAATTTTCACTGCTAACTCTGAATTTTCGATCATTGCAAACGTTTGAATTTTCTCCGGCGACTTCCTACAACTACAAAATTGAAGATAGATATTTTTCCTTCAAATTAAATTATTAATTCTTCAGAACTTTTGTTAAGACCGTGTACATTTTTGTGAAACTTTTAGTATTCACTCAATATTGCATGCAATATGTGTAATTAAAAAAACAACAAAAAACAAGATTTCTTCAAAAACGGCTGAAAATTTGTTCCTAAATCGTTTGGTAGAGATACTGATACATTTACTCTATAAGATGACAAACACCATATTACTCTATTCTTTTTTTTTGGAAATTTCAAAATAATTTTTTGAACTTATTTGTCACGTCGATAAAATTTGCAATAGCGGCTATTTTTTCACATCAGTCCTTTTACGAGTAAATGTGCTTTAAATGATGTCATATACGTTTCTCGAAAACTCAAAAGTTTGCCTGAAAACGAGTTAAAAATTCCGCATTTTCAGAAACACTCAAATGCTATTCTCTCAAAAACGACTCCACATTTTTTCTTCAAACTCTTCGTACGATTACATAAAATTAATTTTGGTGTATTCTTGTGTATTTTTAAAAAAATACATGAATGTAACGTTTTAAAAAAATATCACTCACGTCTCTAATATGCATATTTCCAGGGATATGTGTACATTATTGAATTTAGATTATCGAAAATTCAAAAGATTTCTGTGAAAAAGTTTCAAATTACGCATTTACGTAACGTGTAAACGCCATTTTCTTGAGAACAGCTCCAATGGTTTCAACAAAAATTCACTTAAGGAGCGAATTTTACTACTCTTTAAAATTCTGAAAATAATATTTCGGTTCTACCATTAGGAAACCGAAAAATTGAAAAAAAAAAAAATCCTTTGTGCGGAGATATGTGCAGCTAGCAAGAGGATGAGGCAACATTAAGAAGCTGGACAAGACCAAAGAAATTAGAAAACTAACAAGTGCGAGAATGTCTGTCCCATTCTGTAGCACCACTAGTTTCGATTTCTGAGCTGTATTTAAAACATAACTAGTGGTGCTACAGAATGGCACAGACTTTCTCGTATTCTTTTTTTCATTTTATAAATGTGTCGCTCTTAGCTAAAAGTAGTTTTCGCGCAATATTGCGTGCAATATTAGCAATTTAAAAAAAATTCTCAAAAAGGGTCCTAAGTTTTTTCTTCAAATTTTTGTTATGAATGCACTCTATACGATGACATAAACGGCATATTGCTAGAACGATTTTTTTAAAATTACGAATATGTAACTTTTTTCCTTGTCTCTCACGTCGTTAATACCAATAATTTGTTTTCATTATGGTATATAAGAGTACATGCAGAGTACATTAAATAATGTCATAAAATTTCTGGAAAACTCAATAGTTTTCTGTGAAAATGAGCTCATAATTTCCCCATTTTTGGAAACGCTCAAATGCCATTTTTTCAAAAATGGCGCCAAATTTTTCTGCAAAATTTTTCAATGGATAGTTCTAATTGAACTATTTAATATGACGTTAAGTTCATTTTGTGTATTCTTTTGTTTTTTAAAAAATTACACAAATGTAATTTTATTTTAATTATCTCTCACGCCATTAATATTCACATTTCCAGCAATTTGTACATATTATTTAATTGGTGAGTGTAAGTGATTGAAATGACTTCAAATGACGTTTTTCGAGAACTCAATAGATTCCTGTGAAAGGTGCTTCAAATTTAGCATTTATAGTTTGTCTTGAACGCCATTTGATTATAAACGGTTCTAAACTTTTCAATGAAAATTTCCATGTTTTACACTTCTTTAATTTTCTTAAACTAATATTTCGGTTCTACTATTAGGAAACCGAAAAGTTGAGAACATTTCAAAAAATGTACTTTTGGCGGCGATAGATGGCAGGACCGTAAAAGCAGTCCATATCTAGTAAATTAGAACACTTTACTACGAAAAAGTCTGTGCCATTTGTAGCACCACAAGTTTCGGTAACAGGGCTTGGCAATGAGTTTTTTCTGCCGAAAATTCGCGGTTTTTTCGCGCAACATTTCATAACTTTCTCTATATTACGTATAGCACTCCGTATATACCTACGTATACGAGAAAGTAAAAACCAATTTTACCATTTTCCCGTCTTTAAATCACACTGATTTTAAATGCACTCTGAAAATGGCTGCAACAGTTCTGAGCATTTATTTTAGTGTTTATTATAAATATGTAATAAAAATTGTTCTGTTGTCCAAAAAATTAAACTTTTTTAATAATTGAACCGACATTATGAAGGAAAAATCTCTATCTTCAATTTTATAATTCAAACCAGAAATAATTCAAACTTTTCCAAAATTTAGAGTTAACCGAGAAAATCGGCGCAATGCCACCTTTATACATGTATCACACTATTTTACAAGTATTTTAAAGAAATAATTTCTAGCTATTTTTGAGAAATTTTTGAAAATGTCCCAGGTGTTTCATGGAAAGTACCCCCAAATTTTAAAGGTGTTTCAAACTTCCAAATCTTCAACTAGAGCCAAATGGGCAGAAGTTCCTTCAATATGAAAAAAAATGTAAGTGTGAATTTGTAAGTGTATTTCGCGTTATTGTTACAAGAAATTTAAATAAAAAAATTATATCAGTTTTTGAAAAGAAGTTGAAAATTCTACTCTTTTTCACAGTAGAATTTTTGACTTTCCGAAAACGTTATTTGAACTCATTTGAAGCACTTAAACTCACAAATGCAATACTGCTTACAAATTGCTGAAATTATCCATATTAAATGCAGAGAGATATTTTAAAAAATACATTTGTGTAATTAAAAAAAACAAAAGAATACAGCAAAATTAATATTAGGTCCTTTAAACAGTGCAATTATCTGTTTTTTGTAATTTTGGGAAATACAAAAGAATAGAGCAAAATGGCATGTATGTTAACTCATAGCGTTCATATACGAGGGTCACTCCAAAAGAAATGCACACTATTTTTTAAAAAATACAGTTTTCATTCTACATGTTTGAAAGTTTTACAGTATGTAGATACATTCTTTCCGCTTGTTTTCAAATTTAGTTCAACCTGTTCCCGTGAGTGGCGCCGTCACAGCATGTCTTCAAGATGGCTGCTACACTTGACGTTCGTCAGAAGCAACGTGCTGTCATAGAATTCCTGTGCTGTGAAAACGTGACAGTGGGAAATATCCACAAGAGGTTGAAAAAGGTGTATGGAAATGCTGCTGTCGATCGCAGTGCAGTAAGTCGATGGGCAAGCAGGTTACGTGATGAAAGCGGGCACGGCAATATTGAGGATTGTCCTCGCAGCGGCAGGCCTCGTACTGCACACACTCCAGACAATGTGCAGAGAGTTAATGAATTGGTGACTGATGACAGACGCATCACAGTGAACGAATTGTCACGCTACGTTGGGATAGGGGAAGGAAGTGTTTGCAGAATACTGAAAGTGTTGGCGTTAAAAAGGGTTTATGCCAGGTGGGTTCCCAGGATGTTGACAGTGGCTCACAAAGAAACACGAAAAACGGTATGCAGCGAACTTTTGGAACAGTACGGGAATGGTGGAGATGGATTTCTTGGAAGAATTGTGATAGGAGATGAAACATGGCTCCATCATTTTTCACCAGAGACGAAGAGGCAATCAATGGAGTGGCATCATGCAAATTCACCCAAGAAAAAAATTCAAAACCACACCTTCTGCTGGAAAAGTTATGGCTACGGTGTTTTTCGATTCCGAAGGACTCTTGCTTGTAGACATCATGCCACGTGGAACCACCATAAATTCTGATGCATATGTGACGACACTGAAGAAACTTCAAGCTCGACAGGGTCGTGTTCGACCACATCGGCAAAAGCAGGATGTTTTGCTGTTGCACGACAATGCCCGGCCACATGTCAGTCAAAAAACCACGGAAGCGTTCACAAAACTCGGATGGATAACACTGAAACACCCGCCTTACAGTCCTGACCTGGCTCCATGTGACTATCATCTCTTTGGGAAACTGAAATACTCTCTACGTGGAACAAGGTTTGAAGATGATGACTCCCTTGTCCACGCTGCCAAACAGTGGCTCCAACATGCTGGTCCAGAATTTTACCGTGCGGGTATACAGGCGCTGGTTCCAAGATGGCGTAAGGCAGTTGAGAGGGATGGGAATTATGTGGAAAAATGAAAATATTGTTCCTAAAGGATGTATCTACATACTGTAAAACTTTCAAACATGTAGAATGAAAACTGTATTTTAAAAAAAATAGTGTGCATTTCTTTTGGAGTGACCTTCGTAGCTCTATTCCTACCAAATTGTTAAAGAAAAAAATTGGATTAGTTTTCGAGAAAATCTTGTTTGTGATATTGTTTTGGAATTGCACATATTTCACGCAATATTGCGCGAAAACTACTAAAAGTTTCAAAAAATGTAGATGACCTTATTGAAAGAATTAAATATGGAGAACAAATTTCATTTGAATGAAAAATTTCAATCTTCAATTTTCTAGCCGTAGAAAGACGTCGATAAAATTCAAACTTTTCAAATTATCGAAAATTCAGAGTTGCAGTGAAAATCGGAACTTTGCCACCTTTATAAGTGTATTTCACTCTATTATTACAAGAAAAAATTTGGAGCCATTTTTGAGAAAATTTTGAAAATGTCCCTGGGGCTTCATGTAAAGTACTTCCAAAAATTAATGAATGTTTCTCAAAATCGCAGAACTTTGACTCAGGCCAGATCAACAGGTTTATTTAGTTCGAAAAAAAATCGTACGAATAGTTCAGGCACTAGTGTTGTTCACATACACCAGACGGAAAGGGAAACGGACAGAAGGACGTTTGGAAAACAGACCTTTTTCTCGGTATTAGGGGAACCCAAAACGTGTATTTCCGTTGAAATCTCGAAATCGATTTTCATTTCAGATTTCGTAACTGTCTCTACACTATGTATATTACTCCATATACAGTATACGAGAAAGTAACTAGTGGTGTTACAGAATGTCACAGACTTTCTAGTAGCAAAGTTTAATAATTTCCTTGGTGTGAGCTGACTTCACGGTTTTGCCCGATCCCCTTACCAGCTGCCATTTATCGTCACCCTAAGTACATTTTTTGACATTTTGGCGCATACAGAATGGCACAGACTTTCTCGTAGTAAAGTTTTCTGATTTTCTTGGTGTGGACTGCCTTTACGGCCTTGATCCATCCTCTTGCCAGCTGCCATGTATCGCCGCCCAAACTAATTTGTTATTGAAATTTTTTCAACATTTTGGTTTCCTAATAATAGAACCAAAATATTACTTTAAGAATATTAAAGAAGAGTAAAACCTCGTCCTGAATAGAAATTTTCATTGAAAAATTTGAAGCCTTTTTTAAGAAAATGGCGTTTAAGAGTTACTGTAAATGAAAAATTGGAAGCTCTTTTCACAAGAATCTATTGAGTTTCCGAAAACCTTCATTTGAAGTAATTTGAAGCACTTCCAGTCGTAAATGCATTAATGTACACAAATCGATTGACATATGCATATTAACGACGTGAGAGATATTATAAAAATTTACAATGGATAGTGCTAATTGCACTGTGTAATATGATGTAAAGTTAATTTTGGTGTATTCTTTGTTTTTTCAAAAAATTCACAAATGTAATTTTTTAAAAAATATCTCTCACGCCGTTAATATGCACATTTCCAGAAATTGTATACATTATTGTATTTGTGAGTGGAAGTGCATGAAATGAATTCAAATGAAGTTTTTCTTAAACTCAATAGATTCCTGTGAAAAGAGCTTCAAATTTTGCTTTTACAGTAATGGTTAAACGCCATTTTCTTAAAAACGGCTCCAGAATTTTCAAAGAAAATGGCCTTATAGGACAAAATTTTACTCTTCTTTAATATTAAGAAAATCGAAACGTAGAAAAAACTTCAAAAAAATGTACTTTGTGTGGCGATACATGGCAGCTGGAATCAGGATGGTGATTACCGTAAAGGCATTCCACACCAAAGAATTTAGAAAACTTTATTAAGAGAAAGTCTGTGCCACTCTGTAGCACCAGTCGCTTCGTTGTGTGTAGTTCAAATATTCCGTCACTCTGCAATAATGCTTGTTCGATTTCTTTGAGCAATAAATCTGAAATCGGTATCTGAGAAAACTGATACGGTACTGGAAAAACAAAATTACTTGTTCGTTTATTTTGTTTTCTGGTTCCAACTTAGACCGTTGGCGGTTTTATTTATGACCGTAATTTTGTTGTGGTTGTTGATATTTTAATGTGTGTACGTAGAAACACTTTGTATCATACACGAGTTTGCCAAAACACATTCTTAGATTATTTTTTGTTTAAAAAAAGCAGTGTAATACTATACCATTTTAATTAACTGCAATGTAATACCTCTCGACCTTCACTGTAACTTTTTTGACGTAAAATAAATAAATAACTTCCCCAGCTGCACCGTGAAAAGGCAAACTTACTTTTCGTTTCTCGGAAATCGCGCACGTCGCGGTAACTACGGAGTGGCGGATATTTCCGAAGCAGAAATATACGCAACCACATGCTGCTTAAGTTTCATATAGCATGTCCCTAACTCGATCGAAATGTCTCAGAGATTTTAGGTCCATTGTCCAATCGCCCCATATACACTTCGCCATAAACATATTTCGCGTTTAGGGATGCAAAGTGCGGAACCTAACTGACGAGTACCTATGTTCTACGCGGAATATGATTATTCATCGCACCAGCTTCTATCGCACCAGACTAGAGTCCAGCATCGTTAGATGTTGATCGTTTGGACATCCGTTATGTATCCATTTTGAGGTTTGAGCGCCGATTTTGTTTTCAAAAATTTGAAAATGCTTGTATCGAACAATTTTAAACACAAACCTATAACCTAACCGTTACCTATAAGATAACGATGAAATTGTAAAGCATCAGTTTTCGCGAACTATTGCATCAACTTACGGAACAAAGTCCAGACGGTCGCCCACTAAGCTGTGCATCATGAAGAGTCATTGGCGGCTCGTGGGTATTTGCACTTTCGCATTGCACACCCATATTCATTCGGTGCAATTTCTCTTAAACATTCGTAACAAGCGGGGAATACAAGTCCTTTCAGGGCGTTTCCGAAACATGTATTTTAAAACACGCGCCGCGCCGTTCGGAAACTGCGATAGACAGCCCGCCGCCAATGCTCTTCGTAACAGAACCGGAGCATACTCGGGAAATGCGAGCGAGGTACGGCAGCGCCCTCTGGAATATATTCTAGAGGGCGCTGGGTAAAGGGGCTCGCGGTTGACGCCGCGTGACTGCAGGGGAAAGAGGGGGGGGGCAAAGGGGGCTTATGGACGTTGAAACACTCCGCCCACTTTTTCCGATGTAATAAAATCTATTTTCAAGTATAAATGAGCAATAACTTTTGGGCTCTTATCCATCACGTCCTTCATCAAGGAATGCCTCGACAACATGGAAACGATTATTTGAATAACTATATTTCCCACTGAATTCTAGAAGACGTGCACAGATAATAATGTTATATTTTTGGTCAGAATAAGAGGATTTATATTATGCGCGGCCCGTGTCCATCCCGCTTTAACCAGCGCCAAACGTAATGCTAGAATAGTCTGTTTCTCCAGACGGCGTTGCTTTGACATGACTTTAATTTCCTACAAAGATGGAAACGCTTCAGGCACTCTATGTAGTATATTCTTATACGTTGGTAGCTAGTCAACACTCAGCGCTGCAACGGCCATATTTTAAACTGTTATCTGAATAGTCGCGTAGGGTCTCTCTCGAAGCCGGAATACACCGGGGGAGGGGGGGGGGAGGGGGGGAGGGGGGAGGGGGGCTCAAAATAAATTGCAACGTAAAAAACGAAAATTGTGTGTATTTAAAAACTAATAATGTAAGTATTTAGCAACTTAAAACAATCATTTTCAGCCAGTTTCCTTGAAAATATTTGCCAATTTTGAACATTTCAGATAGGTACCTTTCCATGATAGCAATACCTATTAGAAAATTAGTTCGTTTTATGTCATTTATTTCACCAAACACTCTTATTTGGACAATATCTAGGCGGTTCAATTTTATCAAATTTATGTTTTATATTATTCAATAGTTTCCAATCAATGGTTTAAAATCAATTAAAATTATGTACTTCTTGAATACTAAGAATTTGGGTGAGAAAAATTGCATTCATCAGGTAAGTGCCCTAGCTGAACACAGCATTTACAGACAGCGCTCCCACCGTCTTAATTATGCTTTAAATACTATTTAACAACACTGTATGTTAGAATATTAAACAACCATTTGAAAGCCAGAGCAAAAGTTGGTTTTAGATAAGGGCGAGCTTGTGCAGATTCATCAATTCACGATCAAAAGAATAATTGAAGAAAGAAGGGAGTTTAACTGCGAAGCACATATGGCATTCGTAGATCTAGAGAAGGCTTTTGGTAATGTGAACAGAATATTTCTTTGGAGAATTATTAAAAAAAAGGGGGATACACAAATCACAGAATAGGAGATATTAAATGCCTGTACACGGGAATCACAGTGTGCTTAGATATAAACTGTAAATTAACGAAGGAGATTCCCAAAAATAAATGAGTGAGATAAGGTTTCATCTTCTCGCCAACAATTTTTAATATTTATATGGACGACATGTTTAGAGCATGGAAAGTACAGGTCATTTTATTTATTTTACGTCAAAAACAGTAAAAAACTGTGGGTGACGTACTACAGGGAGAATTGAATTCTGTGCACGTTTTCATAATTCCGTGATCCTATTCTTAGACATAAACTAACATAAACATAAACTTGAATTGTGGATACAGGAAGAAAATTAGCGTTTTTTGTACGGAATATTAACAAAATATTCGCAACGATGTAATAAAATCTATTGTCAAGGGTAAATCAGCAATAATTTGGGCTCTTATCCCTCATCATGTCCTTCGTCAAGGAATAATACTTCCTGGCGCGACAACATGGAGAACGATAATTTGAATAACCATATTTCCCACTGAATTCTAGAAGACATGCACAGGTAATGAAGATACATTTATGTCCAGAAGCAAAACAAGGGACCATCTCAGCATTTATTGAAAGGATCAGGGAAACTGGACAAAAAACATGATCGAGATGGGGGTCATTGACCCAGGAGCTGCGGTACAATACTTGTAACTGGTTGTTTAGAATTATACAGTCCAAATGGTAAATAGTACATTAAATATCATTGTTAAAATTAATGTTACTTTCCTTTTGATGCTCAGTATAGTCTCTAATTGTATTTAAACATTTACGCAGCAGAAACGATTTTACGTGGGAACAAGCTGGTAGATAAAGGAATTCATCTAGAGAAAAACGTTTATTTTAACTCCTTATGCTATGCTGACGACCAAGTTACCTCGCAAGATAGCGAAGACAAGTTACAACACACGGTGCATATTTTAAATAATATTGCGAAAATATACAATTTTAAAATTTCGACCAAAACAAAAGCAATGGCTTTTAAATGCAAATTTCCAGTTAGAACGAAAATTGTAATTGACAATAAAATTTTAGTACAAATTAAGAATTTTAAGTACTTAGGACGCTATGGTACGTATCAAAAACGATAAATTAAATAAGTTTGGACGACAAATTAAATAAGACAAGAAACATGTGAAGAAACATTCACAGGAATTTAAAATATAAAACACTTAAAGATACACGTATAAAGTTTTTTAATACTAATGCTATTCTTGCACTTTTGAATGAAAGTGAATCGAAAGTGATCTTGGAAAGAGATAAAAGTAGAATTCACACGGCGGAAATACTCCCTCCTAGATAAAAAGAGGAATGTGGATACAAGAGAAAAGTTAAATGTCACACCTGTGTTAGATAAAATACGTACTAATAAGAAGAAATCGTGCGAACATTTGGAAAGGACTCCAAATGAGAGATTGTCGGCAACGGCATTAGCATACATTCCACAAAGAAGAAGAGATGTAGGCAGGTCAAAGAAAATGTCGACACCGGAGCAGATGGCGCCTAATCCTTGCTGGTAGAAGAAGAAGACACCTGACACTTCATGTTAGCTATTGATAAATATGTAATACAATCCTGAAGAGGTTTGTGTAATCTTAAGTCAGTGTCTCATATACAATTTTGACGAATATATTGCTCCTGTAAAATCGGTAAGCATTGAACCAAACCCGACATGAATGCAAGGTTTTTCTACAAGAATGTCAATTCGAGTGGAAGTGTCTTAACATTGTTACATTCATGTTACATGCGCCATATTTATTAATGAACAGTGTTACTAAGGTAAGTTACATTCACAAGCATTGAAATTAACTCTCATACTTAACCATAAATACAAGACCGAATGCAGTGAAAATAAATTATGCATAAGCTTACCGTTTTCCTCAACACCACCAGACAATATTCACTAAACTCGCAACGCTTCCCCACTTTGGAATACATCAAGGAAAATACACGACTCTTTTACATTGCCAACGTAACAAGGTCCAAGATTTTAATTAAGAAATATCGAGACCCCAGTTTGTAACCTTACAGTAACCACTTTATTATCTGCATATACTCCATTGAGAAACTTTTAGGTATGGACGCACTTAACTCAATATAGGTGAATAAGAATGAAGAAATGCACTTGTCGATAGATGGCTACACGCCGATGCTGATGCCTAGTGTTTGTTGCCATGTACCTGTCAGCTATTGCGGACTCGTCTCTCTTGGTTGATTTCCTGTGGTGTCATCTTTCTGATTATTAACTCTCGCTCGTACAAAAGAAGGACTGAGACTTTGGGACAAAAAGAAAATTTTGTTTCGTTGTGGAATACAACAAAATGTACAATATTAAAAAATAACACAAGATTTTCTCAAAAACGGCTGCACAATTTTCTTGAAATTTTTCGTAGAGATAGTGCTAAATGTACTCTATGAGATGACACAAACGCCATTTTTCTCTATTTTTTGTTTTTCAAAAATTACAAAAACGTAATTATTTGATTAGCCTCTCACGTCTTAATATTTACAGTAGCGGCGATTTTTTCGCATTATTGAATTTATGAGTACATGTATTTCAAATTACGTCTTATGAAGTTTTCACAAAAATTCAAAAGTTTTCTGTAAAAATGAGCTCAAAATTCCGCATTTTCAGAAACCCTCAAATGCCATTATCTCAAAAACGGCTCCAAATTTTTTTCTTCTAACTTCTCGTACGATAATGCCAATTAACTTAAGATGACACTAAATGTATATGTTCTTATTGCTGGACTATCGTAAAAAAAATACATTTTTGTAATTTTGAAAAAAAAAGAAAGAAAAGAAAACAGTTCATATCATCTTATAGACTACATTTAGTAGTGTCCTTACCAAAAATTTAAATAAAAAATCTGGAACCATTTTTGAGAAAAACTTGTTTTTGTTATTCTTTAAAATTGCATATATTGCACGCAATATTGTGCGAAAACTACTAAAATTTTCAAAAAAATATACATGACCTTAATTAAAGAACTAATTATGGACAGTAAATTTCATTTTAAGAACAATTTCTATCTTCCCTTTTGTAATAGTAGGAATACGCCAAAAAAAATCACTTTTGAAATTTTCGAATTTTTTTTTTCTTAAAAGTGGCTCTAAGTGTTTCAACGAAAGTTCCATATATGACGACGTTTTACTCTTCTCTAACATTTTTATTCTTCTCTAATAATGTATTTTGGGCAGTGATAGATGGCAGCTAGGAAGAGGATGGTGCAAGACCGTAAAGCTAGACCACAATAAAGAAAGTAACTTTACTACGACAATGGCTGTGCTATTCTGTATCACCATTGGTTCCTTTTACTCTCTCTCTCTCACACTCACACACACTCTTGCTCTCACTGTGTCATCGTCTCTCTCATTCTCTCTCACTCTCACTCTCTCTCTCTCTCCCCTCTCTTTTCGGATCATTAGCATCATCACCCATTTTGATTCACTTCACTCTTTTAATTTTTTTCTACGTTACTTATCATTCTCTTTCCTCTAATTGTACTATTTTAATACTATTATCTAATTATTTAACTTTAATAAGTGAACTAATATCTTTAAAACACAAAAACTTTGTTTTCATGTTACATTTATCCTTAAATTTCTATACTAGACATTGTTTTAAATTTTCGTATAAAGAAAATTGTTTTCCTTAATAACTAGCAAAAAAAGCACAAGGATTTACAAGTTTTTTTATATTGTGGCGTCATAGTAGCGAAATGAAGACACTGACCAAAGCTCTATTTACAATCTGTTTATTTACAAGATTTTTACAACTACGTACAGATTTAGGATTATGTGAGCTTTAAACATTACATACAGAAAATTTATGTTAGCTTTCTACCTCCGTTATTCACCGGCTAGTGAAGCTCACCGCTGCCCATCCACTGGCTAGTGCATCCTCCACCCGGACGCTTTACCGCGCCGGTGCCCGGACACACAGTGCTTCCCTCTCGCAGTGAGGTCAAGCTGGAACAGCCAAGTCAGCACACCACAACGAAACATGTCAAACCATTTATTGCTAATTAATTGCCAATTAATTGCCACAATTTGGAATTAATTGCCACGTATTTTCGTGGAGAAAACGGGTGTACGCTGGCTTGACGCGACGCCAACACACAAATAAGTTAAATTCGAGTCGTAGCTCAAAGGAAACCCTCAAATCATTTATTGCTAAGTATTTGCCACAAATTGGAATTACCGGGAGCGGTAGCTCAGTGCATCAACTGATGCCACTGCAGCGCCTCTGACCGGGAGGTCCCAGGTTCGAGTCCTGACGGCGGCAGGATTTTCGACACTAGCTTTTCAGCTAGGTCGAATTCAGTCGCTGTCTGGAGGAGAAATCTAGTGGTCGGGTGCTCTGATCGGTAGTTTTCCGTGGTTTCTCCGATCACCACCAGGCGAATGCCGGAGCAGTACCCTACCAAACGGGCCACGGACCGCGCGCGATCTGTCCTTCCCCTTCCTTGTCCTGTTCTCTCCCCGTACACACTCACTTACACTAACATGCACTACACTACCACATATTCAGGGAGACCGGTCGGAAGTTTAGAGCTTGTCCCGGCTGGGGTGGTGCCCTGCTGGTGGGAGAATCCTGCTTAGGGGGAACCCCACTAGCCGACGGTAGGTCGGTGCCGGAAATCGCCACCCAGCGAGGGAAAATCATCGCCATCTCCCGAGAAAAGCAAACATGCACTACACTAACGGGACTAATGACCGAAGCAGTTGACGCGCCCGGAAACACGAAATAATCAATCAACATCATAAATAATCAATATTAAATCAAAATTTGAATTAATTGCCTACATTTTCGGCCAAAAAACATCGTCAGCAGGAATGACGCAACACCCAAAATAGAGGAAATAATCGAATATAGAGAGAACAAACAAGCGCAATCAAATAAAACAAACATCATAATTTAACAAACACTTGACACTAATTTATTACTCAAAACGGAAATTAACTGCTCCAGCCTTTATAAAAAAATAATTTTAAAAAACTTCATAGTTTTGCCATCACGTACGACAATCGAATAGGTAATTGAAGAATACCAATGGATACAAACTACTAAAAGCTAATATAGAATTAAATACACATTCAATTTTAATTTATTACACCGAAGACAAATTTATCAACCGTGTATTAATTATTGTTAAAAACCGAACTAGAGTTATCCAACCATCCCCGATATTCAAATTCGAAAATAGAGAGAACCAACGAGCACAATTAAATAAAACCAAAAACATAATTTAGAGGTATTTGACATTAATTTATTACTCTATACACAAAAGAATTTCATAATTATGCAATCACATAAGACATTCGAATACGAAATTGGAGAATACCAATAAGTACAAACAACTAAAACTACTAATTCACTAACTTTCTTCTAATTAATTACTAATAACTAATTACTAATAACGTTCTACAAATTTATTAGACCAAAGGTAAATTTATAAACGTTGCCGTGTATTATTGAAGTATTGTTAAAACTGCATCAGAGTTATCGAACCAATCCAGATATTCAAATTCGAAAATACTACCAACGAGCACAATCAAATAAAACGAAGAACATAGTTTATAGACATTTGATACTAATTTATTACTCTACACAAAAATTAATTACTCTTGCCATTTATGAAATAAATTCACAAAAACAGTAAAAACTGTGTATGACGTGCTACGGGGAGAAGTGAATTTTGTGCACGTTTTCAAAATTCTGTGATCCCCACACTAAGTAATATACTACTGGAATTTTGAATTAAAAAAACGCTCCCATGTAATAAAATCTATTTTTAAGGATAAATCAGCCATAAATTTTGGACTCTTATCCATAATGTCCTTCGTCAAGAAATAATACTTCCTTCCTCGACAACATGGAAACGATAATTTGAATAACTATATTTCCCACTGAATTCTAAAAGTCGTGCACAGATAATGAAGTTACATTTAAGTCCAGAAGCAAAACAAGGGGCCATCTCAGCATTTGCTCAATGGATCAGGGAAACTCGACGAAAGACCTGATCGAGATGGGGGTCATTAACCCAGAAGCTGCGATACAATACTTGTTACATATTGTTTAGAATTATACAGTCCAAATGGTAAATAATACATTACATATCACTGTTAAAATTAATGTTACTTTCCTTGTGATAGTATAGTCTCTAGTTGTATAGAAACAGTCATGCAGCAGAAACGATTTCACTTGGGATTTAAAATTTTCTATCGAATTTAATTGTTTAATGTCGTCTGACAAAGTGTTGTAAAATAATGTTCATGTATTGTTTGTGAATTTTTTGTAATGAGCCGTTGATACTGTCATCTGATGAATATGATTTCTACGTCGAGTGCTATAGTTGTAGACATCGGCATTTTCTAAAAATATATTCCCGTCCTTAAGCAAGTTATTTTTGACAAAAAACGACTGATTCGTAAATCAACAGACAAGGTAATGGTAGAATTCCTAGATTAATGAAGAGAGGTTTACAAGAATCACGTGGGTGGGATTTTATTATTATTCGTACAATTCTTTTTTGTAATCTAAAAGTCTGGGAGCTATAAGATGTATTTTCCCAGAATATTATGCCATATCTCAGGCGGGAATGAACATTCGCGATATACACAACGAGCAGTATGAAGGCTGACTGAATTTGCAAGAATTCTGAACGCGTAGCATAATGAACTTAATTTTGTGTTCAATTCATTTAAACGTTTAATTTGAGGTTTGACTGAACTGAGAGACCTAAAAATGTTGTTTCCTTAACATCAGTACATCGTTCATTTTCAATGGAGTACGGAATTGTTTATTTGGAAAACTGCATGAAAACTGCATTAAAACCGTTTTCTTTTCATTTACTATTAATTTGTTATTTCGGAACCAATTTGAAACATCTGATATTGTACTATTTACGGTTTCTTTATTGCAAAGGATGTTCGTATCATCCGCAAAGATAACTGTTCTTTTCGAATCGTCGAGGGCATATCGTTTACGTAAAGTAGGAACAGAATAGGGCCTAAAATCAATCCTTGAGGAACTCCACGTGCAATTGTCAAAGAGTCGGAAAGGTGCGAACATAATGTTCCATCATTCCAGTAAGGTATTTCCACTCTCTGAGATCGTTGTTTAAGGTACGAACATAACCAATCTAGAGCAATCCCACGGATTCCATATGAAGGTAATTTTGAAAGTAAAATGTCATGATCAACGACGCCAAAAGCTTTTGAGAGATTAAAAATAATTCAATGAGTGCTTCGTTTTGATCCAATGATGAGGCGACATCTTTAAGAAAAGAAAATATGGCTGTTACCGTTGATTTTGATTTTCTAAATCCATGTTGGCAATCTGAAAGCGCGTCGTGTTTACTGAGAAAGGTTTCCATTCGTACGTAAAAAAGTCTCTCTAATATTTTTGAAAAAACTGATAGAAGAGAAATGGGCAGATAATTTTGAATTTCATTTTGTTGCCTTTTTTAAAGGGCGGCTTAGTTTTAGCTGTTTTGAAAATATCTTGAAACGTTCCTGTGCAAAAGGATGCATTAAATATGTGAGTTAACGGGTGTATAATGGCATTCGCGCAGGTCTTTTACAAAGAATCCGGGAATTCATCTAAACCGGGCGAATATTTATTTTTTTAGTTTAGCGATTATTTTGAGAATTTCATTGGAAGAAGTTTCGGAAACGAACATCGTGTCTAAGATTTTGGGTGAACTGTCTGTTATTGAATTTTGTGGCTGAAGACCCTTAGTGAGATCGGCAGCAATTCTGGAAAAGTATTGGTTGAAGACTAGCCACTGTTGCCGGATCGTTCACATTTATATCGTTATATTTTAAAATAACATTCTCTACAAGGTTTCTAGTTGATTTGGTCGTATTTTTTATTATATTCCACATTGCTCTTGTTTTGTTATTTGAGTTCAAAATATCCTGATCGTGTTTCATGATATTAGCCTGACTTATGACTTTTTTAACAATGATTTGTATTTTTTAAAGTATATGAGGAAATCTTGAGATACGTTATGACGTTTAGAAATGAAAGAAAGAATTTGCTTATTTTTTCATGATGTTCTAATCTCTTGTCTTATCCAAGAATTGCTTTTCCGTGAAACATTTAATTTTCTTTTTTGAAGAGGAAAGCAAGTGTTAAAATGAAATGAAAGCATTGAAAAAAAAAGAATTATATTTGTCGTTTGTATCAACAGTATTATAAACTGCTTCCCATGACTCCTCAAGTAATCAATGAATAATTTTATTTTACTTTTTGTAAACAATCTAGTCATACGTGTATTACTTATTGTGTCAGAGTTCGCATTTCTTATAATAGTACAAAATTTGTGTATTGTGATCAATATATCCTAAATATTTTGTTTCAACTTCATATCGAGTAGTAGTTTTGTTAATTATAATTTGATCAATTGCCTTCTTCGAATTTAATGTGATCCGTGAACTTATTTATTCATTTATTTTACGTAAAAAAACAGTTAAAACTGCGTATGACGTGCTATGGGGAAAAGTGAATTGTGTGCACATTTTCAAAATTCTGTGACCCCTACACTAAGTCATTTACTACTTAAATTTTGAAAAAAAGGAGAAAAAAAGAAAAAAAAAGCTCCCATGTAATAAAATCTATTTTCAAGGATAAATAAGCAATAAATTTTGGCTCTTATCCATGTTGTCCTTCGGAATAATACTTCCTGCCGCGACAACATGGAAACGATAATTTCAATAATTGTATTTCCCACTGAATTCTAGAAGACCTGCACAGAAAATGAAGTTACATTTATGTCCAGAAGCAAAACAAGGGGCAATCTCAGCATTTGCTCAATGGATCAGGGAAACTGGTCGCAAACCTGATCGAGATGGGGGTCATTAACCCGGAGGCTGTAGTACAATACTTGTTACAGGTTGTTTATACACATTTATACAGTTCAAATGGTAAATAATGCATAATGTATCATTGTTAAAATCAATGTTACTTTCCTTGTGATGCTCAATATAGTATCTAATTGTATAGAAACAGTTATACAGCAGAAACGATTTCACTTGTGATTTAAACTTTTCTATCGAATTTAATCGTTTAATGTCATCTGGCAAAATGTTGTAAAATAATGTACATGTATTGTATGAGCACGATGTGAAATAATGTACACAAAGTGAAATAAATAGTGAAAAGAATGAAATAAATAGTGAAATGAATAGTGTCAACAAAGTGAAATAATGTACATGTATTGTATTGTGTAGGTACATTAACTATAATATCTAAATTGAAGGAATTAATTAAATTGAGAAACTTTTCTTTCTCGCAAGATTCGACCAGAAAATCAATGTTAAAATCTCCGCATACAACAATGGATTCAAAAGAGTGATTGCTGACTTTGTTAAGTTATAATTACGTAGGCTTCCGCGACCGGATGTCTCTTGGCTGTCCGGGACAAGCCGCGTCGATTTTCTCGTAGCTGACGTTTCGGCCAACATATTGTGGCTTTCCTCGGAGCGTACTGACTTTGTTAAGTGTTATCTGCAGTTTTCTAAGAACAAATTATAATTTGCAGCTCTCTTTGTTGGAGGTCTGTAGATGCAAAGTAATATCACTTTTAGCGAAGTAATATGTACAACAGAAATTTCGAAAACATTTTCAACGGAATACACATTTAATTCCGTCAAGGAGATATAATCAATATTATTTCTAACGTAAATACAGGAACCCCCATACGTAGGACCTTTAAGGGATTCTCTCTCTCTCTGCAATAAAAGCCTGCGAGGTAAAAGTTTGGAATTTGGAAAATGCTAAGTTCATTAGGAGATAACCAATGTTCTGTAAAGCAAAGAACATCCATTTGATTTAAATTGTTCTGTAGAAGTGCCTCAATAAACTCAGCTTTATTTGAAAGAGATTGAACATTATGGTGCAGAATGTTTATCTTTTGCAAGTAACTACACGGATGTTTCGCTGCTGCATCTGATTGTAGTTGCTATGTATTTTTTCTCCATTGTTACCTCGAGTGCGTGGTCGAAGGTTGCAATGGGTCCCGGCAGTGACAGGTTGTGAGTAAAATGGGGTATGATGGTGTTTGATTGTTTAGATGAATTGGTAGTGGGAATGGAAGAAACGGAAGTAGGTTCAGAGGAAGAGGCAACAGGGTTCGAAGTAAGGGTGGGGGGTGGAGAACGTGAGGAAGGTGGAAGGGGTGGATTTTTGGCAGGAGACTGCGTAGGACTGGAGTTGATGATATATTGCGCAAGCTTGTTACCGACAGCATGTTTTCCAGCAAGGTTCATGGGAAGACCATGCCTGGTGAAGTGTTTTGCTGAGAGGAAATTAATTTCAAAAAGTGTGACATTTGTTTCCCTCAGTTGCAGTTTTAATTGTTGGTTTGCGTGCTTAATCTCGATGCATGGTGTTGGTCTGTTTCCATTCCATTCCATTCTGAACCATTTCCTCATCTTTACATCACATTGAGTTTAAATACACTTTGAAAATGGCTGCAACAGTTCTGGGCATTTATTTTAGTATTTATTACAAATTTGTAATGAAAATCGTTGTCAAAAAATGGAACTTTTTTCTTATAATAATAATTGAACCGACATTATATTTAAAACAACAAGATTCGCATTTATAATAATTGAAAGATGAAATTATTATAATAACATAGAGCATAACAGAAAATATTCAGTTGAGATAACAGGTTCGATTTGTTCTCGGTGTACACTTGGCGTCAAACAAATATCATGCATTAGTTACATTATATCTTATAATGGAAAAACTTACAACATACAATATAATAAACCGTTTTACACAACACTAGTATATTTTCACTTTTTCAAAAATTGCAAATGCGCAGTTTTTTGTCTCTAACATACTGCATTTTCACGCTAGATCTGCCGGATCACAGAAAAGGTGATCAGTCGGTCCCTTTCGCGAATCCGTACGTTTCGCTGCGTAAGCAAATTTCTTTTGTTATTTTAAGACATTTTTAAAACATCGTTTTTCTACATGGACAAGGTCTAAAGGTTTCAGTTTGCTGACTACGCTTCCGTAGATGACAAGGAATGCTGGGGAAAAAAAATTTTTTTTCGCACCGCGGACCCACGAAACGTTTTGTGAGAAGCACCTATTTTTCGGCATTTGAAATATTTAAGAACGCTACGAATGGAAATAATTTATACAATCATAATAAACGTTAATTCGAGTTTTATAACTCGTGCTTTTAGGCCCGAAACTGTTGATTATAAATTTGTCTTTGGTGTAATAAATTAAAATTGAATGTGTATTGAATTCTATACTAGCTTTCAGTTGTTTGTACCCATTGGTATTCTTCAATTACCAATTCGATTGTCGTATATGGTGGCAAAACTATAAAGTTTTTTAAATTATTTATTTTATAAAGGCTGGAGTAATTAATTTCTGTTTAGAGTAATAAATTAGTATCAAGTGTTTGTTAAATTATGATGTTTGTTTTATTTGATTGCGCTTGTTTGTTCTCTGTATATTCGATTATTTTCGAATATTTCCTCTATTTTGGATGTTGCGTCATTTCTGCTGACTTTGACTGACCATGATTTTCGGCCAAAAATACATGGCAATTAATTCCAATTTGTGGTAATTAAATGGAAATTAATTAGCAATAAATGATTTTAGGTTTTCCGTTGAGCTATGGCTCGAATTTAACTTATTTATGTGCTGGTGTCGCGTCAAGCCGGCACACACCCGTTTTCTCCACGACAATACGTGGCAATTAATTCTAAATTGTGGTAATTAATTAGCAATAAATGATTTGACATGGTTCGTTGTGGTGTGCTGACTTGGCTGTTCCAGCTTGACGTACCTGAGCTCGTCTTTGGAAGCAATCAACCAGTTGCATACTGCGTGACTCTGTGCGCGAGTGGTGGGCTCCGCATGTGCTTATCGGTTCAGTGTTTAAATTATCCATTTGTCGGAATCATCCAGGAAATTTGTAATAGAGAGAATTTATTTAATCATATACGTTAATTCGAATGAATATGTCTCTTGATTTTAGGCACGAAACTGTTAAATTTCCAAGGAAATAACGTTTAAAAGCAATACAACTGAAAGATGATTTATTAATACGGGATATTCACAGTAACGCTGAACACTATCCCGCTGCCGCTTTATTATACGGAACTAAAGTTCTCCAATTTATTAATGTATCTTATTAGCTCAGCTTAATAAAGTTATTGTTTGCTTAATTATTATTAAATTTCTTCTCAAAATGCAGCAAAAAGTAAATAATTTATGATCTACATTTGAAGATCCGTGAAATGAAATGTTTTAAAAACATTCGTGCCAATATTAGTGGGGAGGGGGGTCAGTTGCCCCCTCTTGCCTCCCTGAATCCTGCATCTACTCGGATATGATGTACACACAATGTGAACTCATGATGTTTCACAATCTGAAATTGTGTCAGTAACATAAATATAAACATCACATATATTTTAGATTATAGAGCATTTAATTAGCCTAAAATTACGAACTATCTTTCAACGTGTTCTGCTGTAAAATATTTCAGACCGCTTTAGGAACGTCCAGGTCTGACCTGATCCTACTTGCAGAGCCCAGCCCTATGACCCTATGATTTCAAGGAGTACTCTTTGTGAGATTGGGTTTCTGTAACCCGGCTAATGACAGTTGATCATCTGTTACGGTTTCGTTCAATCGAGAGCTTAACGTCATCACAGTGACGTCACTAATGTTGTTTTAGCTCTCGATTGGATGACACCATACCAGCTGATGAGTGTCATCGGTCAGGTTAGAAAAACCTAAGTTATAATACTCTATGGCTGCGAACGCCATGCTCCCTGGCGCCGCTAAGCTGCACTCCCCTTTTCGACCCGGCCCCACCAGGCCCTATTTGCGCTTGTGAATTGTGATCATCTGTGATCGGTTGTGAATGTGATTACTTCACTTACACCAGTTCGGCTTTGGTGCTGTGCAGTGTTTTTTATTATCATCAAGTGGAAATATTGGCAGTGTTAATTAATTACGATTTTGGCAGCGTATGCCAATGCTTACAGTACTGGCTGGCAATGTGAAATAAGAGCAATTTAAAGTCACGCATTGTTCTATTTATTCAGTGTTACTTGATCACTTATGACAACTTTTGTATAATTTTACCCAAGATTTTCTTGATTGTATACTTTCGGGACGAAGGAGAGGAGGTGAAGAAAAGTGTGCAGAATTCCATCGTTTTTGTCAATTAATACACAGTTTCTTCAGAATGTCTGAGCTGGATTTGCTTAATCTACCAGATATTGTTCTTGAAAATATTTTTTCTAATTTGAGTTATGACGAAATAGCACGTTTCAGAATAGTATGTTAACTTTGTGCATTATTGCTGCTTCTAAAAGTAACAGGGGAAAAAAGAGGTGGTTAATAATGACTTATCATTTCAGGTTTGCAAAAGATTTGACAATATCTGCAAAAAATTATTAAATAAAGGATTTATAGCAGCTGAACGTTTCCATGCACATAGTATTAAAGCTGTGAAAGTTCAGCTTCCAAGGAGAGAATCGGAACGGAGGTTACATCCATTGGCCAGACACTGTGACATATTGTCAGCTATTGAAACAAGACTCTCCATGTTATCAATGACTTTCATGAAATACGTTGATGTGGGTTTGTGCTGTTTTATTCCAGGAAAGGTAAATCTGTGAAGTTGTATAATTGCTGTAACGAATGTTTAATTGCCGTTTGGATACTAACTCACCATTTGCCTAATATCATAGGTAATTGATGAAATATTTAGAGTTCTCAAATACCTGAGGAACTGTAGATCTCCTCCTCGAGCCCATGAAATCTTGCAAGAACTTAGAGATATATCTTCTATGGCAATGGAACATTTTGATGAAAAAATTGCCCCTGGTTTAAAAAATGCTCGTTCTTCTGAAACTTTCTCTCCAAATTCATATCCTCCGTGCTCTTCATCTAGTAAGAATGGATTTAATTTTTCTTTGATTGTCAGGTTGATTGATATAAATTTGATTTTACTTTGAATTGTTTAATTTTTGTTTTGTGCACAGAATGTCCAAACGCAGCCCGGCCGTTTTTCACACAAGATAGGTTGCGGTTTGAATTTCAAAAGTGTCAAAGGCGTGATCAGAGAGCTAAGAGGGAATGTCAGTCATTGAGTAGTAAGGTGAGAAGGTTTTGCGTTTAAATTGCAGTAAAAAAATATTAAAAGCATGTGATTCTTACTTTGTTTGCATTTATTCAAAACTTGTATTTCTTTTGGAACAGATAAGTCTGCATAAAAGTCGATGTAATAAACAAGCTAAGAGAGTATCAAGTCAGGCAATTATTATTGCTGAACAAGGTACCCAAATTGCAGAGCTGAAACGTACTATTGCTGAATGGGATCATAAATACGGTGATGTGATAGCTGAACTGAGTTGTATTCGAGAAGAAAATGCAGTCCTGGCTGCTGCACTAGGAATTGTATTTAATCGTAATAAATCTTCTAAAGTTTCTGTAACACAACCGTGTACAAGCCGAGGAACTTGTGATGCTGGTAAAAGGAAATTAAATGATGGTGGAGAAACGTCTAGGCCAAATAAGAAGAGCAAAGTAGGAAAACATGTGGATACTTCATCTGAAGAAACCATCAGTGCTGCGAAAGAAAAATTATTGAGTCTTGCCAACCAAATCGTAACGCATCAAAATGGAAAGGTGTCAGACTGCCTTGTTGAAAATGATGAAAAGTAAGAATCCTATTGTATTAATAATCTTCACTGTCCATTCAAACATCAATGATGTGTATTTATTAATAATCCTGGCTGCTGTATTTTTCTCTTTTGTTGTTGATTGCATCTTTTTAGTTTCTTGTTTCTATTGAAAATTATAGCCCTTCTGTATACTTGTTGCTTTGCCTTTGCTACACCAAAAAAAAATGTCATTTTTCTTTGGTGAATACTTTGTTGGTAAATTATTTTGGTAGGGCATGCCTCAACAAAAAAGAACAAATTGATTACATTAAAGTGAGAAGAGGTAAAAATGTATTGACCTATCAGCATTTTTTTTATAATAATCAGTAATATATCTATTTAAGTGTGGATTTTGTTTAATAAAATTCCATTTTTGCGAAGATATGGGAGAATGAAGATAAATGAGGATTGTTAATAATGGGAACGTGTATTTAATATAATCATTAAATGATATTTAAGTAGTGTTATTAAGTAAAATTGCTTCTTGTAGTAGCCATTTTTAACAGTTGGCTAATTTACTAGCATGGAAGATCGGCATGAAAACAAATATTTCAGTGAGATTTTGATAACAATTGAAATGAAGGTGCCTGTGCATTTTCTCTGATGTGTGTGTTGATATAGTTCTACTATTCAATTGAAGTTTCATCACTCTATGCAACATTTCCTTAGCTGGAGGGGATTGTAATGCACGTGTCATTGGTATGGTAAATTTGTAACAAATGAACGAGCACAATTCTATAGTTATGAACCAAACTCTTTTTAGGAAAGGAAGACTATTCACTTACTTTAAGAGATATTGTGATTGCTCTATAAAAAAGTTATAAAATTTGTTTCTTGGGAAATTTGCCCCCTAATTAGTTCAGAGAAGGAACAAGTCAAAATTCTATATTTCACTGGATGTGAAGCCTGATATAGAAGCATTTCTGTGTTGTATGAAGTGGAAATATCAATGGAACAAATTAAATGGATTTCTTTGAACAATAAGAACGGAATTTTGTTACTTTCAATTCTTCATTTTAATTATGTGATCAGTAATTGTTCCTTTAATGTCTATAAGTTAATTGTTTGTTTGCAATTTTTATAATGTTTACAAGTGAAATTTTTTACTTTATTTAGATAATTTAGTAAGGATGAATCTTAAATGTAATTTATGATTATCAGAAATCCATTTCTTACAGAAATCTTGCCACCCTTTGTGTTGTGTTGTTCTAACAGTGTTTTGCAGTAAAACAGCAAAAGACTAAATGTATTTTTAGGAGATGTATGACTTGTGCAGTACTGAACAATAGTCCACAGTGCATTGGTTGCTGAAGACTGAGAATGGTGGTGTGTTAATCTCAGTTGTTCAGGTGCTGTTGCCTTAGTAATATAACAGACATATTTTATCTTATATATACAAGGGTCATCCAATAATTAAGTTTCCCTATTTTATAAAAAATACTAGCAGATTATTTACACTTTTGAAACTAGTTTATTCTCATTCTACAACTCGTACACTACTTTACCGTGTAGTCACCATTTCTGTCCGAACGCTTTTGGTACCTTGGCTGCAGTTTTTACTTTCTCATATATGGAGTAATATACATAGTACAGAGAAAGTTATATGTAATGCTCTGGAAAATCAATTTCGAGATTTCAATGGAAATACACATTTTGGGATTCTCGGATACCGAAAAAGTGTTCTTGTTTTTTCTCAAAACATTTGTCTGCCTGACTGGTTATCTCTGAAACAACACTTGCACCTAAACTATATTTGGGGTTGTTTCCAAACTGAATAAAGCCCTGTCAATCTGGCCTCACTCGAAGCTCTGTGATTTTGAAAAACATTCATTAATTTTTTGGGTACTTTCCAAGAAGCCCCTGGTTTGTTTTCAAAATTGTATCAAAAATTGCTCCAAATTTGTTTTTTTTCTTTTTCTTTTTTTCCTTGTAGGAATAGAGTGAAATGCACTTATAAAGAGGTCTGATACGCAAGTCCGATGTTTACTATTAACTATGAATTTTCGAAAATTCCAAAAAATTGAATTTTTTTCAGCCTCGTCCTAGAACTACAAATTTGAAGATAGAGATTTTTCCTTCAAATGAAATTTGTTTTCCACAGTTCTTTCATTAAGGTCCTGTATATTTTTTTGAAAATTTGAGTACTTTTTGTGCAATATTGCATGCAGTATGTGCAGTAATTAAAAATAACAAAAACAAGTTTTTCTCAAAACCTGCTCCAATTTGAGTATTTGTGCTGTAAACGAGTTCTTATGAAGTTCAAAATTCAGCATTTCAGAAAGCCATTTTCACAAAAAACAACTCCAAATTCTTTCTTCAAACTTTTCGCATGGATAATGCTTATTACACTAATTAAGATGACACATTTAATTTTTTAAGCATTCGTTTTTTTTCTCCCCCTTCATAAATTACCCTTTTTTTTTTTTTGTTTAAATAACTCTCACGCCTTTAATAACCACATTTCCAGCATTTTGCATACATTATTGCATTTGTGAGTGGAAGTGCTTTAAATGACTTCCAATGAACTTTTTCCAGAACTTAAGATTTTTGTGAAAAAATGCTCCAAATTTGGCAATTCTTAAAAGCTTTTTAAGAAAAATTTTCTTATAGAATGAAGTTGTATTCTTCTATAATATTTTTCAAGTAATATTTCGGTTCTACTATTAGGAAACCGAAAACTTGAGAAAAATGTACGTTGGGCGGCGATAGATGGCATGTGGCAATCTATCAAGACTGCCAAACGAAGCCCAAAACAAAAAAGAAGTACCTAATATCAGAAAGTCTGGGCCATATTGAAAGCACCACTAGCTTGGTATAGTCGACTCCCGTTATAGTGAACTTAAGTCACTGGTCTCGTTTCACTTATGTTACAAATTAGCATGAGATTCGGTTATAGTGAACCTGAACCTAGGCTATAGTGAAGTAGGAAATACAACGTCCAGGAAATTAATTCCCTCCTGAAAAATAATATATTGCCCCAGTGCCACAAATACCAACTCTACGTAGCTTGAAAAAAATATCGTCGGCTAAAGGTCATAATAGTAGTAGTCTCCCTGAGAGGAAGGTAATGGTCCGAGAATGAGCACCTTTCTGATGATCTTAATTCATTTTCACTGCGGAAACAAAGGCCGTGCCCTGCGTGGGCTACAACTGGCGCTGGCGACACACGATTGTTGCTTCAGTTTCAATATTCGTGCTACGTGATATTCCGCGGAACAAAGCGCGTTAGAGTTCTACGTAGGTGACTGGAAGCACGCGACTGCCACAGCCTGGCGATATCCGTGTCGCGCGGAAAAGCGATCAGTTTCATTAGCCACTTGCGCCATCCCGCTACGGAAAGCATCTCGTATGTTATTAGGCGAGTAAAATGGCCTTAGGATAGCGGGACGGTGTTCCAACTGTGCAAGTGGTCATTGAGAGGATGTCAAGACTGCATGACGATACTTAGACACACAGGACAATGCAGAATCAAGTATGGAGCACAAACTCTGCAGACGGACCTTGAGAAATTACCAAAGAAAAGTACGAAGAAAACAATTGATTTTTTAAGGACAAATAAAGATATTGAAACTTTCAGTTCGTGCTGTTAATGCATTTTGCTATATCTCAATGTTAATAAAATCGTTATGGAGAAATTCTATTTAATTTTGGTATCATCGAATATAGTGAACCAAAAATGTTAGTCACCAGAAAGTCACTATAACCGGAGTCGACTGTATTCTCATTATACCAGATCACGTCCTGTGCTGTAGGCAGTGGTTCACAACCGCTTCATCTGTCGCAAACTGCTTGCTTCCAAGATGCAACTTAATTTATACAAAGAGATGGAAGTCACTGGAGGTAAGGTCCGTGGATTAAAGAGGATCCATTTGATTAAAGGAGATCCATTTGAATTCCGCAACAAATCCTGGGTCCTGGGTGGGGATGCGCGTTGTTACGAAGAAGCAACACTTTTCGAAACTAGACCAAGACGTTCTCGTTTGTTTGCAGCTCTGAGGTTCGTAAGGACCGTACAGTGCCTCTCAGAGTTGTGACCGTAGTGCGTCGGGGCAATTGTCAGTCAGTAAAACCCCCTTGGGAGTCCCAAACCGCTGTAGCCATAAATTTGCCCGCAGAGGCTGAGGTCTTGGCCTCTGGTGCACGTTCGCTAGATTTCTTCAATACCATGCTTTGGCGTTTTGTTTGTGGAGTTTATGTACCCAGGTTTCATCTACATTGACATTGCGAGAAAACGGGTTGATCACGGTCTCTTTGATGCATTTACAGGAAAGCTCGGGCCGCCTCAACCCGAAGTTGATGTGAGCATCAGTACAGAGCATCTTGCACACTTTTCGATAATGGAAGACATTGACAGGATCGCCCCAGCAGAGGAGCGTTTAATCTCCATACTAGAAGCAGTCGAATTGTGGCATTAACGGTGACGCTTCGATTTTTTTCCACCATTTTCCGAACTCCAACAGTGGTCAACCAGCTGTCTGTGGCAGTATGGGCTTGCCGGTGCGCTCGTCATCGTGCATATTTCGCCGTCCTCCCGGGAATCATACACGCCATCGGCGAACCATTTGGATACTCAATAATCCTTCCCCATAACAAAACAGACACTGACGATGAATACTGATTGCCGAAAAAGCGAATAACAGCGGAGTTCACAGGCGGACACACTTTAAAGTGGTACTGTACTGGCCATCGTCGAAGGTCGCGTTCTGTTGAAGGTCAAGCGTTGCCAGCATACCCCAATGAAAGTTCTACAGTAACCATTTAAGTTTAAACCATGTGGTTAGAAGAGCAACAATAGAGAAATATTATTCGATGACCTTCGTATAAAAGTCTTTGTTTAGAAAAGGTGCACTTGAACAAAATCCTTTTTGAATCTCACAGTGCTAATTGCCTACTCATTAAATCATCTTACTTAATCGAACAGGAGATGAATCGATATAGAATTGAGTTATCAATCTAAATTACTACAATCTCTCTTATATTATGTCATACAAATGATAATCAATGATTTAAAGAGAAAAAGAAAGCTATATCTTAAACGTTTATTGAGATTAAATAAATGTTTATTGAAACATTGTTTCTTAATTATGAGAATCTTATGAATTCATATGAATGTATAAGGGAAAAAATACAAAACTTCACATCAGATCAAATAATAAATGTGTTTGATGAGATTCCTTCAAAGATTCCAATTTCATTGAACTTTCTTTTTTAATCAGTATTTGCCAAAGTAAAAACTGAAAAAATAATGATTTAAATTCAAGGTGAAACAATAAATTGGTTATATATTTTGAGTCATTGGTGCATTTGTTTTGCAAAACAAATATTTATACCTGGAGAGGTTGAATTAAAATAGAACATAATAAAGCTGAATTAACTTGGAATAAAAAGGAAAGTTCAGATTTCTGTGTGTACGAAATATACTTAGTTTTGTCACCATCCAATGTAGTTACCATGACTGATGTTTATTAAAATTTTGAGACAAGAAACTGGAAATCTGCAAATCAAGAACAAAATAATATTTCAACTATTTTATGCAAGTTTATTTTATATTTGTATTAACATTATATTAATGTAATACTAGGAGTTTATAAGACAGCCAAGTCCATGGTGATATTTGACCATGATAAAGGTTTTTGTATTTTAGAAAACCAACAGATTTACTGAGATGTATTGTATTATAGAGTATAAATTGTAAGATGTTGAAGGAATACAGTTTGTCTAAAAAATTTAAAACAAGTCAAAATAAAGTTATGGCACTCAAATATTGTATAAATCATATTTTCTTAACCTTTGGGAATGTTTTGTCAGAAACTGGGAAATATTCCTAAGAAAAATGGAATCCATAGTGAGCACTCTGATATAATTTTAATGAAAATATTGCTTAAAATGAACAGTAAAAAATTGAAGTTTTTCAAAACTTAACCAGAATATGGTATATTTATTTAAAAATTGAAAATCATTCTCTCGTGGCCAAAACATAGGGCCTAGATTCTTAGATTTTATCCAATTTAATTTCGCACCAAAGCCAATTCAATTCACCAAAGTGCACATGACAAATAATGTGATTGTTATTGATTTCACCTATCCATCCAAATCATTTCTGAGCCACTTGCTGGAATCCAGTAGACCCTAACAATGGAAGAATTAAGTTATGATTCAAAAAGATCGAATTTTTCTGATGGCCGGGACACAGCATCTAACTTCGCTGACTCGATCTACTATTGAAAAGTTAGGTGTGCGTCTTCTGCTAAACAAAGCAGTGACCATCAGTAAAACTGCTTGACAGAAGTATCTGATACTCTAATGTATCAGATATTGTTGGTGGCGTGTTCTTGTCAAAGCTTTCCAAAATTCAACACAATTCTTGTTACCCAAAGATGAAAAACATAAATACAATTCTTTTGGCAGAAGTGGATTGGAAAATTAGCACGGAGTGAAAGTAGACACATCTTTGAAGTATGCGCCATTGTTAAACGTGATGCAAACAATATATACAGCACACGATCGGGGCTAGCTAAAAGTGAAAGGGATGCCGAAGGTATTTCGCGGTATTTTACGCGCGTGCGTGCGTAATCACTTTTAGCGACCCCCGACCGCGTGCCCTCAATTTTCGAGCTGAGAGAATGTCGAATTTTAGTTGGAAGAAAGAGAAAGCACTTATTCTGTCCTTGTTACTCTTCAACGTACTGCAGCGACTGCAATGAAAAGAGTAACCGCCTGTCACTTGGTAAATGGCGGTCACTCAGCATTTATTCGGTGTTCTTTTTGTCATTTTAAGGAAATTATTTTTTTATTATTTTCGATAATTATTAATTTGTTTACATGGAATGCTACATTTAAGGAATTCCAAAGACAAAGCAAAATTTGTACTCGTCGGACGAATTGGGGCGCATTTACACACTACATTACCTTGTCTGTTGATTTACGAATCAGTGGTTTTTGTCAAAAATAACTTGCTTAAGGGCAGCAATATATTTTCAGAAAATGCCGATGTCTATCACTATAACACTCGACGTAAAAATCATTTATCAGGTGACAGTGTCAACAGCTCATTACAAAAAATTCACATACAATGCATGCACATTATTTTACAACACTTTGCCAGATGACATTAAACGATTAAATTCGATAGAAAAGTTTAATCCCAAGTGAAATCGTTTCTGCTGCATAACTGTGTAAATACATTAGAGACTAGTGAGCATCAAAAGGAAAGTAACATTAATTTTGACAGTGATATTTAATGGAGTGTATAATTCTAAACAACCTGTAGCAAGCATTGCACCGCAGCCTCCGGGTCAATGACCACTATTTCGATCAGGTTTTTCGTCCAGTTTCCCTGATCCGTGCACCGTATCAGTGTATCGTATCATATCCGTGCACAGTATTCACTTCTCCCCATAACACGTCATACTCAGTTTTTAACATAAATAAATCCTTTGAACAAATGTTGAGATGGCCCCTTCTTTTTCTTCTGGACATAAATGTAAGTTCATTATCTGTGCACGTCTTCTAGAATTCAGTGGGAAATATAGTTATTCAAATTAGCGTTCTCCATGTTGTCGGGGCAGAAAGTATTATTCCTTGACGGAGGACATGATGAATAAAAGCCCAAATTATTCCTGATTTACCCTTGAAATAGATTTTATTACAATCGTTGCTAATATTTTGTGAACTTGCAAAAACGTTCATTCATTTTTTCGGTATTCAAAATTTTAAGTCACGTTTGTAACTAATTTTTCTTTGGAAATACTTAAATATTTTTTCCTGGGTTGTTTGAAAAGACGACAAAGTTGTTAATCTGCCTCTGCATGCACTTGATACTTACACAGAACTGTGCAATCTTTGTAAGTGTAATTATTTCACTCTGTTCTTTCAAAAAATTTAAAGAAAAATATTAAGCTGTTATGAGAAAATATTGAAAATGACCCAGCGGCAGCTCCCAGTCGGTACCTGGGAGCTCAAACCGGGAGCGGTAGCTCAGTGCATGAACTGATGTCACTGCAGCACCTCTGAGCGGGAGGTCCTAGGTTCGAGTCCTGACGGCGGCAGGATTTTCGACACTAGCTTTCCAGCTAGGTCGAATTCAGTCTCTATCTGGAGGAGAATTCTAGCGGCCGGCTGCTCTGATCGGTAGTTTTCCGCGGTTTCTCCGATCTACACCAGGCGAATGCCGGAGCAGTACCGTACCAAAAGGGTCACGGAACGCGCTATCTTTCCTTCCTCTTCTTTGTCATCCTCTCCCCTTACACACACTAACATGCACTACACCACCACATATTCCGGGAGGCCGGTCGGGAGTTGTGCCCCGCTGGTGGGAATGTCCTGGTTAGAGGGAAACCCTGCTAGCCGACGGTAGGTCGGCGCCGGATCTCGTCATTAAGCGGGGAAAGATCACCGCCATCTCCCGGCACCAATGATCAAAGCAGTTGACGCACCCGGAAACACGAAAAAAATCAATCAATCGCTGCTCCAAATATTTTTTTTATGTTTTCTCAATTTTTAGGTTGCCTACTGGTAGATTCGAAATATTACTTATTAAAATATTAATTAAATTTATTAAAATATTAAAGAACAGTAAAACCTCTTCCTATGTGAAAATTTTTGTTGAAAAATTCGGAGCCTTTTTAAGAAAAAAATTGTTTATGCTCCAGTGTAAATCCGAAATTTGAAGCTCTTTTTCTCAGGAATCTTTTGTTTTCGAAAACCGTTTGAAGCACTGTTACTCACAAATGCAGTAATGTAACAAATTGCCGAAAATGTTCATATTAAAGGCGTGAGAGATATTTAAGAAAACAAAAAGAAACACATTTGGTAATTTTTTGAAAAACCAAAAGTAAACAGTAAAATTAATTCAGTGTCATAATAAACATTAGCACTATCCTTACAAAAAGTTTGAAGAAATAATTTGGAACTTTGAGAAAATGGCGTGAGCGTTTTTGAAAATGAACTTGGAAATGCAATAATGTGAGCAAATCGTCACTAATGTCATATAAATTGACGTGAAAGGCTATTCAAAAAAATTATTTTTGTAATTTTTGAAAAAACAAAAGAGACCAAAATGTCATTTATGTCATCTCATAGAATACATTTAGCATTATACATACGAAAATTTTAAAGAAAACATTGAGGGGTTTTCGAAAAAATCTTTTGTAATAGTGCGCGCAATACTAAAATTTTAAAAAAAATGTATCTGATCTTAATAAAAGACATAAGGAGAAACAAAGTAAAGGTAAAATCCCTATCCTCAATTTTGTAATTGTAGGAAGATGCGAAAAAAATCCGTTTTGAAACTTGAAAATTAACAGTAAAAACGGACCTATGCCATTTTTTAAGTATTTTATTCTATTCTTTCAAAAAAAATTAAATTGGACCCATTTGAGAAAATTCTGGAAATACCCCAGGTGCTTCATGTCAAGTATCACAAAATTTTAAAGACTGTTTTTCGAAATCGCAATGCTCGGAGTCGAGCCAGATTGACTAGGGAACACCCCCCTCCCCACACACCAAATATTCGTGTTCTTTGCATCCGCGTGGGGTGAGAGTTCCAATCTTCAGTAAAGAAAGTATTTGGGTCGCATGCTGAGGTGAGAACACTCACCCATGAAGTAGCCATTCAGGTGACGGACCTAGATGAAGTTACAACCAAAGACGTCTACAATGCTTTGTTTGATCAATTCCCGGAAGCGAAGGATTTACCGGCATTAGTGGTGGAATTCCTAAGACCTGCATATGGGGGAACACAGGTAGCAGTAGTCAGTCTCCCGGCCACAGTGGCCAATGCCCTGTTAGATTCTGGTAATGTTAGAATAGGATGGGTAAACTGCCGATTGCGTGAGAAGAAAACCCCCCTGAGGTGCTTCAAATGCTTTGATTTTGGGCATATAAGTCGAGCATGTAAGAAACCATGCGACAGATCGAAGTTGTGCATGAATTGCGATGATGATCACTTCGCTAAGACATGCACGAAAGATCCAAACATCCTGCTGTGCGTACAAAACGGCAAAGACAGCAAACATGCTACCGGGTGTAACAGGTGTCCTCACCAAAGAGCGTTAAAGAAAATATTGGACAGACCATGAAAATAGTTCGGATAAATCTGAACCACTGTGACGTTGCTCAGAATATTCTAGCACAATCTGTGAGGGAATGGAAGACAAAAGTCGCGATTTTGTGCGAGCAATATTGAAACCCGTGACGATTCATCGTGGGTATCCGACCAATGCAACAAGGCAGCAATTTGGGCATGTTGGAATCGTCCATTCCAACAAGTAATGACCCGAGCCGAAGTTGGATTCGTCTGGGCCAAAATTGATGGAGCAGCTGATTACAGCTGCTACGCGTCACCAAACGATACGTTTGATGACATTGAGCAATTCCTGGATCGTCTAGTTCTTGACGCCAGAGGTCGCAGCCCCCTCGTGATAGCTGGGGACTTCAATGCTTGGGCCGTGGGGTGGGGGAGCTTGACTACGAATAAAAGAGGTCGACCCGTCCTAGAATCACTCTCCCTCTTGAACGTAGTACTCGTTAACACCGGAGATACACTTTCCGCAGATGTGGTGGACATAACGTTTATGACAGCTTGTTGAGAATGGGAGTATCCTGGAAACTCTTACACTACACACACAGCGACCATCAGGCTATTGTATACGAGATGCATCCTGCATCTCATGTTGGACCTGGATGTAAGGCCAAAGCGTTTGACGAAGTATTCCGTCTTTGTTTGGAGAATTTTGTTCCATCAGGGGCGGCAGAGAAAAAGGTTAGCCAAGTTATGTACTGGATAACCAGAGAGCCTGTAATGCAGCTATTCCCAGAAGAGGAACCAACCACCGACAATTACCAGTTTACTGGTGGAATGAAGACACTGCTCAGAATCGCCGTCACTGCCTTCGGGCCAGGAGACTATATCAGCGAGCTTGTGGTAAAGATAACTTTGTTCAATTGCAAGAACAATATAAATTGGCCAGAAACCAGTTGAAGACCGCAATACGGGAAAGTAAACGTGTTTGCGCTAAAAGTCTGTGCGATGAAGTTGATGAAGATGTATGTTATGTTATGGATATTGCAACACACCCACCTACCTACTTTACCACACGTGGTGGGTCGTGATTGCATGAATGCTCGTGAAGCGAGCTTACAATTCTCAGGAAGCAGGATCTTTCGGGTATGAGAAAGGTCTGAACCCTTAACACAATGAATCAAATAAAATAGTAATAATAATATGAACATATATTCAATGAGAAAATTTACAGTGACGCAATTTCACAATAGGTTATTGCACTTTAAGTAGCTGGTCACTGAAAAAATGAAATAAGACAAAAAAAAAACAACATATAGGCGTCACCTCGACTGCCTGAACACACTTTCTTCAACTACAATTTAGGATTTAATTACTCCTTTCTGAGTTTTTCCCCTACTAAATTATTTACTCTTTTGGCCTCTAGTTTTTCCGTGAACGGCTTCTTTTCAAATGAATTTGATACTTGTTTCAAAGAAACCCTTTCACAGGTGCTAGCCTTGGGCTTCGCACTCACTATAATACTGAACACAAAACAAATATACGTGGCATTCACGTTACTTAATTCAAACCCTTTTACATGTCACAAAAGCAATTACTTGAAACATAATACAACAAAGTGATCTTTCTGGATAATATTAACTGTACAACAAAATTTCTGAATCATTTACGTAAAATTGTACAAGGTATAGGCTCTTTAAATGAATCTACTGACACGTGCAGTAAATGGCCAGGAAACTGCCCCTCACACAGTTCGAAATACTTCTCCCTCCTATTTTAGACGTTTCACCCACTTTTAACACTGCCTTTACCTCACCAGCTCTGCGTCGCTCGCCTGTAGGTAACCTTGGGGATTTTCTGCCGCTCGCCCCGCGTTGCTGCCTCGTCTCGCGTGCTGTGTTGCGACGAAAGCAGTCCCTTCCGCTCGAACGCCGCCAAGCCACCAATTTCCACACCTTTCTCTCGTTCCGAAACCGTACTATCCTCGCTCTAGACCAAGTCCTTCTCGCATACGCTTCTTTCTTCCTGGGGTCGTCCGTCTTCCACCGCTTCGTACACGTTCGTTCGCGCTTCCAGCCTCGAAATTATTGTTGCAAGAGTTATGCTCACATGCTCGGCCGACCTACCACACTTTAGGCACGTGTGACCTCAGCGTGCAATGTGAGATGCTGGATTAAATTACTGTCCTGCGCGAATTTTACAACTTTTGAAGTTATTCCGATGTCAAAACAGTTACTTGGCTTGCTCTCCGAATTATTGTGACCGCGACGAATGATTTGGCACTAAATCTCCTAATTACTTCACTTTTCTAAGATACGCTTTTCCGAGCTACCTTTTGAACTATCAAGTTAAAGTAAACTCCTATACTATCTATTTGTACTCGCCGTTACAGTTGTAGCAAAAGAGTTTCTTCTGGTCGCCGCCGCAGTTGCCGTGAAAGAGAGTTCCTCCGAGGCGGGCCGCGATACTTATGATACTCGCGCCTGGGGAAATTTTTGGAGGGGTGCATATTCTCCTCCTTTCGTGACCTCACGGAAAACATTACTCACTAGTTCGGGCGTTGTAGTTTGAAAAGCTGCGGGCAGATGGCGCGTTTACGGGCCATCGCTCCGCCGCGTACCCTAGTCCTCTCTGTTAGTGAGCTTCTTCACATGGCTGATGGCGTTGTTTAACCCCGTGACGTCACATTATATATTAAGATGTACAAGACTGTTATGGGTAAGTTTATAAAGTCGCATACTCAAGTCTCCAACCTGCCCTAACATTCTTCGGAGAATTGTGACAACTTTATTCCCACACCAGCCTGGCCAACTGACGATCATCATGCCACTTGATACGGAAATGATACCACCAGTCACTGAGGATGAGTTACTGCACGCTATCAGTAGAATTGGTAATTCCAATGGACGGTCCAGTTTGGGTAGTATCCCAAACATCGCCCTCAAGACTGTGATATGCGCTCGTAGTGAAATATTCGTGGACCTCTACGACACATGTCTGAGAAAAGGGATCTAGTACTTCATCCAAAAGGGAAAAAACCTCCTGAAGATCTGGCGTCTTACCGGCCGCTGTGCATGCTCGATACCACGGGTAAGGTTTTCGAACATATTATTAGCGCAAGATTGGAAGATGCAATAGATAAAGGAGGAAAACTCTCAGAGAACCAGTATGGCTTTCGCAAAGCTCGTTCAACAATCGATACTGTTAAGCTAGTCGACACTGCCCGACAGGCCATTAAAGGGTGCAGGTGGAGAAGAGGTCCAAAAAAGTAATGTGCAGTTGTAACATTGGATATTAAGAATGCTTTCAACTCGGCAAGATGGAGTGTCATTCATAAGGCTCAAATCAGTGTACCTACGTACTTGAAAAAAATAGTGACTGAATACCTGAACAGACGAATTCTAGTTACAATACGGATGATGAACCGAAGGTACACATCACCGCTGGCGTCCCACAAGGTTCGGTGCTGGGTCCACTTCTGTGGAATATTATGTATGATGAGGTTCTTAGGCTCCCACTCCCAGAAGGAACCAAGATCACTGGCTACGCAGACATTGCCATCGTCGTCGCAAAATTTGTAGAAGAGATAGTATGTATTTGCAATTAAGCCAATGCCATTGTTAGTCGTTGACTAGATTCCGCGGGATTGCAGCTTGCCGAACATAAAACAGAAGTGCTGCTCGTAACTAACAGAAAGAATCCATCGCTCTCAGAGTCGATCACCACAACATTTCATCACGACTCGCGATAAAATACCTCGGCATCATGACACGTGTTTGTCCTTTAAAGACCATTTGAACTACGCCAGCAAAAAAGCGGCGGTGGTGAATACTGCGTTGACTAGGTTAATGCCAAATACTGGAGGGCCTAGACATGAACAGGGAAAGCTCCTTGCCTCGGTCGTCACTTCGGTTCTGCTCTACCGTTCACCAGTTTGGGCCAACTCTGCAGATACGAAGAGCTGCGTAAGAGGCATGGCTTCAATATATCGGTTATCTGTGCTATGTGCGTTGCGCACTGTCTCCAAAAGCAATTTGCGTCATAGCCGGGATGATTCCTATAGATATAATGGCCCGTGAACGGCAGAGGTGTTACGACAAAAGAGACGGGAAGCAGAACTGCTTGGAACAGCAAGCTGAGTGGCAACAGCGATGGGACAATGAAATGAAAGATGGACATGCCGATTGATTCCTAGTTGAATCGTGGATCACTCGAAAGCACGGCGGGGTAAATTATTACATTACGCAGCTTTGAACAGGACATGGTAGCTTCAGAGCCTACCTTCACAGGTTCAAACTACGCGATACCCCTCATTGTCCCGTGTGCGAACCTGATGTCGAGGATGCGGAACACGTGTTTTTTCAGTGCCCACGATTCGCACCTCAACGACTAGCCATTACCGAGATACTTAGTATAGGCCAGTTGACTCCAGAAAACGTAGTTTCATGCATGCTTGTTTCTGACAGCAATTGGAAGGTGGTGTGCAATTTTTCACAAGATATATTGATGGAATTGAGACGTCTAGAGAAAGGTAGAAATGACATCTCATAATTCCTCACCTGACTAATTTCATGTGATGAGGTCACTATTCCACTCTCCGCGAAGAGGATGGAGGAGAAGGGAGGTTCGGTTTTAGTGAGTAAAAATCTCTCACGCTGGGTAGTATGAGCTACCGTGTCTTTTCAGATTTCCACCTACCCTCGTAAAACACACACACACAAATCGGGGACCCCAAAACGTGTATATTTGCGATATTTCCGTTAAAATATCGAAATCTATTTTCCGAAGTATTACATAGCTTTCTCGATATTGCGAATATGACTCCATATAAACGTACGTTTACGAGATAGTTTTCTATTATCAGAAAGTGTATCCAGGATACGTATTTCTGTTAAAATCTCATATACAAGACTTTGAAAAAGATATGCTTAAGGTGGTTAGAGCGAGATACGTGTTATGTTTAACATGCCTTTTTTATTGTACTAATCGAAAGATGAGAGGTTCATCTATGTTCTGATAAAATTTGAAACTGTTTCACCGTCTAGTTTTTGAGAAATGAGACCGTAAAGTTTGTCGTTTTAACATGGGCTCTTATGGCGACCCGACTGAGTCGTCCAGAAATGTTAAAATTGTGGGAAAACTAGCTGTTGAAAATGTTTTAAAAAACTCTTCCTTAGGTAGCTAGCATCTCGAAGAATCAACATGCGCAATTTGAAGGACATCTACCGTCTCAAATAGGAGAAATACGCAAAATTGTAAGCCTAAATCACTCCAAAGAGAGACATTGGCGCGCTTTCTACAGAGACGGGCCGGTAACGCCCAACTCGGCAACACTGTGCGCGTAGCGCGCTTCATTCAAATCGAGTGACAAGTCTCCGGCAACAGTTCTTACATTCCTCTAGGTCTTCTGAGCCCAATTAAAAGATCCTCACTCCTGGAAAATATTGCCTTTGTATATAATCAAATATTTAAATATGATGGATAAAAGCATTTGTGCGTTCTGAATGAAATACTCAATTCAGTTAATATTCCAAATGATCACGTCTTTTCTTTTATATTATATGAGCTATATAAACAATCTTGTATGCTATGAAAAAGTATGAATGATAGACAGGCCTGCGCACAGGATTAAGTCCTCAGCGGAATAATGTATATTTTATATTTATATTATTTGTATTTATACAGTCTGCAATAAATAAATAAATCACTTTGATCAAGTACACCTGGAGGTGTAAGCTTTCTGTTCTACTGGGAAACAGGAAAGGGCCTGCAGTTTATGATGATGATTCACTGTGATTCAACTTTATGAGCAAATGGGTAATTTTGAGAGTTTATAGAAATATTTATACTTTTATTATAGCATTATTTCAGTTTGAGCTCTATAACAGATTTTTTCATTTTAGCTCCTGAACAATGATAAATTATTTGAAAATAATTCATATTCTCTTTTTCATTATATGAGATACACAGTGGATACTGGACTCGAAGCAACAAACTTTTGCATATGTCAGCACCTCAATCAGTAGAACTACTGGGGTGAGAATTCAATTCACAACGGTATTAGAAATTGCTGGTGTTAATTTCAACAATGCAAGATATAAATGTAGAGCTGGATTTCCCTACTAGCAAAATATGAAAGCTTGGGACTCCTTTCCCTGTGCCTGCATTTTTGAAAATAAATATTCTTAAAAACTTCAAGAAATGTTTTTATCTGAATAATAATCAATCAAATATTTTATTGAACCATAATATTTGAATTTAAAAATACATTGAATGAAACAATAAGAAACGAAACATGCATTTATAAATGAGAAATTGACAATGGAACTTTCAATTTTTAAGCTATTTGTTAATTAACATTTGTGTTTGTACATGGATTTATCTTATCATAATTAGTGATATTTAGTTAAAGTTTTTTTCTGGAGTGCCCAACACAGCGATGCTTCAAGACCCACTGTATATAAAACCAACCAAGGGTAAATTGATTGAAATAGTAAAAGGAATTATAAATTCAATCGTAGGTAGTATTAGTATTTTAACAGAAATCCCCTTTTCTCTGTAGCACTATTTTCTCAAACCAATTGCACTCCCAATGAGCTCAGACATTATTTTCCGCGTGTCGACTAGGCACCAAACAGTACAGAAATAGTCAAAGAGTATATCTGGACATAGTATTCAAAGTGAATGAAAACAAGGACAATTTGAAGCAGCATGAGCCCTGCGCAGGTATACCAATATCACAGACTTACGGCGTTGCCTAATTTACCAAAGACATTTCGCGATATTCAAAATGAGGAGATTTTGGCAATTATTAGTGATCTCTGTAAAAAATATGTAGATATATGTGTATAATGTTACTTTTTATAATTTTGATCTTGCTAATGGTGAAATAGTGCTTTTTTATATTCGATCTTATGCCTCAATTTTTCATTCTTTGGCTACGCGATCTGTTGGTACTAGTTAAGAAACTAGTCAACGATAGGTCTTTATATAATATTGAAATATTTTTATTTTCTATCTATATAACACAATTAATTCGTATAATTAAATAAAACTCTTAATCGGAATCCCTGGTTTGTTTATACATGTTTCACAATACCCACATGTCTCACAAATAATTATTGTTGAATGTAAAATGGACTCTCTATCTACTAGGGAATATCTCGCTCTAACCACCTTAACTATTCCTTATGAGTGCATAAAATTAATTTTTACTAAAAAATATATTGAAAAATAATCTGTGTTGTGAAGAATTGAACAAATAAATTTCTTTTTTGGTGGTGGTGTTCAAGATGTTCCATAATTCACAATACAATATTACAAATCCTGTTTTATTAAACAAAATCCAATGATAGTTATGACTGGACAATCCCTGCTTTCTGCAGAATAACAAATTATTTTATCTCTCATGATTATGTACAACTAAATCTGAATTCATTTGTTAAAATAGAAAACTAGAATTCTTCAATTTGAACGATTAGAAAATTTAATTAGACTGAGTTTGATGCAAGTTTATCATATTTTGCTGTTTTGTTAACAACAAACATTACATACACGGTCAGCCAATTAGAATCATTAAAAGCAACAACAAATAATTAAAAATTTGAAGTACACCTTAGAATTAGAACACTTACACGCAGAGATGAATTACAGAATTAGTTTGATGACCCAAAGAATACTGTAAACACTCGAGCACGACAGTCATGTCAATGCCAATCGTTGCAATGATGAATTTTGTACCCATTCCTAGATTAGGCTTCCTAGATTAGGTTTGTCCTGCGAGTGCATGCAGAATATCCTTAAGGAAAATTAAGGCCAGAAAATGGATTGGGATGTACTAGAGAGGACATTCACTTTGTTTTCTAATGTCTTTCCTAGCACAGAATGAGTCAATGAAATACTTGTGTCTCCCACTTTGAAAAAAAAAATCCCACAAAATTTAAGAAGAATAATGAAGGTCTTCTTGTCAAATTCCAAATTCCAATCAAATCCCAGTATTTTTATAACATTAGATATTGCCTATCTTGCCTTCCCTTTAGCTATAACACTGCTTGTAACTTTGCTTTCCTAATTTACAAGTTAGTAACAATCCTAATATTTTAATGAAGAGGGAAAAAGTTGCCAAAATAGTCAAGGAAGCTATTGAAAATGCTTTAATCACTTTGATTCAGTGACTTGTAGTTGAAAGCCTCACCTTAGGGATTGGTATCTGCATTCCTGTCTTCATCTCAAGCAATATACCTCTGAGGACTATAACATACACAACCATATTTACATGCCTTCCAGTTGGGGGAGGAGGAACACATTGGTGTCACTGCAATACCATGTTGTATGTTACAGGAATTGGCGCAAATCTACCAAATGAAAATAATACTGGTATCATCTTACTTCTTTATAACTTTTCATCATTGATTTATATAATTTGAATTTGATTGAACTTTATAACAATATCATCATTGATTTCATAAAAGATTTATTTTCTAAAAGCAAAGAGTAAATTTCATCTCAAATTTCTGCACTGTTCACTGTATTGGATAATACAATGTAAAAGAATGCCCTTAATCATTAACCATGCTGAGATTAATACATAATATACAAAATACAATGAAGATCATAAATTTAAGCACTGCATAAAGAAGAAAATATCAATATTAATTCTTGTATTAAATGAATACAAATACAAAACTATGTACAGCAGAAAATTATGTGCAATATACAACAACAACTAAAAAAAAAAAAAATCTTTGAAACACCAGTCATACAAAAGGTACAATTCTACTAATATAAAAGATGACATCAGTTCAAGTGTTTTAACACAAAGTCATCCTAAGATGCACGGTTTATGAGAGCAATTTTGAAATGTAAACTAATTGGTATTTTCTTCTGAACATACTTTTCTCTGTAGTGCACGCAATATAGCTATTAATTCTTCTTGCTGACTTGATAAACGTTCCACGAGCACAGACACATTACCAGATAACGATTCAATAGCTGTAGCTACTCTATTCATTGCATCAAGTTGCTGTTCTTGCCTGGTAATGTTATCTTCAGGGTTTATGACTTGTCTGCAAAAAATGAGAGAGTACATATCCAGTGGGGTGGATGTTATTTTGGCAAAACTGATTTATTCTTTACTGCACATCATAATACTCACTCCATTACTTCAGGCTCATTAGCAAGGGAAACTTCATGTATTGGTTTTGCCTCTGTAAAATCAAGATAAACATTTAAAATTAGCAATAGTAGGATGTTATCCTAAGATTGTATCTAATTCTTCAGTCTTCATATTGATCATCACATAAAACAGAATGTCATAGGCATGCACTCACAGGTCCCTCCTGAACCTTTTTTATATGGGCCCATAATCCCATATAATAAATCATTTTATTTCCATAAATGTATTAAATCCATAATAAAAATGATGTAAGAACCTGTACATACATTTTAAAATTTAGAGTAGGGATGTGTGAATTAGTGGCATGGTTATAACAATTTAGGGATACCCATTAATCTATCCTTAAATTGTTATTGTATATATTATTATTACATTGCCTTATTGTCCAGGGATACAATATTTGAAGAATTTCAGCATTTTACCCAGTTCTGACCAGGGCCAGATTTAAGAGTATGCCATCTCAAGGATAAAGTTCATTTGCCGTCCCCTCTATTGCTCATAATTGCATAATACATTTATTTTATACAACAGTAGGGTTCATTCATGTTTTCATATTTTTTAAACATTAAAGAACAATAGCTTTAATTTAGATTAGATAAAATTACAATTTTAAGGATTTATACAATAAATTACATAATATTAGTTCATCTACTTGTTTTTTACTAACATCTTTCCAGATTTGTTGAAAAAATAAAATTGGTTTCGAACTTAAAACCAACAAATTAGTTCCTGGAGATCAGTGATCACTTTTTTCACTATATTTTTTTAACTTTAATGCTAATGACTACGTTTTGTGTAATTGAAGATCTAGGTTTTAATTTTAATTGAGTGATCCTACACAGTGAAATGAAATTACAGAAATGTAGTTAATTACTGATTAACTTGTTGAAAAATATACAGACTACTATAAAAATTAATATCTAAACAAAATATTGTTCATCAGTAAGTAGAAATTACATTTTATACTTTCGCCTATGTTCAAATTTACGTACCTTTCTTACGAGATATTTTAATGGCAAACTAGTTAACAATGTCCTCATATGAAAGTGTTTTTGTTGTATTTGCCTCAATATAAAGTAAAGAAATTGAGTTTAACTGTAATTCAGAAATACTAGTTTGTAGATAATACTTCACTCTTTTAAGGCAGGAAAAACTACGTTCTCCTGCGCAATTTATAGCAGGTATGCACAATCTTATCCTTAAAGCAATGTTTCCCTTAAAGCATAAAAGTTAAAATGAAATTAAAGGGGGGTTAACATTAAAGTTAACACCTCTTTAACAAAGTTAAAATGAAATATTAAAAAACATTTAATTGGTGAAGGGGCCCAGAAATACAATTGTCCAGCTCTGTTGTTTTAGAGTGCACACCTAAGGAGAACTTAATGATTGAAACTATTAAATCACTGCCAACATTACAACAAAACATATTTAATGTATTTGTCTTCTAACAAAATAAATGGTGGGCTATCCTTTTGTAGTACAGGGATATTATTCACTAAGTGTTATCTCCTGCCTCTTGAGTGCCAAGAGATGTTGAGCAAAGTATATTCAGAGGCATAGGAATATATATTTTCATTAAGTGTGTGCGTGTGTGTTTACAAGTGTGGGTGGATATTTTCAAAAGGCACCATGTGGCTCGTACCACATGGTAGTGTGATATTCTTACTCATTAAAACCACCTCCCTAGGCTTCCCACTGCCACGGAACCGCCGTTAGGCATTACTTCGCGGGAGTGATTAGGACATACGCCCCTTTGCCTCTTGGCATCATTACAGGATGCCATTCTCTCCCGCACCTCGAATCTCAGCTTTTTTATTATTTGAGCCGCCACTGCTTCCCACTTTTCCCTCGAAGGCAGCATTCCCCTTACGATGTTCTCGGGCCGCAGTTACTGTCCTAGCTAGCAGGCAGAGCTGTGTACTCTCTTCTTCAAACTGGGAGCAGACAAAGAAAACGTGTTCTGGGGAGCAGTGAGGGCACGCTGGGTCTTCAGCCTGGTGAAAGCGGAAGAGATACCCCAGGGTGTCTAGTCAGCAGCTGCGTTAAATTGAAGTCCAGTTCGCCGTAGCTTCGCCCTTCTCATATTTCTATATTTGGGATGAGTCGATGCGTCCGTCTCCTCTTTTGCGAGCTGACACGTAGTCTCTGCCACTGAAACGTGGCCGCGCGTCCCTCTTCTGCGTGGCCTGCCAAGTAGAGAGCCTATGTCGTTTTGTACTAAGAGATAGATTGGAAGCATGACTGTCACTAGAAACATTGCATCATATGAGACCGTGCGGTAAGCGCGAGCCATAAGTGCACTTCTTCTTCACACAGACTGCCTTCTTCCTGTTCGACGCCGTTTTTATTGCTGCGGGCCACACTGGAGCAACAGATAACCGGATCGAAGTGGTGTCATTTGACGGCAGTCGTCTCCACTCCTGTCTCGGTCCTCCAACATTCGGCATTAGTCTCGACAAGGCCATCGACGCATTTGTCACCTTATCACTGACATACTGTAGGTGATCGCTAAACCGTAGCCTCGCGCCGACCTAATTCCTAAGTACTTGAGATAAGGACCAGTGGCGTTTTCTTTGGGTGGGTAAGTCGTGTGCCCACGGAAATAAAAAAAAATCGTTTATACCTTTGAATTTATTTAGATTTCTTTAATTTATTTGGTCTTCCGTGCGATCGGCGACGTGGATCGGCACCAGCGTTTCCATGCAACGCAGGCAGTGCGTGAGCGATTCTCAGCCCGTTGGCGAATGCCTCCAACGTCTTCAGATCGGATCGCGAGGCGGCAGTGCACGTGCGCGATGCCCCCCCTCAAGGGCAAAGCGTGACAAGGCGTTGGATCTCCCTGCTGGAGAGCGAGCCTCCGTGATTGTGATAGTCTTCTTTGCGCATTGCAGTCTTTAGCGATACTCATGAAATTAGTGTTATTTTTTGATAATAGTGAAAAAGTGGAACAACAGTTTTAAATAATTGCTATCTTTCCCTTTCGTATGAAGAAAAGAAAAAAAATAATTTAGTGATGGGCATTCATGACCCAACCTGATAATATTTCAGAATTTAATTTTTAAAACGAGAATCGAAGAATGGGAAAAACGTCGAGTATGTCTTTTTAAATGCTATTAAATGTATTATTCCAATTTTTGTAACAGAAAATTCAGAACAGAAAAAATAGAAATAAGGATTTTGTTTATATAATTCCATTTCACTCTAAATATGTAAGTGAAAAGAGTAGTGTGAGGGTTAACACTTTCCTTCTGTCAACGCCCTAGGTTCAGAGTGGGGAGACACCACTGATAAGGACCCGCGTGGATGCGTTTGTCACCTACTGCAATAATGATTCTCACACCTCTTACTCGTAACACGAATTGTCTCAGTTTTGTGGTCCGCTAATTGCAAGGCAATCGGCGAACTAAGGACATGGCTTCATTGGCGATTTCAATCACTTCCTCTGTACGTTTGACCACTATAGTGAGGGCCACGTCGTCCGCGAAACTGAGGATCTCGGCTCCTCCTGGCATATCTATCCTGAGAACGCGGTCATACATTACGTTCCACAATTGGGAACCCAAGGAGGAACCCTGTGGCACGCCGCCGGTAACTCGGGGGTCCGTTGACTTTCCTCCATGCGGTACAACAGTGTACTTCCTGTGAAGTAGCTGATGACAATCGTAACTAGTTACTGTGGCACACTCATATGCATCAGGGCTCTTAGAATTCAGTTCCATCTCGCCAAGTTGAAGGCGTTCTTGACATCTATGGTAACAATAGCGCAGCACTTTTTCCTACCCCTTCTCCATCTCTTGCCTTGTATAACCTTTCGAGCTATGTTAACCACACGTTAAGCGGCATCTAGTGTAGATCTAGCCTTTTTCAATCCGTACTGGTTTTCTACAAGCCCTCCTGCGCTCTCTATCGCTTGTTCCACATGACTGCATAACAATCTAAAACAATATTTATATTTTTGCTTATCCACCCCCCAAACGACAGACGAACGTTTTGAAAAGAAAAAAATTGCCGAAGCATTATATAAATTTCTCTATACTACGTATATAACAACTCCAGAAAAATCTAAGTGGGATCTCGGTAACTTCAAAAAATATTATTTTTTTATGAAGCAATGTGTAGTAGATTGCTTCAACAAACGCGTTTCTTGCGTTACGAGCCGTCGGTTTCTGTGGATGAAGCAGTAATTGAAGGATTTCTTGAGGTGAAGTAATTTCATGATTGCATTTGGTTATTAAATGATTAATTTTTGACTCACGTTTTGACTTATTTTGAAGTTTTCTGGTCCCTCACAACACTTCAAATATATATACTCGCTTACCTTAGAATTCCTGAACTTTCGTCACAATGCACAGTTCAAATCCCTTACCGAATTTATTTTCAAGTCTGGACAAAATTCCATTTTCTTCAGTCAACATTTTAGCCAAAAAAGACACCTGTTTTTTTTATTAGCCTGAAAATTTATTATTTGTGTAGTTAAGCCTATATTAAATTTTGGAATTTACACGTACTTTACAAAATATAATTAATTGTTGTTCTGAATGTACAAAATATAAAAGCTGGTTTGTTTAATTTAATACTTTGAATTTATTATTATTTATTTTATTCTTCCGTAACTATTTTTTTAAATAAATTTTTATCATGTGTTTGGTTGCTGCGAATTGTCGTTGAATTTTATTGTATGTCCAAGATAAAAAATTGTCAAAATTTGAATTTTCAACGTCTTGTCATCTGTTGAGTGAAGGAATCGATAAGTTTCTTATTATCTTAACTGTGTGATTTTTCAATGGACATTGAAGGATCTTCGGTGTGAAAAAGTTTATCTGTGATAGCACTCTTTTACATTCTGAAATTTCACAAGGGGATACCGTTTTTGTGGCAATTTTCTTTTCATTTATTTATTTTACATAAAAAATACAGTTAAAAACTCTATGTGACGTGCTATGGGGAGAAGTGAATTCAATGTACGTTTTCATAATTTTGTGATCCGCACCCTCAGCCATATACTACTTGAATTTTGAATACAGAAAAAATGAGCGTTTGCTTGACCTGGGTTTCTCCTATTGCAATTAAACTCTTGTTTATCTTCTTTACATTCATTTCGCAGCACTTTACGAACTATTTGAATAGCTTAAATTGTCATTTCCTTGATTTCCATTGTTTTCACTATATTAACTGGACGTTCCGCTACTTTCGTTAATGCTACAGTAGCCACTTATCTCGACGCTCTCCACTAACAAAAAGCCTTTTTAGAAGCGGACTCCCTTTTTTTCGACATGAATCACAAATTCGCCAATCCAATGATTCCTCTAAATCACGTTTCACTAGTAAATCGTGGTTTACGCGTCTTAGAGATTTTCATTTCTTAAAATCGTGATCGGAAATATTAAATGGATTGAAACATCTGTCGTATCTCATACGGTGATCGCCATACATGCACAGTGTACATACGATTCACAGAACAAACTCGAGCACTCTTGCCACTGATGTTCAGAAAATTTTACTCATGACCCTTGACAAGTGGTCTGTTGTATTTCACAAGCAAGGTCAGGAGGTCATCCCCTCCCTAGGACCAAAGGGACTCAGCAGTAAAATTCGATCCGCTAACATGAGGAAAAGCAGTAGTAGAATTAGTATCGCTGTCACCCATCCAATTTGAGGGTAGAGAACATCTGAAATACTAATAACTAGAGCCCGGAAGTTCAGGCATTTATTTCGGCTGAAATAGGCAGGCAAAAAGGCATTTATTTTTACGAAAATAGGCACTAAAAAGGCATTTATTCTAGCTACGGCAGGGTACAAAAAATCATGTAAAATCTAACAAATGATAACAGAAAAGGAAATGAAGTGAAAATAATTTTGTTATGATTCAAATGAATAAGTTTTTATATTAACACTGAATCATACATAAACATTTACATGGAAACTTGATCTTTTTTTCTTGGTTGCACATAACTACTAAATATTTCTTCAGATTTTCTACATTTAAACTTAACCGTCTGTCCGAAAGAATATTCTTCACAGCCGAAAATGACCTTTCAACTTCAACCGAAGAAATGGGAGTATTACTAAAGCAGGCTATTGAATTTGGAGTCATATCAATATCAATTCCAGGTACACCGCTCAGAACGCAAATTGTGTTCAGTTTTTCCAAATCCTCATTCGCGCTAACGACACTTTTGCACTTTTGTGCTACAGCTAAACCTTTTTGTCCAGGCACCTGCATTAAACTAATGTTTCTTGAAAGACTTTCATGACTGACACAAGATTTTCGCCAGATTTGCAATTATCTGAGGCAACTTTCCATAATGTGCGAGGATAAACGCAAGTTCACTGTTTAGTTCTGCATTACTCAAAAGCTTCTTCACTTCACGTACTGATGCTGCTTCATTTCCTGGTGGAACCTTAAATACGTCGCGGATTTTGTCTAGATGATTTGCGTAATACGCAGCAGCGGATATCCAGGTTCCCCATCTAGTCAATATCGGCTGTAGAGGAAGAGCTAAACCTGGCGCTTGTCTGAAAATCCGGGTACGGGAAGGAGATTTCAAGAACACTTTTTTAGTATTCGAAATCAACTTGTCTACCGTAGGATGCAAAGATCTTATCTCTTCAGCAATCCTGTGAAGTCTGTGGATTAAACACGTCACATGAAGCATATTCGGGAAGAGTACTTTCAGTGCTCTGGCTGCCTTCTTCATGTACGGGGCAGCGTCAGTGATGAAAAGTAGAACATTATCATGGCGTATGCCTTCAGGCCACAGAACTAGTAAGGACTTTGTAAATAATTGAGCAATTGTTGTACCATTCGCTTTCTCCAATTCTTCAGATGTAAGAAGAAAAGTTGATAACTCACAGTAAGTCGGTTCCATAGTTCCAATGACGACATTACCTAGAGAGCGTCCTGTAGCGTACGTAGTTTCATCAATGGAAATCCAAATGTTTTTATCAACAATTGCTTCGAATTCTATTTAAAGTTTCTTTATAGCAGATGGTCAGATAGGTTTTCCTTAACGTAGATTCTGATGGTACCATTTATTTCGTATATTTTTCTAAAAAGTGTCTAAACGTCTGGTTTTGCAATTTCCAAAAAGGAATACCAGCGTCCATGAATGCCTTGCACAGATCGAGAGAAAACTGGGACTGTCTACTGGATGTTGCGTCCACCGCCGAAATTAACTGTTGTTCCTTTTTTCCACTCTTCTTCGCGATTGCAGGTTTATGTTTTGTTGTTGCCATATGCTGAGAAATGAAGTACTTCTTTTCATGGTTGACAGCTTTCTCGCACAATTTGCAAAACAGAATAGCACCATCGGTGGAAAATACATCTTCGCCAAATTCACGCACATAGCGATGCAACTTACTACTTAACGGCACGCTCAATTTCGGCATTATTAATACGATGTTTTTTAACACAATGTTATTCCTACGAAGTAACAGAGCGAACTGAAATATTCTCTTTTGAATCTTCAAATGACACCAGTGAAAACACTGATATTACTTTCGTTCTTCGAACTCGTGTAATCGCCATTGAGCCGGGCCGTATCGCATGTCATATAGGACCTCCAAGGCGCTCTGCTTTAGTAGTGTGGGATGGAATCCCTCGTGGCAAAAGGAAGCCTGTGGATGTCAGTGAAATCGAAGGTTCCTAGCGGGTATCGTCTCGCTTTCTCACAGCGGCTTTTAACACTTCCTGACCCTAGAGCCCGAGTTCAACACTTCCTTTTTGATACCATGCCTCCGCTTGCAGAGAAAGACAAAACACGACGATGACCCCGTATTGTTCTGGCTTGCAGACCGATAGAAAACGATATAACACATCGCTTCCAATACTATAAAAATAGGTGCCAGGGTAAAAAGAGAAAACAAATTAAGCAAAAAATGACGAAAAAGGCAAAAATACCTAAAATAGGCAAAATGAAAATCTTCCAAAATGATTCCATAAGCACATATAAGTGACTCCTATTGTTAAAAGTGTTAAAATCGTAATAATAACAAAAAGGCATTTTGCCAAACTTCCGGGCTCTACTAATAACCCTTAAAAATCTAATGAGGCAGACGGTCATTCTTTTTATAGTTCTTCAGCACTTGGATCAAGAACTGACCGAATACATTTCGTTAGTGCATGGGTAGGTAGAGCGTGCCCTCATACTTACAATTGATTTTTTTGGAACTGTATGTGTGGAGTGCCCACTTTTTTCCTTGCTGTATTTTATAGAAAGTTTAACAAGAAATACGCCTAAAATGTTTATCTCATCGGAGTTTAAATGGACATTTTCATTTTTTTAATGTAATATTTATTAAAAAATTGATTTTTAGAGGAATAAAATACATCATTCAAAGTATTAAATGAAACAAACCAGGAATTTTTATATCAACCCAGATATGCCTACTGTCCTCCTAAAAGGACACTACGCTTTTAATTTTTTAGCTCTAGAATAATTATGGACCTTCTGCGAGGCTAGTTTTGCATATTTTCTGTCGGTGAAAGGGTCACAGAACAATACTTATCGCCATCCTATGCATTATCGGATTTTGCAATATCTTAAGACGAACGTAGGCGTCTCGGAAGGCATGTCGTTTTCGTCGCATTGCAAAACTGAAAGGTAAGGTGTGTAATATTAGCATATGTGTTAATTACTTAATCCACTTTACCATTATGGCAGAGTTACATGTATTTACTTCTGAGTGTGAAATGTATAATATTACAATAAATATAGACAAAATTATTTCGCAAAGTTAGGTGTCCTTCTATAAGAACAGTAGACATGAGGGTACAGGTACATTTCACTTACGTTCATGTAGGTAGTTTAGATACCTGATTATTCCACAATTCGTTCTTCCAGAGGGTTTACTCTCGATGAATTGCTCTCAATACTTGAGGAGGGGGAGGATGGTGATAATGACAAATTACCACATGAGGTGGACAATGCAATAATGACCCCCTGTGAACGCTACTGGAGATGTCAAAGATGAAGCCTCTGGAGACGAAGACAGTTTCACCCAATAATGTTCCTGGATTACAGCTGAATGCTGAAACGGAGCTATTCAATATAAATAATTATAATGCAATTGACGGTCGTGGAGACAATTTGCACAAACAATGGTTATTCATTCTGATTTGCAATGATCGTGAGTGCCAATTTTCAAACAAAAACTTTCAGCGTATATCACGACAAAATTTTAAGTGGAATAAAGGCTAATTAAAAATGTTAATTGAAAGGGAGTGGCCAACAATTCAAGTGATTTTTAACGAAGAATTGCCAATTGAAATACTTTTTTTTCATGTTATAGAAGTATTGCTAGAACATACAAGTATATGACTAGAAAAAAATTACATTAGATGATGTCACTGAAGAAGATACGAAATGCTCTTTAGGAATCCTTCTGTTGAGTGGGTACAATCAGGTTCCAGAAAAAAGACTTTACTGAGGAAGATATGAAGACGTCTGCAATGAAGCTGGCACAATGCCTAGAGATCGATTCGAATTCAAAATGTAAAATAGACATTGTTGTGATAATGCACGTTTCGATTGTAATGATTGCTTTACGAGATGATAACTTTTCACTTTACTAAACACGAAATTTCAAGAAACGGCTCCGCATTGCGAATGCCGCTCTGTCGACGAAGCAATGGTGCCGTATTATGATCGTCACGGATGTAAACAATGCATTTGCTGAAAACTAATTAGGAATGGCTACAAAGGGGTAGATGCTATACCTGAAGGATATGTTTTATGGATGGAGCCATATCAGGGAACTTAAACTCAACTCTCAGATGTGTATAAAGAACTTTGTCTCAGGTCTTCTGTAGTGCTTATGTATATAAACAATAAATGGGAAATGTTGATCGCTCTGATCAAAACATTAGCATTCATTCCAAGGAAATTGGTATTTTCTCTTTTCAAATTATTGATACTGCAGAGCAAAATGCCTGGCAGATCCATAAATTCTGAGGGTGAAAATTGAATCATCTTACGTTTCTTCGGAAAGTTGCCTCGGCCCGTGGCACTGATTGAAGGTAACTAACAAACACAAATAAAAAAGTAGACCATCGAATATTCTGTAGGATTGGAGCTATGGTAAAAATTGTTTAGTTGGGTCTAAGGGAAAACAAAGCTGATACACGTTGTTCCACAAGAAGAAATCAAACAAATGTCAAGAATGTGATGCAGCATTACGTATGTTTTGTAACCTACCACACTGTCTCAAAGTATTAAGTATATTATTATTTATTTTAATTATTATTTTTTCTATTTTCTATTTTGTAAGCTATTTCTTCAGTTAAAGTACATTTATAATTACAAATTCTACGTTTAAGACAAATATCTTTGTATTGCGTGTGGTATGAAATGTACTCCCATATGCCTACTGTCTAAGACACCTTCCTAAGAATTGTCTAAATGACTTATTGCAAAAAATGTTATATATTTGATTGATTGATTTTTTCGTGTTTCCGGGCGCGTCAACTACTTCGGTCATTAGTCCCGTTAGTGTAGTGCATGTTTTTTCTCGGGAGATGGCGGTGATCTTCCCCCGCTGGATGGCGAAATCCGGCGCCGACCTACCGTCGGCTAGTGGGGCTTCCCCCTAACCTGGACTCTCCCACCAGCGGGGCACCGCCCCAGCCGGGACAAGCTCTAAGCTCCCGACCGGTCTCCCGAAATATGTGGTAGTGTAGTGCATGTTAGTGTAAGTGTGTGTGTGTGTGTGTGTGTGTGTGTAAGGGGAGAGGATAGGACAAGGAAGAGGAAGGACAGATCGCGCGCGGTCCGTGGCCCGTTTGGTAGGGTACTGCTCCGGCATTCACCTGGTGTTGATCGGAGAAACCACGGAAAACTACCGATCAGAGCAGCCGGCCGCTAGAATTCTCCTCCAGACAGCAGCTGAATTCGACCTAGCTGAAAAGCTAGTGTCAAAAATCCTGCCGCCGTCAGGACTCGAACCTAGGACCTCCCGGTTAGAGGCGCTGCAGTGACATCAGTTGATGCACTGAGCTACCGCTACCGGTTTATATATTTGAATTCAGGTAATTTGTCTGAATATAATAAAACAAAAAAGACGACAAAAAAAATCAGGCATATCAAGGTTAAGTACATTCGAAGCAACAATTGATCATATTTTGTGAAGTACACGTAAATTCCAAAATTTAATATAGGCATAACTACACAAATAGTCCATTTTCAGGCAAATAAAAAAACACGTGCCTCTTTTTTTATGTCCAGATTTAAGAAAAAAATCGTACTTTTTAAATAAAAGTGTCAACTCTTGTGCGATTTGACATGGAATGACTCTTTCAAGTCAACTTAAACAGTGCATTTATCCATTCAAAAAGTTTGCAAAAAAAAATTGGAGCAATTTTCGAGAAAATGGCGTTTGAACGTTTCCAAAGTGACTAGCTATCTGGTTTTTTGGAATTCAAGTTTTTTCCTGGTTTTGTAGGTCTGAGAATATAAATTTTCCACATTATTTCGCACATTAACATTTTTTTCCGGTTTCTTACTTAATAGTACTATGTTACTCGCGCACTTTTCTTTCGCAATCGAGCACTTATAGTGTAAAATTGGGTACACAAACGAGCTTTAAAGAAAACTCGGATTTTTTTCTTCGTTTATCTAGGAAGCAAATGTTACTAATTAATACTGAGTCCTGAAGTGCTTAAAGTATTTTTTTCTGCCGAAAAGTCCATCTCGCGGCTGATGCCTACGCAGGGTTTGACGTACCGTATTTCCTTAGATCGGTTTCGGAAAATGTCGGTCCTACCGTGAATAATAGTTTTCAATACGCAAGAAGGAATATCTTTTCAAAACGGATATTCTGCTATCGGGCCTACTAATCGGTTCTCATAAATTTAGAGGATAACTGTAGATTATATATCATACCTGAAAAGTACACTGTAAGATTTTCATTTTTAATACTTTTGAATTTTCGGAATGTATAAAATCTTCGTATTGGTTTGGAACACCCCAGATATCTTAATTTTTAGAATCTTGAATATTACATAATCGATTTTGCAAGACAATAATATCCAAAAGTTGTTCAGTAATAAGATTTAGGATGACAATAGTTTTACCATTTACATTCTGTTACGAGATTTCCAGATTTTTTCAAAACAGATTTTGTTTTTTATACTTAACACAGTTTAATGGACAGATAACATCAGATCATCGGTTTTTGTCTCTATTTTAATTACGACGTTAATTTTTACAATATTAAAATGTTTGCGAACTCTCCGACTAGTCTTGCATAATATTAAAATAGGACTGTATTCAACGATTTGATGAATCCATAGAGAAAGGCTCTAGCTGTGATCTCAAATTAATACAATGAATATGAAGACAACTATCGTTTAAGCAGTTTCTTCATTTGCTAATTGTAAGCATTAATTTAGTAACATGTGACAATAAGCGGACAAAAAAAATCTTAATTGATTTTTCATGTGCTCACAAACGGCTCGTTGACGCTGCTTGACGATTATCAAAATAATTCTTAAATTTTGTCCAACCGGTACACCCTGACATAGAAGACTCGAACTCCTGTCGTGAGGTTGGAGTGCATCAAATGCGTACTATGTATTTTGTTGACTTTGTTGTTATTATTTTGCTGTTTAAGTGGCACATGTCTGCTATACGGCACGTTTCCTTGAGCCCTGAAATAGTTACTTTACATCTTTACTACCATTAGTTGAATTATGAACGAGTGTTAGCAACGAACACTGTTAACGATATAACCAGAAATGTTCAATCCCGTACAATAGAAACTATTTTTCAACAAAAACGAGCTACAGATTTGTAATAGAGTCTGTCGTCAAAATAACCAACATCCAATACTACGCACCTAGCGACATAAGGGGAAGAAAAGAAAAAAAAACACGCGCGGATATTAAGAAAGGCTTCAAACATTGTTTACAATTATGCTTCTTTTCATAGTGCGTTAAATTAAAATTTAGGTGTAGATAAATAAGTGTATTAACGATGTTAATAAAGAAAGCAAACTACATAACGGGTGCGCTGGACGGAGTACAGCGCGCGAGTAGGCATACTCGTGCTACCAATGGCCGCGCGAGTGACGAAATGTTGACAAGGGAGATACTGTTGATGCTTAACTTTTGAGAACTGGTTTTAAAAAGCATAAGTTCAGAACAAGCCATTTCCCCAAAAATCATTTTTATGACTTCTGGACGATGCTCAGTTCGTAACCAGATGCAGAATGTCGAAGGCGGTGTCCCTGAAGATTTTAGAAATAGAACCGCATCTGGAATACCCTTCAAATAGCAATAAGCTCTAATGCCTACGCAGCAGTACTTGATAGATTTAAACTTTTGTGCTACAGGACATTTTGATCGAGATCAGAGATTATAATGGAATTTTGACATCCGCAGGATACTCTATGTTGCATCTACGTACGCGGCAGTGTTTCAAGTTGTGTAATGCGCCAGTCAAGAACTCAATCATACATGTGGCACTTCTGATGAATATTTCGATATTCACTCGCCATTATCATGGACTGAGTTAAACCAATCACTTTGCTGAGTATAATGCCGTATGTGAATTTGCACTGAATTTTGGGGATAAATCTGAAAATTTAAAAAGTCTTCAACGATTCCAGGTTCGCTGGCCACCCTGGTTTCCGAAAATGAAATTTGAGCTCATTTTTGCAAAAAACTTTTGAGTTTTGAGAAACTTTAAGACGTCATTTCAACACCTGTTTTAACATATTCAATAATGTATTCAAATAGAGCGTAATGCAAATATTAACGACGCGAGAGAGATGTCACAAACATTACAATTGTGTAATTTTTGAAGAAACAAAGGAATATAGCAAAATGCGGTTATGACATCTCACAAGTCATTTTTCAGCCAGTTAAGACAATTTGCCATTTTAATTTGATTAGTTAAAATTAGTTATAAATTTTAAACAACATAAGAATATTCAGGGATATAAGAATATTATTATTGAAACAGTCAAACAATTGCTAGATAAAATAACAAATATGTTATAATTTTTGAGGGTAGGATCAAATTCAGCATGTCCAAGTTAGTGGTGGGACAACACTTTACTGCAATTGTTATGCCAGTGGCATCCTAGGGAAGCCATGCCCCCTGCCAACAGTTTTTGTAATTTTACTCAATTTATTCAAAATAATTACCATATGTAGATCTCATCACATCCGAAGTAGTGTTTCCTTTATATACTTGTTCATCGTTTGTAAATTTCAAGCTAACAATCAAAAAAATATTTCAAAAATATGGGGTATCACAACCGAAATTGGTCCTCCCATCTGAAGTACTTACTGGATCCGCCCCTGATACTAGCTGAAAGGGAGAGAAAGTTTCACACATTTGAACTTGATTGCATCAATGTTTCTGTGGCGAGCAAGAAATTACTTCACGTGGAGAATGCCCCATTGACACAGCATATGCCTTTGAAAGATTTTTCATCCCAGAAAAATATTTTCCTACATTGGGATTTAAGTCTGATAACAAAGATTTTTGAGTCCCATCGGGCTTTAGCAGATCTGATGTGCAAAAGTATTCATAAACAATTCAATTTCATTTCTTTTTGAAAATTTTGAATGAAAATGGCACTATTTTTAGAAAAAGATTCCAGAAAAATTGGAACCGTTTTTGAGAAAATATTTATTTTTGTTCCAGTAGATCATTGTTATGATTTGACTCAAAATTATGTGAAAACTTCACATATTTCGTAAAGACGGTACCTGATGTGGTTTAAAGATTTTAGATTATATTGCATTACAAAAGTCTCCAGAATCAATAATGACTGTGAAAGCCAGGTTCAAAAAAATATGAACATTTGCAATTTTCAAAATTTAATGAAAATCAGACTCAGTCATCTTCACAAGCGTACTTTGCTATATTTGAGCAACAACATTGGCGCCATTTGTTTGAGAAAAATTTGAAAATGTTCTTGGTGGTCATTGAAAAGTTTCCCCCAAAAATAAAAGATCCGCTTCAAATTTGTCTGGCTCCAAGAGTGGCCAGGTCAATTGGGGAAGATGCATTTTCAAGAAAATCATGCATACGGTTTAGGCATGATTATTTCTCACGACAGAAGGATGGGGGGTTTCCATCAAACGTTTGGAAGCAAACCACCTTTTGGTTCTTGAGATGCCCAAAACTTTGATTTTCAGCCTCAACTTTGACTTTTTGCTGCATTACATAACTTATCTCTATATACTACAAGAAACAGAAAGATAAAATGTGTAAAAATGTTTTAATCTTATTTCATAGATAATGTATCCTAACTTTCAAAAATGAATGTACTGAGATACTTGACAGAAAGTATTTCAAGACGGTGTTAGAACACCGATTCCAAAATATTTATCCAGCGAATTTTCAAATTTGAAAACAGAAAGAAAATTTAGATACAAGATCACTAATTCTGACCTCAAAGCTCTTGTAACATCCACATAAAACAACATATAAAGGTTGATGCCATAAATACTGTTGATAAGGCATATAAGGAACAGCATCCTAACTTCACAAGTGAAAATATCAACAAAAAAGCCCAATTACAGTAAGTGAGAGTAAAACAAACAAACACACCCACACAAACAAACAAGCGCGCACCCCCCACCCCCCCACACAAAGGTGGAGTAATTATTACAGTGGTGGAAAAGACTATTGCATCACCTTTCTCACATGACCATTTTGAAGTGAAATATTTGAATAATGGATTTAATTTTCTCTCCTTTGAATCCATTATGAATTTCAGCATTAGTTTATCAAATTGTATTAATTTTTTATAAGTTTAAATAATTACAAAGTTTGTTTTTGAGAACTTTTACTATGTATAAAAGAAGAAGGACCTTAATACAAAAAGACTCCAAATGAAATTTATTTTAACAAAATACAGTTCTGCACTGCAGTTTTTATAACTATAAACTGCTGCATTATAATAATACATAGATGCCATTAATATTTTGTTGGCTCACTACATGCTTTCATTTCTACCAGGCATCAAGAGATTTAAATTATTAATAAATTCCTTTCTCAGTTCACAAAATCACTCAAGCACAAGTCTTGAGTGATTCAATTTTATTTTTGCATTGCTTTTTCCCCACAACCTTCGAACAGTTTTCAATGGGATTGAGATAAGGGCTATTGCCAGGCCAGTCTACCACCTGCACCCCATTTTGTTGAAGGAAAGACTTTACCTAAAATGAAAAAATATATGCTAATCACATGTATTTAACTTCTTATCTTTAAAGCTCTGAGGCAAGGAGCAGAATAGTCTTGAAAAATGCAACATGAAGCACCTCCAAAATGGTCTCTAATTCCTGGTATCAACTTCCTTTCAAAAAAATTTTTAGTAAATACCAAAAATAGAAATCTTTGGTAACAGCCTTTTATAAAGTCAAGACGACCCACCTCATGGCTAGAAGATCATTTGTACTTGTGGATACTTCACAGTTGGTGTAATGCATGAAGACAAAAATTCTTCACCCCTACTGCGGCAAAGTTTTCCATAGGGGCCAGGCAAATTAAATTTGGACTCATCTGAAAAGATAACTTTGTTCCACATCTCTGCAGTTCGGGTCACATAGGCTCTTTTGGCACATTGATTTTGTCAGTAAAGATTTCTTTCTGGGACAACAAGCAGGAAGCTCAGCTTCAATGCATCTACTCCAGAAAGATCTACTAGTTACAGAAACGTCACATGTTTCTTTCCATTCTCATTTCAGATCTGTAAATGAGAGTTGGTGATCGTTAAGATTTGTTTTTTAAGATTTGTTTTAAAATTCCTTCCTCTTCTCTTTCACACAATCAACATTTCAATTTTCTCTGTAATTTTTTTAAAGCCTACAGATTGTAGACTGATGAAAACCAATCTTGGAGGATATGTCTCTAGTACCGAGACCAACAAAGGAATAAGCCAGAATAGCTGCTACTTTTTTCAGTGTTAACTCCACTTCTCAGCTCATCTTGCCTCACAATGGGTTTCACAAGAAATAGATCAACTAGCAGAGATCAGTAGTTATACACACTGGTTATTGGCAAATAATTATGAATTCTCAGAGAACATGACCTAGGAAGTCAACAATAGAAGTAAAAATACAAAAAAGCAATTGAACAGCAATTCATTCACTGACTTTAAAAATAAAAAAGTAAAATAATGAATGGTGATGCAATAATTTTTTCCACCACTGTATAGGATCTTGGAAATAAAATCCAGAGCCTACAAATAAGTTTTATAACATTCATCTCAACCCTATATCATGATTTTTACTATGCTACCTGTGAAGTAAATCAGCTGTTTAGGTGTCAACCAATCGTAAAATTAAATGCCAACATAGTGACGTCACTGTAGTGAAGTTTAAGGTCCCTATTGGATAGCATTGTAACAGCTGATGAAATGTCAGATGCAGCAAAGTAAAAGCTGCAGTATAGGAAGGCACAAAATCAAGATTTAAAGTCAATTCAGAGTTTTACAGCAGAGTCCAAAAATGTAAAATGGGTTTAATAGAAATTGCACCAACATTAGATGAATTATTTTTCATACTTAAAACATGATAATAAGATGAACAGTTGTTGGCAATAAATAGAATCTCACTACACCTTTGAAACAGTAACACAAAGTAATAAATGAGCTGCAATGTTAAGATAATGTAATACAATAAGAACTGTCCACTATTTCAAAACTTTAAGTTTGACTATCTTCAAAGATTGATGATACAGCATCAGGTAAAAACAAAACACAATGTCATGTGAATCCCAAGCAATCATCTTGAAAATAGTAAGCGTATCTGTAGAAGGCCTTAATACTCCGCACAATCTATGTAAATGTTGATTTGGCCATAGGGTATACACTTACATAGATAATAAAATATTTTGTAAAACATTAAAATAAAGATGTGTCAACAATACCAAAAATAAAGGTTTAGCATTGTCATTAATTATATCTTTAAATGTGCATACTATTACCGTTTGATGAATCTTCTTCCTCAACTTCACCATCATGGTCTATCTCAACTTCTGCCTCGGCAACCGCAAGCTGCTGAAGCATAGTTTGGTGCATAGCTTCGACAGCACGTTCATGTCGGGCTCCTGCAGCATGCTTCTCTAATTCACTCTTACCAGCATTCATTGTAGTATTGCAAGCTACACAACGAGCTTTACGTGGATTTGTAGGATCTCGATCCAACCAATCTCGAAAAATATCAATATCTAACCACTCATCACGAAATATTTTGTATTTTCCAGAACGCCGTTCTGTTGTTTCCTCAGATAAACATTTTGTTCGATAATTATTTAGAGGAACATATTCAGAGTCACAGTCTGAGGACGAAGGATTATAATTACCGACACCACTTGATCGAACTAAGAGACTATCATTTGTTAGAATTAATTTTGGTTTTGTAGCACTTCGATCATTGGAAAGTTCAGACCTATGTTTTTTAAGAATTGGCTCTCCATCTGAAATGTTTTCATTGTCCAAGGGATTCCCAACAACCAAACCATTTTCACTAGCAGAAATGATAGTTAATTCCACGTCTTCACTACTAGTTTCTTCTCTCCTGTATACAATATTTACAAGAATATGTGAGATACTATATCCTAAATAATTTTAATTAACAATATGAGTAATTAAATTACACAACTAACATGTCTTCTGCTACCTCCTGGAGTCCTGCAACCTTTTTGCAGTGTACAATATGTTCCACAGCACCAGAATGCACATCCTCCACACAAACTAAAAACAAGCATAATTGCTGTAAGCAAGTTTTTACAAATTTGTGGAAAAGGAGCGTACTTACACAATCACTACAAAATAAGAAAATTATGCAATAACATTAATACAAATATACGTAGAGCATATTTCTCTGTAAAGCACACAAAATAAAATAAGTATTTCACAAAAATTTCACAGATTTTTTAACATTATAATATCTAACCTTTCACAATAAAGAACGAAATTGTTTCAATTTCAAAAGAGCGGGCAACCAATGCCACGGTTAACAAAAAAATTAACCCATTCAAGTAAGCATAATATTTCATTCTCTTCTAGCATTCAACATTACCTTTACTCGATTTCGATTTATTATTGGACGAAGACACAGCAAACACGTATCTGATTCCATTTTCACCAGCCTGAACATTCATATTTATGATCTCAATTTATCCCGCAACACTATGTTTGTGTACGAGAGAGGGACAAGTATATCCAAAATTCCTATCGTCCACACTGCGAGGGAAAATTATCGTCATGACATTGGCTGCGTTTATAAACACATGCTACTGATGCTTGGTAGAGCTCGGTTAAGTGTGGTCAATCCCTGGTGCTTTCTAGTAGTACATGGAATTTCGACCTTCGTGAAATAATGCACGCGGTGCTTGAAAGTCCGAGACTTTCCGTGAAGAACAATTAAAAAACACTACATGTGTATCTGATGCTTATTCATGATCGAAACTAGAGAATAACAGAAAAATGTGCTTTTATCAATAGTAAACAGTACTGTATGTATGACCGTCTGGTTTGTAAATAATCTATTCATAATTTAATTTGTTGTAAATTTGAAATCAGAAGAACCTACATATGCAAATGTGAACTTTTTTAGGAGTAAATACATGCATGCGAGTTCCTGGAAAACTTGTGACTTCACAGTCTGTCAACTCCTGTCAACGTCTGGTCAACATGGCAGATGGCGCCGAAGGTAAGCTTCTATGTCAAGTCACGAAAAGGCTGATATTGCTTTGAAATAACGTATTGTCAGAAAATATGTACTAGAACTTAATAATGAAAAAAAAACGAGGTATGTTGTGGTGCATTATTTGTATATGATACAACTTAAAATATTGTGAACCTTAGAAACATCAACGACCTTGGGTGCCGGACAATGTTTCCGAGAGCCGAGATGAAGTAATAAAGGAAAAAAAAAAAAAAAAGTTAAGGTAGTAGCGTCGGCGGCGTTTCCGTTTTTTTTAAATCTTGCAACTGTCGTTCGGTTGCAAATGTTTCCTGGCAGCATATTTCTTACAGATTGTGTTCATTCGTTTGAGGCACACATTTCTGCTAGTAAAGTTGAGCGATAATCTCACAAAGATTTCCCAGCCGTGAGAAACAAAACTTGTTCTTTTATGTTTTGTGATGCTCATGGTCATGTACTTTCTCTTGTGCAGCTATTATATTTTATGAGTAGTGTTTGTTGAAAGGGTACTCATAAAATTGATTTTTTTAGGAGGAAACTAATGAGAATGGGAATGCAACAGATGGTATGACAACAGAAGAAAAGATGGTGGATGTTTCTACAATACAAGAGGATATCCCAAGTGCAGGAAAACATTGTATTATTAATCATTCAGAAGTGCCAGTTACAGAAATTTTTGATGAAGTCCATGATGTTACAAGTTCTGTTGAGAGTCATGCCGTTTGTAGGAAAGTATCTAAGGATGCTGAGTTGGATGCCAGTAAGGATGAAAAAGACGATTATGGTACTCACATAGGAAACCTCAGTAATAAGGAAGAGAACAGTGATTTAAAAACTCTTGACCTAAATGAATGTGGTGAGGTTGAAAAGGGAGACCATGACATGATAGATGAATCTATGTGTACTAAGGATAATTCTGTGACAATGAGCCTTTGTGTCTCGGTTGCTGACGGTGCAGTATTGCCACCTGACCTGTGGCATGCAGCAGTTAAGAAAGAACCTGTGAATGTTTGGATTGTGCAAGTTTCAGATGGTGATTTCTCTCCTGATAGTAAAGTATCATCCCCTCTTCAGGTGATTAGCATGCAATGCACATATTTATTCAGATGTTGCCATAACTTTTGGTGAAACTGATTCATGTTTTTTATATTTTTAAGATTGTATTTCCTTGGGAGCACTCATGGTCGTGGGATAGTCAGTTGGATCCTGTGTCTTCAGATGAAGATGAACCTCCAACATATACGACTCTTCAGACTGTAAATTGGGACGACACTACCTCTTGCCATAGTGGGCAGCTGAGAGATGCTTCTCAAGAAGGAGCTGGTTCATCTGGTTTTTCAGATGATGAGGAAATGTCTTCTGTTACCGGAGAAAATTTTAATTTGGTGTGTGTTTTGTACACAAGCATCAATAAGTCTTTTGTCTTCTTTACTTCTCTATTTAGTGCCATTTCAGTGGCTGAGGTTCTTTTTGTTTGTTTTTTTTAGAACATAGATTGTTGTTAATTCATGTTCAAGAATTTGAGTTATTTTGGGAAATAATCTGCACATATTCCATACAGTGATTTTTATTTTTCAGCTTGGTTCCGACAGTGGCCTGCAGACCTCCAGTTCTGATGGAGATTTACGAATGTTGCATCAATCTGGTGGTGTTGGCATACCAGAAGACTCTTGGAGTGAAGATGCCAATACTTTTGCTCTAACTGAACTTCGTCTTGGATCAGATGCTGATTCTCGTTGTAGCATTGATACTGAGCGACAGACTGAAGCACCTTCATCTCTACCAGCTAGTGGAGCTCGAGAGCATTTTTCTTGCCCTTTGTGTCAGAAAACTTTCACTGATCAACTGAACTTCAAATATCACAAACGCACACACAAAGATCGCAAGTTATTCACGTGTGATTTATGCAACCAAAAGTTTGCTCGTGAAAAAACTCTTGAGAGGCACCGACTTACTCATTCTGTCCCTGTGCAACCTCCAGTCTTGGAGTGCCCTGCTTGTAGTGAAACATTTGAGCAGAGGACTCAGCTGCGAATTCATATGCGTGCAGTTCATCGTGATGAACGTACAGAAGGAGCTGATGCATCTGGAACACGTAACTCAGGGCCTTTTACTTGTGAGATATGTCGGAAAACATTTGCCCATGCAACTCGACTGAAACACCATCAGGCAGCTCATTATGAGCGGCAATATAATTGCCATATTTGCTCTGTTACTTTGGCAACCAAACATAGCTTGCGACGTCATCTTTATATACATTCTGGAGAAAAGCCATTTGGGTGTGACATTTGTGGAAAAGCCTTCGCGTTTGAGTTGTACCTGCGAAATCACATGAAAAAACATCTTGCCTTCAAATTCCATGACTGTGCTTTTTGTCCGCAGCAGTTCTGCTCTCGAAGGGAGCTTAAAGCTCACCTGCAAGTGCACAGGGGTCAGTACCACTGCCAGGTCTGCAAAGAGAATTTCCGTTCCAAACACAAGTTGCAGGAACATATGCAGAGTCATGAAACATAAATTTATGTTGTAATTCACTCAGCCTCAGGCCCTGTCTCTTTATCAGGTTGTGAATGTAATTTGAAGCACTTTTCATGAGCATGTCTTGTTCTCTCAGATGTTGCCGAATAATGGCCAAACTCCTTCCTTCTGGAGGAAATGTGTCCTCTCTCCTACCTGCTCTTGGTGCTCCCAGTAGCTGTGTAGTGATAAGTTTATCTCAGCCAGGATGTCTCAGACCTCAAGATAGTATGATTCTTAGGATGGGTTTTTTTATCCACCCTAATCACTAGGGCATAGCCTAGAGGCCTATTGAAGTATTGCATTTTTATGGACTCCTTTTTTTTTCCTTCTTAATTTTAAGTACCACTTATAAGTTAAGTGTCTAACATTGAATCTACATAAAATTATTTAATTTCACATCTAGTCTCGTGTAAAAATGTACATATATTTTTGTGAGTACTTAATTTGTTTTAAAAAGTATTAAATCTCATCAATAATAAGATTGCCTCTTGAGCTGGACCAGTGTTCTGGGGGCATTTAGCTGGTATGTGTAGTATGTACTAATTAAATCAGTACTATTTACCAAAAGTTGTGCAGCCTATCTGTTTTTCCTGCACAGGATCATACTGAATTAGAGGTTCAAATCTACCTGTAGGATAACAGTATTGTGTTCATGGTACAACTGCCTTGGTCTCGTAAGTGAATATACTCATATTTTCTCTGTTGGAGAAGCATACAAACCTATATACTTAGTACAAAATATCTCAACTGCTGGTATTGAGAAATTGCAGATTTGTTTTAGGAAACATATCCCAACTAACTTTAGTTTTTTGTGTTGTTTATACCTAACAATTAGATAATTTGCGGAGGGAATAGACCATGTCAGGAAGAGACTGAACTATTATATGCTTTCTAATTTTGAGGAATATATCTCACACTTTCTAGTCTTTGAATTTTGCCAAAGAAACTATGTGCAATAATTTATTTTATATTTAATTTTTACCAGTTATCTGTTAGTTTATTATTAATTTTTCTGAGAAGTATACGTGAATATTTTTCCAGATACAAAGTAATCTATATGTGTAAGCTAAATTTTTATTTTGTTTTGAGAATTCTGTTATAGTTAATAAAGTACTATTATTGTTATTGCTATCAATTCATTACATATTGATCATCCCTTGTATCCTCCCTATGCAGTCAGGTCTCATACCTTTAAATTTTTTTTTCTTTCTAACAGAATTAATTTAACTTACTAAGAAACAAATATTAGCAATAACATTTGGGGTTGTGGTTTGCAACCATTTTAGTTTCTTTGTTTTTGCCTTTTGATAAGCATTAAATGAATTTGGGAAAGAGGTGAATAGTAATTATATCAAGGTGCATATGTTTACATAGAAAATTTGAACATAAAAGTTATTTGTTTCAAATGTGCTTTAATTGAAATTAATTTATCTGCAGGGTGCAAGTTCCCTGACAGGAATATTTGGATTTGTTGAGTTGGCAGTAACATGACAAATTTTAAATCTCAACATTTGGCCGTTTTGAGACGCCACTCGACTTAATTTACCAGAAAATTATTGAAAAGACGGAAATTTGTTATATTTTTCTTATCTTGCAATGGAATCTACAACGGTTTTTCTCTCCTGAAAAGACAATTCGTGCGGCAAGTTAAAAATGTAATGTTCGATCTGTCTAAAAGTTTTGAAAGCGGACAATGTCGAAAAATGGAATCGGTTATCATTTTCTCGTATATGAACGTTTAAACCGAGTAATATAACAGTATACCCAAAGTTATGTAATCCGGCGCAAAATCGATTTGGAGATTTCAACGGAAATGCGCTTTTTGAGGTCCTCTGATATCAATTTTTTTTTTTCAAAACGTCCTCCCGTGAACAACACTTTAACTCCTAAAGTATTTGTAGGATTTTTTTCAAAATAGATATTCGCCGGTCCAACTGGCTCGACTTAAAGCTCTGCGATTTTGAAAAACATTCTTTAAATTTTGGGGGTATATTGCATGAAGCACGTGGGACATTTTTGAAATTTTCTCAAAAATGGCTCCAAATTTTTTCTTTAAACATTTTTTAAAAATATATTGAAATACACTAAGGAAGATGCCATAGATCTGCTTTTCAGTGTTAACTTTGAACTTTTGAAATTTGCTTAAGTTTCAAATTCTTTCGGCGTCTTTCTACAACTACAAAATTGAAGATAGAGATTTTCCTGTCAAATGAAATGTTCTCTATAATTAGTTCTTCCGTAAAGGTCAAGTAACTTTTTTTTTGTTTTAGTAATTTCCGCCTAATATTGTGTGAAATGTAAGTTTTATTAAAAAATATCAAAACAAAACTTTCTCAAAACTGGCTCCAACGTTTTTCTTTAAAGTTTTGGTAGGAATACTGCTAAATGTACTGGGTCAGATGACACAAATGCCGTATTGCTCTATTTTGTTTTATCAAAAATTACGAAAATTAATTTTTTTGACTTGCGATGCAATTTTTGTTCTTTTGTTTTTCTAAAAAAAATTACATAATTTTAATTTTTTTATATCTCTCTCACTTCGTTAGTATTTAACATCACCGGAGATTTGTATACACTATTGCATGCTTTGTGCAGTGCTTCAAATGATTTCGTATAGATTTTCGGTAACTCAAAGTTTTCTGGAAACATCTCAAAATTCCGCATTTTCAAAAACACTCAAACACTATTTCCTCAAAAAACGGATCGAAATTGTCTCTCGGAACATTTTGTACGGATAGTGCTATATGTACTGTAAAATTAACATAAAAGCCATTTTGCTGTATTTTGTTTTTTCAAAAATTACAAGAATTTTTTTTTTGAAATATCTCTCCAGTCATTAATATGCACATTTCCTGCAATTTGTATACAGTGTTACATTCGTGACTGGAGGTGCTTCAAAAGTCTTCCAGGAAGTTTTTTGAAAACTTAAATTTTTTCTGTAAAAAAACCTTGAAATTTCGCATTTACAGTAACATTTAAACGTCATTTTCTTAAAAACGGCGCCATTTTTACTTTATCGTACACGTACGTTTATACGGAGTAATATACGAAGTAGAGAGAAAGTTATGCAATGCTGCGCGAAAAAACGGCGGATTTTCGGCAGAAAAAAATTCATCGTCGGGCTCTAATAACGAGAATGTGGATAACCCCGGCTGCTAAAGTAAGAGGAAAAAAAATCTTCGAACTCGTGGTGTAGCTAGAATCCCAGTTTTGCGGGTCCTTGATGCCGAAAAACATATGAAAGAAGAACGTCCGTCCTTCTATGGACACTACTAGAGCCTAAACCGTGCGTAGGATTTTTTCCAAATTGAAAAAAAAAAAAGAAGAAGAAAAAAAAAACTGTCCATCTGACTCTAGTTGAAGCTTTGAAAATTCGAAAAACATTCTTTAAAATTTTGGGGTACTTTACATGAAGGGCATTTTCAAACGTTTCTCAAAACGACCCCAAAACTTTTTTTAAAATTTCTTGTACGAAGAGAGTGAAATACATTTATAAAGATGGCATTGGTCCGATTTTCATGGTTAATTCTGAATTTTCGAAAATCGCAAAAATTGAATTTTTTTCGGCGTCTTCCTACAATTACAAAATTGAAGACAGATTTTTCCTTCAAATGAAATTTGATGTCCATAAATAGTTCTTTCGTTAAGGTCATGTACATTTTTTTGTAAATTTTAGTAGTTTTCGTGCAATAGTGCGTGAAATATTTCCAATTTAAAAAAAATCACAAAAACAAGATTCTCTCAAAAACGGCTCCAAATTTTTTCTTTAAATGTTAGTAGGGTGAGTGCCAAACGAACCCTATACGATGACACAAACGCCATATTGCTATATTCTTTTTTTCTTCAAAAATAACAAACTTTTTTTTGACTCCTCTCTCACGTCGGTAATACTTACTTCAGAGGTGATTTCTTCACAGTATTATATTTATTACATTTATTATATTATATTATATTTAAAGTACATGTGCTTTAAATAATGTCAAATAATGTTTATCGAAAACACAATAGTTTTCTGTAAAATAAGCTGGAAATTCCGCATTTTCAGAAACGCTGAAATGCCATTTTTTCAAAAGTTGCTCGAATTTTTTTCTTCAAATTTTTCCAACGCATAGTGCTTATTATACTGTTTAATATGTTTTGTTTTTTTTCAAAAATTACAAAAATTTAATTTCTTTACTTGTCTCTCACGTTGGTAATATTTACATTAGAGGCGATTTCTTCACATTATTATATTTACGAGTAGGGTAAACTGTACAGTGATTGCCCCCCCCCTTTAATTTGCCACTTCAACTATAATTGGAATTATCGTTTGTTCCGTTTTTCTAATATTTTGCTTGTAAATGGCGCTTTCTGAGACGGAGGGACACTTTCTGAGAATTCTGTGATATTTACTTCGACCGCAAAAGTGCAAGTGCTGCCAATATGGCGGATGCTTGTTAACAGTGCGGCGTGTGTTCATTGTACGTCAAGATTTCTTAAGATTTTCTTTAGAAAAAAAGTGCTGTTTATTGATTACGGCGGTAAGTAAATCACAATGATATGTCAGAATGACGAAATCTTATTGAGTGACAATGATATCAGCTGAAAATAGAAGCCTAGCTTTGCGTATTTAGTTGCAAAGGGGTTGGCCAATGACTGTATCTTCGATAGTGTGTGGATTGTGTTATTGGCCACTCTGCTAATAATTGTTGATACATTGTTTTTAATCGTAGTTTAATATTATTCCACACAGGTAAATCCTGCATGGGCCGGAAATAAGTGATCTTTCAATGCCAAAGAAGTCGAAGCAGGCTTACGATGTAGGAGCCAGGGCAAATGCCATCAAACGTGTTGAAAATAACGAGGCATCTGCGTTCTGCAAAATTATTTGGTGTTCCTAAAGTGTCGTTAAAATAATCTAGATCCCAAAACAGCTCTAGGTCCTGATACTGTTTTATCTAAACAAGAAGTTAGTCTAGTTAGGTGGATACTTGAACTAGCCAGGAAAGGTTTTCCAAGGAAGAAGGAAGACCTATAGAGTTGCGTTCAACAATTTTTAGCTCCTAAACCAAGGTCCAATCCGTTCAACATCATCCGTCCAGGAGAAGGTTGGGTCAAGGATTTTTTATGACATCCCATAATCACTACATGGACAAGAGAAGCAGTGACACCGTTTTTTTGGTGTGTGTATGTGTGTGTGTGTGTGTGTGTGTGTGTGTGTGTGTGTGTGTGTGTGTGTGTGACAGCGAAAAATACTTCAGAATGTGATTTGAAGAAGTTATAGGGTACCTCGAGGGTAGTAACTTGGATGACGAAATAAATGATTCTATATGGGTCTATATTGGAGAACGTATTCCATTTCTATTTTTAAAAAATGCCATCACACTCCATGTGATTCTATTCGTAGGCGGCCAGAAGACACATCTGAATTAAGTCGCAAATGCTCAGATATGAAAATCGAGGATATTGTAATTTTCCCCAAGACCACTTATATAAAATACTAGCTGACCCGGCGAACTCTGTTCCGCCTTAACAGCCGGTCCAATCTTTTTCTCGCTTCGCACTCACTGTGATAAACTGTACTATCCTTGTTGCACTCGTGATAATAAAGCAATTGCAGATTTGTGTTTTTCTGTCAAACAAAGAAGAATTTAAAAAAACGCTCTGATATTAAATAGATAATTAAAAAATCTATTACGTAGCAGAGCGTTTTTTTTTGGAATTGATTTTTGTTTAAGAGAGAAATACAAAGCTGTAATCATAGGGACCGGCTGTTAAAGGCAATAAATAAGCAGATTTTGGAATTTATTCAGCTAAATTGTGTATTAGAAAATACAAATAAAAAAATTAAGTAGATTAATCATTCATTATTGTTCCTGTATTTTGGTGCATAGGTTGCACTCTTCAGTTAATTTACCTTCACGCGAAAACATGCGAAATCACGCGAAAACGTACAAAAACGTGCGTTCTCACACAGAACGATGTCGAACGGGATAAACAGTATCCTATGTCCGTCTCCTGGCTCCAAGCTTCCTGCTCACCAATTTTCAGCCAAATTGGTACAGCCGTTCTTGAGTTATAAATAGTGTAACTAACACGACTTTCTTTTATATACACTACTGTTTGTGGAAATTGCAACACCGCGAAGGAGCGGCATTGAACACATCGCATTTCGTGGATAAGTTTGTGACATTGAGATCGCCAGGTGATTACATTTACAACGCCGCCAGTCACGTGGTTGCGACGTAGGGACGGCTTATCGCACCATGTTCGGGTATAAATAGAGGCGCCTTGGAGAGGCTACAAACAGTGACAGGTCGACCCTTGGCTCGCACAAGTTGTCTGTAAGTCACACCATGCCTCGTCGCCGACAGCGAGTGCAGTACGAACACTTGACGGACTTCGACCGGGGCAGGGTCGTTGACATGCGAGAAGCTGGGTTGTCCTACCGCCAGATTGCCACACGTCTGGGACGAGCCGCCAGTACCATCATGCGAACATGGCGTCAGTGGTCTGCGGAAGGTCGTACCCACCGCCAGTGTGAGACAGGGCCTCGCTATCACACTACGGCGAGGGAAGACCGACACCTCTACCGTATGGCCATCACCGATCGCACAGCGACATCCACCACGTTAGCGCAGCAGTGGAATACAATGACAAGTCACAGCATGTCCGCCAGAAGTGTTCGGCGCCGTCTTGTGCAAAGGGGCTTGATTGCTCGCCGCCCCTTGTTGCGCCTTCCACTGACTCTCGACAACAGACGCCTCCGACATCTGTGGGGCGTCGAACATCGACATTGGCGGGCTGAGTGGCAGCAAGTCATCTTTTCCGACGAGTCCCGCTTCAATTTGTCCAATAACGACGGTCATATACATGTTCGACGACATCGCGGTTAACGCAATCTGGAGGGATGCATTCGCCAGCGTCATACCGGCCCAACACCCGGTGTAATGGTATGGGGTGCCATTGGCTACCACTCACGGACCCGCCTACTCCGCATTGAGGGAAATCTCAATGCCCACCGGTACATCGAGGAAGTCGTGAGGGCGGAGGTCGTGCCCTTCGTACAACGCTCGCCTGGAGCGATATTCCAGCAAGACAATGCGCGACCCCATATCGCTCGCATCGTGCAACGTGTGTTCAATGAACACCAGATACAGCTCCTTCCGTGGCCGGCTCGTTCACCTGACATGTCGCCAATTGAACATGTGTGGAGCATGCTTTCGCAGAGGCTGGTCCCCCAGGCACCTCCGACAGCTTCCACCGCCGAACTCTGGACGCGGCTTGAAGGAGCATGGCAGGACCTGCCACAAGAAGCGATACAGACTCTTATTAGCTCAATGCCGCGCCGTGTACAGGCTCTTGTGGATGCGCGTGGTGGCTTCACAACTTACTGACTTGGCATGTATCCATGTATTTGATGGTACTGCAAATAAAATAAAGTAGTGCCTGTGGCATGGGTGCACAGTACATTGAATATCATTTCCCTAGATCCATTCGTTCTTGGTGTTGCAATTTCCACAAACAGTAGTGTATATAGATTAAAGTTATCTGTATCTTACAAATTATGTTTTCATAAGTAATATAAATTAAATATATCGTTATACTCGTTTCTGTTAGAAATAATTGAGTGGCACATAGACAAAGAGAGGACTAGACTGGAAATATTCCTGTGCACAAGGAAGCATTGAAAATGTGAGTTAATGGATGTATAATGGTAGGTGTACAAGTTTTCAATAAACAATCCGGAAATTCATCTAAACTAGGTGAATATTTATTTTTTAGTTTACTGACTATTATGATTTCGTAGGAAGAAGTTGCGGAAATAAACATCGTCTCGAAAATTTTTGGGAAGTGTATGATGTTGGATTTTGTGGTTTTAGTCCCTTCGTGAGATCAGCTGCAAGTCTAGAAAAGTGTTGGTTGAAGAGATTCGCAACGTTTTCTGGATTACATGCTTCTCTTTCAGTATCCTTTAAAACATTTTCTTATTTTATTATTTTTATTGCAACAATTTATTGTAATTGTCAATTAGAATAAATTATTAATTGACAGTCGTAACTTTCTGAACAATAACTAATAAGTCTACCTCAAATAAGCCGAATTTCCTTTTAAAGCGACCAGTTTTTCAAACAAATCTTCAGACAATAAGCCCCTACTTTGCGAATGTATAAAACCCGCTGAGGAAATCGTTTGTTCACCTGCCGTGGATGAACTTAAACAAGTGTTATAAGTAGAGCTCAGACATGTAGGCACTAAAAAGGTCGAACATAGACAGACAAATAGGCACTTAAAACGTAAAAATTGTCAGGGATATTGGCATTATAGTTTACAATAAGCAAACACAAAAAGTAAAAACTTAAATTGTTGTGCTACAGAATGGCACTGACTTTCTCGTAGTACAGTTTTCTAATTTCCTTGGTGTGGACTAGCTTTACGGTCTTGCCCCATCCTTTTGTGAGCTGCCATCTATCGTCGCAAAAATACGAGGGCAAGTCAATAAATAAGTCGCAAAACGGAATTGAGGCAAAAATAATCAAAGTAACTTTCTGACATTTATTTCATTTTGCCACATAATCACGCTGCTCATTCAGGAACTTATTCCATCTCATTACAAGTCCTTGAAAGCCAGCAGCAAAGAAGTCCTTTGGTTGCTGTCGCAGCCAACGTGTAACTTTTTGACGTTAAAAATAAATAAATAAACGAACGAACAGACTAATATGAAAAACCCAATAATACCCTTCCACTTTAGTTTTATATGCACCATACATTTTCAATGTTTCGTCAAATTCCCAAGAGCCACATTTCTTAAATACACAAGTCCAGACTGTGCGTGCACCAGCTGTGATGGGCCATATTTTGGTTCACTACAACAAATATTTGATTAAAAGGGGGGCCAGTTGTTCTTTCTCGTGAATGGGCTCATATGGGATTGCACAAACATGGAAAAACACATTAGAAAGCAGTAACTGTATTACGATTTATTTCAAGAAAGCGAAATTCAAACAAAAGGAAACGAACAATCGCAAATTAAAATGCTAAAATTACAGCTAATATAAGTAAGAATCCTCATACACGATTACAGCTTGAAACTACTTAACCATTCTTAACATTATTTTGGGAGTTCCCTTTTCTGCTTAGGTTACCACCTATATGAATAAAATAGTTTAACTTAATAAATTGTTATACTTATTCATCCAGAAACATCTCACTGGGACCTCACGGTTCTTTATTATCTTCCAGTTTGGTTTGGAAAAGATACTTATCCTAATACGAATATAATTCGCCTGTGTAAAACGCATGTTCTTTTTTCTAATTCATCAGATTTTCATTCATTTCACACAATTGAAGGGGGTAATAAACAGGCAATGTTTCTAGGCTTAAATTAAATAAGAATGGCAAATGAGTACACATTTGTTGCGGAAAATTTGTGACCACTTTTGTATAAAAGAAACATTTATTAAGTTTAGAATAATAAAATTGTTTTGCCTATTTATTTACGAATCATTGGTATTCCTCAAAATTGTCTTACTCAAGGGTATTTTCATGCAATTCAGATCTCTTCTTCTTTGACTTCTCCAACCGACTGTATTTTATACTTCAGGTTGCCGAACCAGAGCCACTGTGGCACATGTAATGAAAACACACTTGAAAAATCTAATGCAGAAACAATAGATGAAACTGAAACTCCGAAAAAGTCTGTGCCATTCTGTAGCACTTCTAGTTACTTTCTCGTATACATACAAATATACGGAGTAATATACGAAGTATAGTGAAAGTTACGTAATGCTGCGGAAAATCGATTTCGACATTTCAACACGTCCCCTGATTACGAAAAAGTGTTGTGTTTTTTCGAAACGTTCATTGGTCCGTCCACCCGTCTGGTGTGTGTGAACAACACTAGCGCCTGAACTATTTGTACGAATATATTGGTTTAGTGGTGAATTATAGTTGACATTTACATAATTGAAATGATTGAAGGCGTTGTCATTGTAAACAGCACTATTTATTTCAGTAATAGCATCGTTCGATGGTTTAACCATCATCATCAGTTTTCTGATACAAGAAAAATTTAAACAAAATTAGGATTAACAGAATTTTTCTTGTATCAGAAAACTGATGATGATGGTTAAACCATCGAACGATGCTATTACTGAAATAAATAGCATTGTTGACAATGACAACGCCTTCAATCATTTCAATTATTTGTACGAAATTTTCATACTGAATGAAGCCCTGTCGATCTGCCCTGAGTCAAAGCGGTGCGATTTTGAGAAACAATTAATTGTTGGGGGTACTTTATATGAAGCCTCCCGTACATTTTCAAAATTTTATAAAAAACTGGCAGCAATGTTTTAAAAAAATTCTTGTAAGAATAGACTAATAATGGTGGCATAGGTCCGATTTTCGCGGTTAACTCTAAACTTTTTAAATTTTCAAAAGTTTGAGATTTTTTTCGCCCCGTTCCTACAACTATAAAATTGAAGATAGAAATTTTTCCTTCAAATGAAATTTGCTGTCCATATATAATTCTTTCATTAACGTCATAGGGATTGTTTTGAAACTTTTAGTAGTTTTCGTGTTATAGTGTGTGCAAAATTTGGAATTTTAAAAATAACAAAAACAAGGTTTATAACAAGATTAAAAAGAAAACAAATATATTTTAAACAAGATTAAAAAGGGATCTAAATTTTTTCTTTAAATTTTTGGTAGGGGTAATGTCAAATTGTCTCTTTACGATGACATAACCGCCATATTGCTCTATTCGTTCGTTTTTTCAAAAATTACAAAATTGAAATATTTTTTACTTGCCTCTCACATCGGTAATATTTACATTAGAGGTGAATTATTCACATGATTATATATTGTGACATACTAGACTGTCACCAATATGAAATTCAGCGAATTTCATTAAAAATAACACTTTATTAGCAAAAAGACGCTGCTTGCCATGGTACCGGGGTGCAACATATAAACAATGCCCATTAGTTCAAAAGCGGACGATAAGTAGCATCCGTGGTTTCGCCTACGAAGAAAGATAAACAAACTTAATAGATGCTTAGTTACAGGAATGAGAAAATTCCATTCTAATATACCGGTAGTGTCATGGGAATGTGAAAAAGTGAGTTATTGGTAAAAAATAATTACGTAGATGACGCCGCGAGGTAGATCGCATAATTTTGTTTTAAACAAGAGAGTAAAAAGATGAATAAAATTGACATGTTGAAGTAGGATACAAAAAGATTCATTCGAGCTTTCTTCACGATTGCGATCGGATCAGGGTGCTAGATACATAGCAGTTTATTTGAACAAAGAAAATTTACGCGAGTTCGGACATAGTGATTTGTCGTTGTTAGTATTCAAAAGATAGAACTCAGAAATTGTTTTATACGAAGTGAACGGTGAATGCAAAAAGTGGGACTTAAATTTTATTAAGCGGACAATGATAATCGAACTTGGTCTTCGATGATAGGAACCCGATTATAACTTGGTAAACTTATATGCTAATATTTTAACAGCACTTACGATTTTGCTTAGGGAATGAACAATAAGGAGTATTAGAACTTGTAGCAATTCAAGTAGATGAATGGGGATGGAAAGCCAATGGATAAACAGTGTACATAGTGGTTAATGAGAAGAAACGACGAGATACGGATTTGGTCGGTAGCAAGAAAGAAGATTGGACGAGGCCCATTGCTGAAGTCTACGGAGAGACATCCTTTACCAGAAAAGCGCTCAAGATTCTCATGAATAACAGGTTTTATAGCACTGTAGTAAAGGTCATGACCAAAAAGAATGATATACTTTGTTACTAAAATTTATAAATAAATTCGTTATTTGTTATTGGTGAAAGCTGATTATCATTTGCCGTCACGTGCAATCCAGTAGGATATTTAAATTTTGCATTTCAGATTCCACGCTTCTCCGTATGGGGGCGAATTAAGTAATCGTAAGTATTCACGATTATTTCGGTAAAGAACCCGCCGACTGAGTCAGCAACGGAGTTATAATTAAATATAATTTGGGAGCTCATTCTCGTAACCATTTCCTGGCGCCCATATATTTATTAGAAATTCGGAAACAGGTTACAGGAATTTGAGGGCAGCAAGACGGGTATATGAAATGGGTATATTTCAATACATATATATGTGTATATATATATATATATATATATATATATATATATATATATATATATATATATATATATATATATTAGTACATGTGCTTTAAATAAAGGCATATAAAGTTTCTTCAAAACTGAACAGGTTTCTGTTAAAATGACGTCTAATTTCCGCGTTTTCAGAAACGCTCAAACGCCGTTTTCTCTAAAATGGCTTCAAATTTTGTATTCAAACTTTTCTAATGGATAGTTCTAATGTCACTGTTTAATACGTCGTAAAGTTAATTTTAAGGTATTATGTTTAAAAAAATACACAAATTTAATTTCTTTGAAATATCTCTCACGCCGTTAATATGCACATGTCAGCTTGCAATTTCACATTTACATTAACGCTTAAACGCCATTTTCTTGAAAACGGCTCTAAATTTTTCAAAGAAAATTGCTATTTTTAAAGAGGTTTTACTTCTCTTTAATATTTCTACAGGAATATTTCGGTTCTACTATTAAGAAACCTAAAAGTTGAGAAAATTTTCAAATAAAAGTATTTTGAGCGCCGAAAAATGGCAGCTTGCAAGAGGATTTGGCAAGACGGTAAAAACAGTCCACGCCAAGGAAATTAGAAAACCTTACTACGAGAAAGTCTGTGCCCTCTTGTAGATATTATCCTCAGATGTCACATTAAAAAAGCCAAGAATAGTGCCAGAAGTATTTATATGTTTATTTTTCATATTGAAAGTCGATCTGCTCTGAGTCAAACCTGTGCGATTTTGAGAAACATTAATTAATTTTTGGCGATACTTTACATGAAGCCCCTCAGACATTTTGAAAACTTTCTAAAATAATGGCTCCAAATTTTCTTTAAATTTCTTGTAAGAATAGAGTAAAATACACTTATAATGGTGACATTGGTCCGATTTCCACGGTTAACTCGGAAGTTTCGAAAATTTTAACAGTTTGAATTTTTTTTCGGTGTCTTCCTACAACTATAAAATTGAAGACAGACACTTTTCCTTTAAATAAAATTTTTGTCCATAAACAGTTATTTCATTAAGGTCATGTACATTTTTGTTTCATTTTGGTAGTTTTCGTACAATAGTACGCGCAATATTTGCAATTTTGAAAAATAAAAAACAATATTTTATCAAAAACTGTTCCAATTTTTTTCTTTAAATTTTTGGTAGCGGTAGTGCCAAACGTACCTTATACGATGACGTAAACGCCATATTGGTTTATTCTTGTTTGTTTTTTTCAAAAATTACAAAAATGTTTTTTCTTACTTGCCTCTCACGTCGGTAATATTCATATTAGAGGCTATTTATTTGCACTCATATTTATGAGTATATGTACTTCAAATAATGTCAAATAAAGTATCTCAAAAACTCAACAGTTTTCTGTGAAAATGAGCTAAAAGTACCACATTTTCAGAAACGCTCTAACGCTTTAAAAGGAACGACTCCAATTTTTTCTTTAACTTTTTTCAATGGATAGTGCTAATTGCACTGTTTAATATGATGTAACGTTCATAATAGGGTACACTTTTGTATTTTCAAAAATTACACAAATGTAATTTTTTGGAAATATCTCTCACGCCGGTAATGTGCATATTTCCATCGATTTGTATGCATTATTACGTTTGTTAGTGGAAGTGGTTCAAAAGACTTTAGATGAAGTTTTTCGAAAACGAAAGATTCCTATCAGATTTCGCGTTTACAGTAATGCTTAATCGTCATTTTCTTAAAAACGGCTTCAATTTTTTCAATGAAAGTTTCCATTTACGATGAGGTTTAAGACTTTTGTAATGTTCTTGAAATAATATTTTGGTTCTAGTATTAGGATAATGAAAAAATGAGAAAATATCAAAAAATATACTTTGGTCGGCGATAGATGGCAGCTGGCAAGAGGAAGGGGCAAGACTGGAAAGCCAGTCCTACCAAGGAAATTAGAAAACTTTACTTCGAGAAAGTTTGTACCATTCTATAGCACTACTAGTTAGATACTGTTTAACAATGCAGTGCATAAATACTTAAAGACTTAGACATTCAGAAAGTAAATCAAAACTTTATGTTGTAAAGCTATCCAACATAAAAAAGTCTCAAAAAGTAGTACAGTAAACCCTTCTTAACACGAGCTGGCTTAACACGAATTTTGCCGTAACTTCGGTCCCGGCCTGGGATTACGGTAATACGGACATTTATAATATTCCGATAACACGAATTTTAATAACACAAACTCAGATTAGTTCGGTCCGTTGGAATTCGTATTAATTAGGTTTACTGTAGTTATTGGAAAATGTTTTGAGGAGCAAACATTCAAAACGTAACGTGTCTATTTCATTCTTTTCCTATCAAAATGAAAAATATAACACAAATTCTACCCTTTAAAACACCGTCTTTAACTCAAGGAATAGAGTACTATTTAATGTATTGCAAGACATCTCACGTTTTTTTCTGGAAATAAAAGTGTAGGTGCAAACAACCAAAAAAATCAATTTTTGCCAAATGGACATGTCACGTTTTGAATGTTTTCTCCGTTATCGAACTCGATTTTTCGGAGGGTTGCATTTTTAAAGCCCATTTACCGAATTTTGATATTTTTAATACCAAATTATCTTTTTTCCACGTGGAAGTGTTAATAAAGGTCTCCTACATTTACTGGAACTATTTTTTCTGATTACCTTACTTTATTTACTAGAGAACGCGGTAAAAATTGTTTTATGAGAAAAAAAATCTACAAAATAGTAAAAATTTTTTAAAATAGTTATTTCAGTGTATTATGAGTGATATATCTGTAATCTGTAAAAAAATTATAAGCTATTTAATAGCGCCTGAGAATTAGTTTTAAACATTTAACATTGCCAGGAGAGGGAATTCCGTGTCCTCTTAAGTTATTACGAGGTAATGGTTTAGGAACACTATTAATTGAAATAAACGTTCATAATAAGTCATTGATGTAGTACTATTAAATTTCGCCAATCATTGGCATTTCACGTAAACCTCGTTATAACAAATAACTACGAAACAGTTTTAACAAACGTACTAACAAACATACTTTCGTGTTTAATAAAATCATTTAGAATGTATTATATAAGGTGAACGTTTTTCTTGAATTTATGCGGGGACACTATCAGTATTGTTCCACATGGCACGAACTCCGGATACGCTACTGGTTTTACCTAACCTGCGGTAGTAGGAGCAGCGGGATCGGCCTGGGGCACCAGCCGTCCTGGACCTCGCTACGCAACTGATCTACATCTAAAACAGGTTAAATGAAAAGCTCCATTACAATCCTATTGAGTATAACTCGATTGTCTAGCATAATCCGAGATTATGCATTCCCCCCAAATTTTGCATTTTGCACAGAGAAAAGAACATAGGAGATTCGCGAATCAAAGCGTTTCTTTACAAAAGTTGGTTTAGTGCCACTCCGCAATGCATTTGTGTGTTTGAGGATTGAGAAGCAGCAGTGAGGGCAGGGACTCGGACGGGAACGGGAAGTAGTGGTGCAAACCAGCATGTACTTTCTCGCCCGTACTTTCACGCAAAATTACGCGAAAAGTACTCAAATTTTTGACAAATTAAATATTACCTTCTGCTGGTTATTGAGATTGGGTCACAAGAAAGAAAACACGCATTTTACATTGCCGACGTTTCGGCCGTATATTTGGCCTTCATCAGGGCTAGAGAACAGGTAAAATATTTATATACAAAGATATGTACAGTACATCACTTATATCTATAGTTGCAGTTGAACAATTGATTATGAACAGAATAATTTATTATATTTGTTTACCTGTAATGTTCTTAGTAAATAAGTTATACATTCTAAACGTCCTTATTACCTATGTTGTTGTATGTAATGTTGCCTATGTAAACAACATAGGCAATAAGGACGTTTAGAATGTATAACTTATTTACTAAGAACATTACAGGTAAACAAATATAATAAATTATTCTGTTCATAATCAATTGTTCAACTGCAACTATAGATATAAGTGATGTACTGTACATATCTTTGTATATAAATATTTTATCTGTTCTCTAGCCCTGATGAAGGCCAAATATACGGCCGAAACGTCGGCAATGTAAAATGCGTGTTTTCTTTCTTGTGACCCAATCTCAATAACCAGCAGACAGATAATTACATCGGGTCAAGAATCATTGAATATTAAATATTACCTTATTTCAAAACCGATCTTTAAGGAACATATTTTATTAAGGGAAAAATCTCTATCTTCATAATTGTAGTTGTAGGAAGACTCCGAAAAATTTTGCATTTTTGCAATTTTCGAACAATGAGAATTTCCAACGGAAATGAGACCTGCACCATCCGTTTAAACGTCCTTTACGCTATCACGAAAAAGATGGAGCCATTTAAAAAAAAATTGAAAATGTCCCAGGGGCTTCGTATAAAATACTTCCCAAAATTAAAAAAAATATCGGTTTGAAATTCAAGGGGCCGCACCATCAGCCAGATCACTCCGATCACTCGGGATCAATTTGGAGAAAATCGGTTCGGCCGCTAGCATCGTCCACAGACAGACGAGCAGATGGATAGACGGACTGACAGACGTTTTGCCGTCATTCGAATTTTCGGTATCAAGAACCCACAAAACATGGATTCTGGCTATACCACGTATTAGAGGATATTTTCTCTTCTAAATTTAGCAACTGAATTTACACACTTTTTCGTTATCAAGGCTAATACGAATTTTTCTGCCAAAAATTCGCCGTTTTTTTCGCGCAGCATTATACTATAACTTTCTCTCGTAAGCGGTAGCAAGAAAGTAAAAGAACAGTGGCAGGGCGGAGTGTACGGGGAGCGGAACGGGGCGGGACCGAGTGTGTGTGTGTGTGTGTGTGTGTGTGTGTGTGTGTGTGTGTGTGTGTGTGTGTGTGTGTGGAGGGGAGTGGTCTGGGATGTAGCGGGAAAATAAATAAAATCACTTCCAGTTTGTACTATAGATAAAATTCTTTCTTTTCCGTCTTATAAATAGTGGTAATTTCCCGGATAGCTTCGGGTTACTTTATAAAACATCCCTAAAGCTTTTACGTTGGAGTGGCAAAAAATGCCAAAAAGTACAGGGACGCAAGCGGTGCAGAGCAGCTCATAAATCTCCATCGACAAAACGAGCAGCAGCGCCGATTAGTCTGGGCCACGCCCGCGCCCGCGCCTGGGAAAGCCTGCTCATGCTCATATCGGCTAATGCTCTGCGGCAGAAAGACGCTGGTACCCACTTCTCATGCGGAATACTCTCGGGAACCGTGTAAGATTGTGTGCACCATAATGCGACGGAAACGCGAGCATTTATGAATGATGTTATCAGGGGAGGATACAGAACGTTTTCGAGGAAAGAGAGGTACGTTCAGGTCAGACACTCTCCTAAATATTAATGAAATAATATTTATTTTAAATGATAGATTGGCATAAATAATAGGATGTGAAGCGATCACTACACAGTATTTGATTTTAATAAATTGATTACAAAATCATTAAAAACTAAAGGTGCTACAGAATGGCACAGACTTTCTCACAGTAAAGTGTTCTAATTTCCTTGGTGTGGACTGGTACTGTACAGCCTTGTCCCTCCTTCTTGCCTATATAGTGCATGCAATATTGCACGAGAACTACTAAAATTTCCGAAACAATGTACATGTCCTTATTGAAAGAACTATTTATGCACTACAAATTTTACTTGAAGGAAAAATCTGTCTTCAATTTTGTAGTTGTAGGAAGACGCTGAAAAAAAATTCAAACTTTTGCAATTTTCATGAATTCAGAGTTAACCTTGAAAATCGGACTGATGCCACCAGTAAAATGTGGTATAAAGCCAGACCACATTAAGAAAATTAGAAAACTATACTACGAGAAAGAGTGTGCCATTCTGTAGTACCTTTAGTTTATGTATAATGACTAGAGACAGGATTTCAATGCACGATCAAATGCTAAAATATGCATGCAAACATGCACTATCAAATAGCCAAATATGCACGACGCGTGGTATGGACAAATGGACAAAACATGCACAATCCAGTTTTATTTTATTTAAATTTTTAGTTATATTGCCTATTGTAAAAGTAAACAATTAACAAATTTTCTAAACTGTTCTGTGTCAAATTCATACTTTTGTCAGAAAAAAAAAGGTTTTTGAATGCAGAAACTGAGCTTTTAGGTCACAAGACGTAATTGGAGTACTTCAAAGACGAAATCTAAGTCAATGCAAGTTCAAATTCTGTATTTTTTTGATTTTTCACCACAAATATTTTACATTTTACATCGTTCTCGTGCAGTAGTGCATGCAATATTTGCATTTTTTAAAATTACAAAAATAAGATTTTCTCAAAAAGGCTCCACAGTTTTTCTTTAAATTTTAGTAGGGTTAGTGCCAAACGAACCCTATACCATGACATAAACGCCATATTGCTCTATTCTTTTGTTTTTTCAAAAATACATTTCTGATATGTCGCTCGTTTCTCTCTCTCGACCCTTTTAGAATGGGAGGTTCGCAATAAAAAACCTTAACAGTAAATAACATTTTGGTATGTATATCGGGAGTGTGAATTATATATGAGTGGAATTTGGATGACGGTGACGGTTTGACCGACGATGAAGGTTGTTATAAAGAAGAAAGATGTGTCAATTAAAAAATTGTTGTTGTAGGAAGATGGGGCTGTACCTTAACCTTGTGTATTAATCCAAAATTGATTTCTGCATCAACTTGAAAGGAAAGGGAGCCAGGTACATCAACAGATGAACATACTTAGCCAGGTACATCAACAGATCTTAGATCACATAATAGATTTTCTAAATCCTACTTCAAAATCCTATTATTAACTATGTGGGAAAGAGAATGTAACTGAATTTATGGAATCTCAAAAAGGACTGTCCTATACACACAGAAATTATGTGCGCAAAATTATGAAGTCTTCCTTAATATCATCTGTAATCAATGCAACTGAAAACCGTCAATATGAATGAGATCAGCAAATAACATAATTTATGATGAGGATTTGATCAGAGAAGAAACTAGATTGCAGGTCGGGGAATTACTAACATTTTTCCTGCCATGGCATGGAAAGTATTAGACCATCCAATGTGTTCACACTATGATTTGCGTTGTCAAACATGAACTGACAGAATGCTTCATTATTTAGTTTTGAGTATTTAACAGAACGTTTCAAATAATGCAGTTTCAAAATGAGATGAAGTGAATCCAATAGAAAACAAGATATCAATAACGAGCTTTGATCCACACTCCTTGTATATATATGCGCTAACCATGAAAAAAAGGGAAGAGAGAAAAGACTTGTCTTACTGCCGATACGACGCCATGTCCCAACAATATTCATTACTTACTTTCATGAGTTAAATGCACCGTTCTTGAGTTTTAAAATCTCTGACTCAAACAATACAGGCAACGTATCTGGTACGACCGATACTTTATGTACGAAATTGTCAACTGGTTGGTATTCTTTTATTTGATGCACTTGCAAATCGTTTTGCTGACGTTTTAAAGACTCTGAGACGTGCATCATATTATATTTCTTGTTTCTATATCAGCAGCCATTTAATATTTTGGAGATATTTAATATTTCGATGTTCTGTTTGCTGTCTGTTATCAGTATGTCTTTTACATACATTTGAAGGAGGCACGATTATGCTGTGAGGTTATCGGGTCGGTAAACTCTCTGTATTTGCCCATCAAATCATCAATAAGAAAGTGGTATTCATCAGAAATTGCTTTAAGATAAGAATATATGAGCTGCATGGTCTCGTTAACGTAGTGGATTGGCGAAATACTTTTGTTTTCTTTTTCTTCTTCTTCTTCTTCTTCTTCTTATTATTATTATTATTATTAATAATATTATTATCGGGCTGCACAATTTCTTTTGTGAGGAACATTGTGCCCGACATTTTTATTTGCATAAGGCAGTCTTTTTGCGATTGTGGATAATAATAATAATAATAATAATAATAATAATAATAATAAGAAGAAGAAGAAGAAGAAACGAACGCCATTTTACTCTAAAGAAATGCTTTTGATGTAAGGAAATCTGTTACTTTTACCAGAATTTTCAAACGTGAGTGTAACCTCAGTAACTATCAAAAGCATAAGTATTTAATCTCTTTTTATTTATAATGACCTTAAAAGTTCACAAATACTGCGTTAGAGAGACTATTAGTAGTTTTGGGCAAATTCAGAATAAAAAAAATCGGTGAAATTTTAAAATCTAGTAGCTTTGTTACTGTTTGCTTGAGAAAAATAATTTATGAAGAAAATGTTTAGAGAATTTTATGACATTTAAAATTGTACATAAGTATTGTTGCGTTAAGATCGACTATTAAAAAGTTATTACGCAAAAACCAAAATATGCCGGAAATGATTTTGGTTTTTTGGCTATGAAAACGTTTCCCGAAGTATTTCCAGGTGGAAAACTTAGGGTTTTCTGACTAATAACAATATACAAATTTTTCCGCGCCTTTTTCAAGGCAAAATTACTTATCGACAGCACTAAAAGTAAAAGTTTAGACATTGCATTCTACACATAGGGATAAAGAACCATAATTTATGAATTACACTGCCATCCTGCGGCGAATCTTTAAACTAAAATCCCAACATCTAGATACATATATGGGGCGTCGAAATACAGTAAAATCTCAATTTCATCAGAAATGTGGCATAGAATGTTATTGCCCCAAGGTATTCATATATAAAACAAAACTCTGGAGTTAGTCGACGAACTCCCCCCTCAAAGGTAGGCGACTTATTCTTTCATTAATCGGATCCGGCATCTAGTCCTAAAAGAGCCGTTTTGGTAAATTTTGATAGGAGCTTCATCTTTTTGGTATTTAAGTTTAGTGACGTAAATCTAAAAAGCAAAGCTCCTGTGTGGGTAAGTTTGGGAGACATTAGTAGAAAAGATGAATCGTAAAGGAGACTGAGGTTAAGTCCACAGTTTGAGCGTCACGGTTGTTTTGCGAACTATTTACCTAATTTTGCTAATTCTGATACAATCTAATTTTAATCGTGCAACAGTGGGATAAAACAAACGATTGCTCGAAATTGTTCATTGTTAATTTGGATTTCTTAAAAAATGTCAACCCAATACAAGTAGTCAGGGAATTTAGTTTTAATGAATTTATGAAGTTTTAGTTGATAATTGGTATTCCTAATGAAACGAAAGTTGTTAGAAGTAAATAGCCGTTAAAACGAAATAAGATATGAAAATTGAAAATATTCATTTTTGGTCTCCGACTGAACGAGAAATGCATTTGTAGATACCTTCGTTATACATTTCTACAATTTCAGTACATTCATAGCATTATTAATTATTTTCATATCATAATTGTTTCTCAAAAGTTCCACTCTGATTATAAAAGTGGTCAGTGAACCTGGATACACTTTCAGAAAAGAGAGAAAACCTTTACGGCAGCAGCTTGGAAGTGAACTGACGAAGCGTTCGGGCGAGGAAGAGATTCCGGCGCCACATATCCACACCAGCAGACACTTTGAAGGCGCGCCTCACTGCGTGATACGCTCTCTTCCATGACCTGACCAACACCCTGGACCAATTAGGAAGAAAAGACTTTTTGGGATTATGTTCTTCCACAGATCCGAGAATTGCCAACACGTTCTGTTACATCTCAAGGAGAAGGAAAATTGTGGGTTTGAATGAGTTTCTCTGGCCTCAATGTGCCCAGAATTCCGAGATGTTCCCTTTTACAAATTGAAAACATACAGGGATACACATATTCTAATGGGGACACACAACAACGTGGGGTGATTACAATCCTGGGTCCCCTTATCCACCTTTCAGTCAACTTTTGAAATTTAATTTGGGGCAATTGCAGGATATATCGACTAGGACTCGCGGGGATTTTCGGGGGAATTTTTTTTACATCTTTCAATATTTTAGCTGCTTTTTGGCCGGTATTTGGATTTTTTGCTCAATTTTAGAAGTTTCTATGGGAGGGAGGATCGAGTTTAAAATTGACCAATTTTCAAAGGTAGAATAGAATGTCTCATCTTGTTTTAATCTGAATTCGTCTGTTACGCTTTAGGTACACTTCGTAACATTTTCAGTTTTTTAAAGATTAAGAATTGTGCGTATATTTCATTCCACGTTTTTGTGTAATACATGTAACATGATTTTATAAAACAATGACATGTCAAAACGCGCGCAATGTAATAAGGTCATTATTGAAATAATAAAATATATAAAATTCATTCAAAATGAACAATTATTTTGTTATTTTGGACAATTATCTTCCAGTTTTTCCAAATTTAAAAAGTAAGTTGTAAATAAAAACACAATTTTAATTATTGAAAAGTGGGTACTCAACGAGTTCATGACTACAACGCATCTTGTGTTTACTTTTACAAGTAAGAAAAGAGTCCAAAATTTTCAATATTTTTTTTGTCAGTTTTCGCTCCGCTCTAGAAGTGGTTCGTCCACCAGTGTCGACGCAGACCTCGGTGTTTTGTGTTCGTCTATGTGGTGAAGTGTCTTTCCCTATTACAGTACTTATTGATGTTGAGTGTTCGTGAAGTGTTTCTTCGCTCTAAAACAATCAACACCGAATACCCGACATGCCCTGGCCTCGGCCAGAGCATTGCAGATTCTTTGCCGGTGGTGAACGGCAACGCTGGGTTCTTGGAATTGCCGTTCACCGGTCAATTCAACATGTCTTTTCAACTCCCGATCCCTCATAACAAATGGAAAGTTAATCGAGCGGTCAAGGAAACCCGGCGGCCTGAGATACTGTGGCGTCATACAGGGTGTAATAAACACACAGACGAGAGTGGGTTGTACTCACAGCTGATTTATTACCAACTTCGACCGTGGTCACAAAACAATCAAAGCACTGTAGTACAATTAACAAACTAAATTGACCCCACTACAAGAAATGATATTTGAACGGCTACCACACCGCTACCCCATACTAACGTGCGCTGTGCGTAGCCCCACTCGCCCTGAGACCGAGTTACATGTCTCCTTCGTCACGACCTACGGCCGGCTTCTTGCGCCGCGTGCCCAAAGCACCACCTGCAACGACCTAACACCTCGCAGCCAGGAACACAAAGAAGAACGTCTATTGTTCGCTCGGCCCTTAAATAGCCCCCTAGCGACGCTGCCCGCCGCCTCCATTGCCTTATCCAAGCGACGCGCACACCGGGAAAAACCTAGTGCGTCATAGCTTGCTATTGTCCGAGCCTGGAGCCTGCCACCTGCTCATGCTGTTGGTAGCGTCATGACGCTACAAACTCCTATATACCCCCCCAGGAATTTTTTCGCAGTTGCCAACAACACAGAACAAAATTCCCCAAAGTTAATGCCCTAGGCCAGTTGGCTCACATTTTAAACAACTGCGCCTAACCTAACTAATTACATCAAATACATTGTCTTTTCCAACCCTACTAACCTACTTTTCTATTGCTTATATCAGCTGAATAACTACAATAACACCAAACTACACTCATCTACTACCTCTACTCTCTACTCAATTTCCTAACGCTATGATGTGGTAGCCAAGATTTTTTTCTTCTCCCTTCCAAAATATTACAAAAACAAATCCACCAGATACCCTTCCAAAAAATATCACAAAAAACAAATCCACCATATAACCCTTTCAAAACATTCCATAAACAAATCTGCAATATACCTTTTCGCCAAATTTACAAACATGCACACTTTGACTTGCGTCACATCACGAACTATATACAGTTTTCAATTCTTCTGTGAGTCTCTATCCATTACACATAAATAACTTACTAATTGCTTTACACATTCAGATTTTAATAATATACAATTTCTTTTTATCTTCTGCGTGAATATAATTATGCAAAAGTTCATAAATTATTGATTTCCTGCCAGTCCGTCTTGCTTCACTTCTTTTCACTTCCTCACACAACAACACACTATGTCACAGATGCTGTCTCGTGTTTTTGATCAAGAGACACTTGCTTTACAGCAACAGTTTCACATTTGTGAACTGTGTCGGCACTTGCTTGTCGCGCACTCACATCACACGCGTTGCCGAGGGACATACGTCTCTCTGCAAAGCCCGACTCTGCCTGGAGCTGATTCTCGTACATACGGCTAAGAATGTCAGCGTTCACATTCTGACTACCCTTCCGATGTTTAATCTTAATATTCAGATGCTGAATTGCCAATGACCATCGCATCAATCTGGGATTATTCCCGGAACATTGTTGCAACCAAACCAGAGGATTATGGTCGGTTTCTACCTTTAGGCAAACATTCCCATCTAAATAATGTTTTAATCGTTGTAGCCCCCAAATAATCGACGCACACTGTTTCTCTGTCACGCAATATTTCATCTCTGAAGGAGAAAACTTCTTGCTAAGAAATAGCACGGGATTTTCATTCCCTTCCTCATCTAACTGCGAGAGTACAATCCCCGCCCCTCTGACGCGTCGCACTGCATTAAAAATTCCCTGCTGAAATCAGGCGCATGAATGACCGGTTCACCGCACAGAGCTTCCCGCAGTTCTATAAATGCCTTTTCACACACTTGCGACCATGCTATTTTCCCTTGTCGTGTACTTCCCCTTAATAAATCTGTGAGAGGCGCAGCCTTCTCCGAAAATCTCGGCACAAAACGCCTGTAATATGAAATTAATCCTAGAAATTTCCTAATTTCTTTTTTTGTATTCGGTCTCGGATATTCCTTAATCGCGCGTACTTTTACCTCGTTCGGCTTCATAAGACCACTGCCAATTTCGTAGCCCAGAAACATTACGGTTCCGCGAGCAAACTTGCATTTCGCCGGCTGAACGTGAAGTTTCGCCTCCCTTAGTATTTGAAATACTGTGCGTAAATGACGCAGATGATCCGACCAATCGTTACTAAAGATTGCGATATCATCCATATAAGGAATAGCAAATTCCGAACAATCCTTAAGTAATGCCGCCATTAATTTACTACACACATAAGGTGCATTCTTAATCCCAAAAGGCATACGTAATGGTTTGTAACTTCCGAAATTTGTGCAAAAAGTGGCATATCTCTGCGCCCTTTCTGTCATCCTAACTTGCCAAAATCCTTTGCTCAAATCACAAGTGGATATTATTTTCGCAGCTGCTACCGTTTCAATTCTCTCGTCTAAACTAGGCAGTGGAAAATATTCAGTTTTAATAATGTTATTCAACCTGCGATAATCAATACATGGCCTGGGTTTCTTGCCAGGAGCCTCTACTAAAATCATGGGCGATGCGAAATCAGAATCCGAGCTTTCAATGATTCCGTCCTTTAACATTTTAGCAATCTCCTCTTGTAGAATCTTACTTTGTCTCATAGACGTGCGATAAGGCGCACTCCTAACCTTCGCCGTATTGTCAATCAGTTCGATATCCATTTCTACTTTCTCGGTCAACCCTGGCTTATCAGAAAAGATATCCCTGAATTCCACAATTAATGCTTTTAATTTCTCATGCATTTCCGGTGCAACATCTGTACCTACCAGCATTGACTCAACCTCGAAATCGCCCGCTTCTAGCTTTAGCGCATATTTATCAATCACGTCATCAGTTGCCTCCTCTTCATTCCTACTCTCCGCAACAAAATTTACATATTCCGTCCTTTGATGATACGGTTTCATCATATTTACGTGATAAACCTTCCCGGAACTCTTATTAGGTAATCTTACAACATAATTTACATCTGAAACCTTTTCTGTGACTTCCCCCGGTCCCATCCACTGAACTGACAGTTTTTTGTTCTATTAGGAGCAAAGATCAATACTTTGTCTCCCACACTAAAATTTCTTACAACTGCCTTCTTGTCATACGCAACCTTTCTTTTCTGCTGCTCGCCCTCTAATCTTTGATGCGCAGTTTCCCTAATATGCTTCAGCCTATTCATGAGTTCAAACACATACTCAGTCACAGAATTACTCTCTGATTCATTTTCGACAATATTTTCATACAAAAGTGTCACAGGTGTCCTCACATTTTTCCCAAATACTAACTCTGCCGGCGTATACCCTAAAGACTCGTGAACCGACGTTCTCATGGCAAACAATATTGCCGGAAGGTTCGTCTCCCAGTCACCTCCTGCCTCTAAACATAGAACCTTGAATAATCTATTCATCGTCCGGTGTATTCTCTCTACCGAGTTACTTTGCGGGTGATACGGCGTGCTATGAACTAGTCGAATTCCAAATTTCTCTGCGAATTCTACCATCAAGTTGCTCGTAAAACATGTTCCCTGATCCGTTTGAATTTCCTGCGGAAATCCGGTCCTGCTAAACAATTCTAATAAAGCCTCTATGATAGTGGTCGTCTGCAAATCCTTTATAGGAATGGCCTCGGGGTACCGTGAAGCTACACAAATTGCAGTTAAAATGTGTTTCGCCCCAGAACTACTTTGCGTAAACGGCCCTACAGTATCAATGTTTAATTTGGAGAACACTTCACTAATTGTAGGCACAATAACTAAAGGTGCTTTCCTCTTATCCCCACCATGACCTACTATCTGGCAACTGTTGCAAGTTTTAACAAATTTCTCCATTTCCTGGAAACAGTTCGGCCAGTAGAAATATCGCGACATACATGCTTTTGCCTTCGAGCTACCTAAATGACTCGAGGCCGTTTCGTGACAAACCTTTAAGATTTCTCCGCGATAAACCTTAGGCACAACTAACATTTCGAAAGTTTCTCCCTTCTTACTTTGCCGATTCTTGAAGAGAATATCATTTTTAACAAAATAAGAATCTTTTCCTAAAGCTTGATTTACGGTTTTATGTGCCTCATAAATCTGCCTGATCTCCTCGTCTTCTTGCTGCGCCGTACGAAATTGCTCCGCGTCTACTCGCAACAAATTCTTGATTTCACCCGAGAGTTCAACTTCACTTTCGCTCCCGGCACATATCGCCCCTGTGTCTTCCTCTACCTCCACAATACTTTCACTCACCTCCGTCTCCACCGGCTGTACGACCGATTCTACAGAATTTCCCGGCCCCACCTGATCTGCCTTTGCCGCACTAGCGCGAGTAACCACTAAATTAATTTCTTGCGGTTCTACAAAGCCCTCTTTAACCTCTTGTAATAATAACATGGTTCGATTGCTGAGAATGTAATAAGGTAATTCGCATTCTTCAGGTACCACAGCAGCCCGCGTAACTACACGCCCGCTCGGTATTTCTAGAACGATCTGCGCCACACGTAAGTTCTTGGGAAATTTATCTAAGGGTTGACTAATCCAAATTGATTCTCCAGTTAAATCTGCTGCATCAATTAAATTTTCACCCACTAAATCGAAACTAGCCCCAGTATCACGAAGAATCAAGGAGTTCCGTCCGTTAATTTTTCCGACGAATGTATGTTCTCGAAACAATTCGCTCGCTTCCGGCTCACACACATGATTCGCAGCTTCGGTCTTTTTATTAGGACACTGCCTAGCCAAATGTTGTGGTGACTGGCATACAAAACATTTCCTAACAAACCGCTTCTCGAATTCAGGCCGCGCCGCAACCTTGTCCTTCTCGCTCGTACTTGGAATTACCTTCCCCGGCCCTGCTGCGCCCTTTGTTTCTACCGGCTCTTTCTGTTTGGACTGAAAAGGTCCTGACTTCCTCCACCCTTGCCTGTGATTTTCATACGCGTCTAATTTCTTCGCAAAATCTAAAGGATTGATAAATTCCGCCCACGAATCAACAAAATGATCGCGCATTTCCCATGAAACCTTCCGCTTCATCTGATCCGTAACTATCAGATTTAATAGCTCCTCAAACGTGTTTACACTTAATCCGGACACCCATTCTCTCGCGTAATTTAATAATTCTCGAGCAAATATACCCCACGTGGAATTATTACCTTTGCTGTGTTTAACAAACAGTTGACGAAATTTTTCCGCATCAAATCTATATAACTCCAATAATTTTGATTTTAAAGTTGCATAAGTCCATTCGTCCTCCTGTTCATCTAACGTAATCCAATTATTCACATTATACGGCAACAATCCAATTATATGAACAGCCCATTCGCTTTCGGGTACCTTCAGCTGTCTGCACTGACTTTCAAAGGCACTTAAATATGTCGTGATATCATCCTGCTCACCACGAAATCGACCTATAATCTGCCCTACTTTAATACTTTCCCGATGCGATTCAACTCGTGCCTCGCCACGTGCTTCCGCGCTCCCTCCTACGCTTGCTCTTACAGCATCCCTTTCGATTCTCAATCGTTCTAATTCCCTATCTTTCTCCCGTTCTACCCTCTCGCCTTCTCTCTTCCGCCTTCTCTTCCTCGATATCCTGGCGATGTTGTTCGCCCAAACCCTCAATAAACTCCTGCTCATAATCCTCATGGCTGATTATCAACTCTTTTAATTTAATCACGGTTTCCGTCCCGTTTAATACAATACCCAAATCATTAGCAATTCTGATCATCCCTTCTTTTTTAAATCTAGTTAAGTACGCCATAGCTCCAACCAGTGCCGTGCCTCACAGAAAAACGTACTTACCCCGTGCGTTGTCTGCCGGCTGCCTCTCTCGTTCTGGTGCTCGTGCGTAGTCCTCGTGCGTGCTCGTACCGGTCCCGTACGACTTCCTTCCTTCCTTCCTTCTACTTCTTTCTTGAAGCGTCGCTCCGCCCGCAGTATTTTAATCACTCCGAGTTGCTATCGGTTGCTATTTACTGTTACACCGGTCCTAACAACTCTTCTAAAATACCGCACCACGTGATGCTAGGTAAAGCATACACGCTTGCATTACCTCGGCCCCGCTACTCGGTACCTACAACACTACTTTTGGCTTGCTCGAGCCCTACCGCTGATATTCCTGGTTTAATTATCACGGCCTAAACCAATGCCTACTGCAACAACGCCCACCAATTTAATCTTGGCCTACAGCGATGCCTACTGGGTTCACTTGATCTGCTGCCACCATTTTACTCACGGCCTACAGCAATGCTTACCGGGTTCTCGTTAACCGCTGATACCATTTTAATCACGGCCTACAGCGATGCTTACCGGGTTCTTGTTATCCGCTGCCACCATTTTAATCACGGCCTACAGCGATGCTTACCGGGTTCTTGTTATCCGCTGCCACCATTTTAATCACGGCCTACAGCGATGCTTACCGGGTTCTTGTTATCCGCTGCCACCATTTTAATCACGGTCTACAGCGATGCTTACCGGGTTCTTGTTATCCGCTGCCACCATTTTAATCACTCCTTCGTCTGTGGCGTCATACAGGGTGTAATAAACACACAGACGAGAGTGGGTTGTACTCACAGCTGATTTATTACCAACTTCGACCGTGGTCACAAAACAATCAAAGCACTGTAGTACAATTAACAAACTAAATTGACCCCACTACAAGAAATGATATTTGAACGGCTACCACACCGCTACCCCATACTAACGTGCGCTGTGCGTAGCCCCACTCGCCCTGAGACCGAGTTACATGTCTCCTTCGTCACGACCTACGGCCGGCTTCTTGCGCCGCGTGCCCAAAGCACCACCTGCAACGACCTAACACCTCGCAGCCAGGAACACAAAGAAGAACGTCTATTGTTCGCTCGGCCCTTAAATAGCCCCCTAGCGACGCTGCCCGCCGCCTCCATTGCCTTATCCAAGCGACGCGCACACCGGGAAAAACCTAGTGCGTCATAGCTTGCTATTGTCCGAGCCTGGAGCCTGCCACCTGCTCATGCTGTTGGTAGCGTCATGACGCTACAATACGCTCTCAGTGGACGAAACGCAACCATCAAAGGTATCGTAACCCAAATGGCGCCCCCCACCAGTGGTTTGCGCAGACGACTAGCTGGCGCTAGCGACGTCGTTAACTTAAAAAATTCAACAGAGACCAAACGTTTCGCCTCAGTTACCCCAAATAATAACGTAATGGAGGGGAAAATATATGAAAATAGCTACAACATAGAAAGTATGAACAGATTTGATGCTCTCTGATCCAACAAAGACGACAATGCTTTTGAATCACCAATGACTACACCACATATTTTCATTCATAATGTCGATCATTACAAAATATTAATTACGGACCTAAAAAGTGAAACTAACAATTTTACTGCCCAAATCATTAACAAAACTGTAAAAATTAAAAACCGTAATTTTCGAGGACTTTTAGAAGTATAATTCGTTTTGTAAAAAAGAAACGCATAGATAATAACTCGTTTCAAGGTCCAACGACAATTTCCAAAGCAGTAGTCATCAGAGGTGTACCCATCTATTACAGTAAGGACGAAATAACAAATGAACACGTTGCCCTTGATTATCCAGTATTAAAAATTTGTTTATTTTATTTATTTTATGTCAAAAACAGTGTTATTTATTTTATGTCAAAAATTGTGTTCGATGTGCTCCGGAGAGAAATTAATTCTGTGCACGTTTTCATTATTCTGTGATCCCCGCCCTAAGCCATAGAAGAGTTAAATTTTGAATACAGAAAAAAAACTAGAGGTGCTACACAACGGCAATATTGCGTTTATGTCATCATATAGAGTACATTCGGCACTACCACAACCAAATACTTAAAGAACAAATTTGGAGCGGTTTATGATAAAAACTTGTTTTTGTTATTTTTTTAAATTGCAAATATTGTACACTATTGCACGAGAACTACTGAAATTTTCAAAAAAATCTGCATGACGATGAAAGAACTATTTATGAGCAGCTAATTTCATTTGAAGGAGAAATCTCTATCGTCAAATTTATAGTTGTAAGAAGACACTGATAAAATTCAAACTTTTGCAATTTTTGAAAATTCAGAGTTAACCGTGAAAATGGTACATATGCACCTTGATAAGCGTATTTTACTCTATTCTTTCAATAAATTTAAAGAAAAAATTTGGAGCCTTTTTTGAGAAAATCTTGTTTTTGTAATTTTTCTAAATTGCAAATATTTCACGCCATATTGCGCGAAGACAAGAAACATTTTCAAAAAAATACATGACTTTATTAACAGAATTAATTATAAGCAACAAACTTCATTTGAAGAAAAAATCTGTATATTTAATTTTGAAGTTTATGCCGAAAAAAATCCAAACTTTTGCAGTTATTGAAAATTCAGAGTTAACCGTAAAAATTGAACCTATGCCATATTTATAAGTCTGTTTTACTCTATTCCTACAAGAAATTTAAACAAACAATTTGGAACCGTTTTTGAGAAAATTTTGAAAATGTCCGGGGGCTTCATGTTAAGTACCCCCAAATGTTTAGGAATGTTTTTCAAACTCTCAAGGATTCAACTAGAGCCAGATCGACCGAGGTTTCTGCAATTTGGAAAAGATCGTACGAGGCCCTAGGACGTGTGTTCGTAGACGGACGGGCGGACATGTTGAAAACAAAAAACATTTTTTCGGTAGCAGGGGACCCCAACACATGTATTTCCGTTAAAATCTCAAATCGATTTTTCGTAGCATTACATAATTTTTGCTTGTTTATCAGCACATAAAGATATATTTGGTAATGATATCGCTGATCTCGAAGTTAAATAATCCACAACAAATGCGCACCAAAACTATCCATCCGAAACAGAGTTCAAGATATTTCGAAATACTTTAGGAATAAATTAAATATACAATAGTACGACTCATGGCTAAACGAAAAATGCAGCAAAATTCATAAAAGTATAGCTAATTTCTTTGGACTTGTCGCAAACCCCTCTATTAATCGTTATGATGATTTTTTGTCAAAAATTCAATCAAACCATTCTAAATTCTCTCATAAATTTTTAATTGAAAAAGTTCCGCAACGTATCACCATCTGCAATACAATTCTATCGATAAAGCACATCTTTCTGGAATGCCCCATACACATCGAAGAGAGAAAAAAAGTGCGTAGGAAATGAACATTTCAATGCCATCTTATCATCGCCAAGTTACCAAGAAAAAGTGTTACAATTTTGTAAAACTATCGATATTTTCTCGGAACTGTAATTGCATTCTATTACTGTACTAGTCGCTCATGACCTTTGTAGCTTTTGCGACTTAAAATAATAATAATTTAAAAAAATCTCGCTAACAGTAAAAAATAAACTTTCAAAATTACATTCATTGCCATACCACAAATTTTCATTAGAAATAAAAACATCACACTCCGTTTATAATTCTATTGGAAGATATACGCTGTACGCCTCCCTCATACGGGACAGTGCTGCCAAATTGATTGCTTTAAAACACTACAAACAATTCAAAATAATCTCTTCAGAGAATTTTAAAAGCCCCTTGGTATATCTCCAACGATGAAATATACAATAAATTAAATATTCTCTATCTACAACACTATAAAAAACAATAGCGTTAGCATTCTTTAAAAAAATACAATTTTACCATTATCCACGCCCTTTCATTTAGAAACCACCACAAATACAACCAAAATCAAATCCAAAGTCCCCAAAGATAATTTTTGGTCACTTTAATGTAACTAAAAGAAAAATAAATAAGAAAATAACTTTCCACAAACAATTGAAGAAAAACACTGAATTGTAACTTACTTTTAACAATTACATCTAGAAGGTGTCTTATGAGGTTTCCTCAAACAGAGCGAAAATAATTTATTATAATATTCCCATATATTAAGTGTAAAGCATCTCAGTGCTGATCTTGGAATAAATAAATAATACAACCAGTGGTGCTAAAACAGCTCATACTTTCTCGCCTCTTAGTAACGTTTTTTTGTTATTTTCATAAAGATTACAATCTAGTCTTAGAGACTAATAAACAATCAACGCGTCAACTAATGAGGTCATTAGTCCCGTGAGTGTAGTGCTTGTTATTCATCTGAAGGTGGCGGTAATCTCCCCCCACTGGATGGCGAGATTCGGCCGAGACCTACCGTTGACTAGCAGCGTTTTCCCCAACCAGGTATCTCCCACCAACGGGGCACCAGCCGGGACAAGTTCTAAGTTCCCGACAGGTCTCCCGGCACGTGTGGTAGTGTGGTGCATGTTACTGTAAGTGTGTGTATAAAAGGTGAGGATAGGACAAGGAAGAGAAAGGACAGATCGCGCGCGGTCCGTGGCCCGTTTGTTAGGGTACTGCTCCGGCATTCGCCTGGTGTTGATCGGAGAAACCACGGAAAACTACCGATCAGAGCAGCCGGCCGCTGGAATTCTCCTCCAGACAGCGACTGAATTCGACCTAGCTGAAAAGCTAGTGATAGGGTAAATGAGCTGGACAGGAACAAGGAAGAATGCAAAAGACAGCACAAGGAAGCATGCGTTTTACTACAAGTCTTTCAGATGGGCTGAAGCGAGAGGGCGTGGTGAGAATGAAGGTGGACGAAGAAACAGAGGACAAGAAGGGCTCCGATAAAGAGAGAAGGCAGGGAGGGAGCGGAGAGACAGCTTGCTCTCGGCGCCCGCCCGCAGCGCCCTTCGCCACGCGCGTTCCACTTTCAGATTGCTCTCTTGAAACAGCGCACACGACATGTTTTGTTACGTGCTCCCAACAAGGCTGGAAAGTTTTCAATTGGAGCACTAGCACGACGTTTATCGAAATACATCCGGATACCGTGCTATTCTTTACCCTCATTTCTAATCTCAAAGCGAGCGGAACATTTATTAGAGAAAACAGGCGTTAGATTGCGGTGAATAATAAAATTCCCCGAGATTTGGGACCTACTAGGGGAGGAATGTATACTTTACTACATGACTGCTGAAACATTTATGCAGTTATAACTTGAGAATTCTTCAAAACTGTATTTAACATATGAAATAGTGTACGATTTAAAGAAGAATGTGAATAAAGAGGCGAGCGGACATACTAGTACCGGACGATTGCAAAGTTTACGTTTACAACTAAATGCAATTCTATAATGTACTCGGACATAATCTTGACATTCAATGTATGCGGAACAACCATCTTTCAAACGTGCATGTCAGGAATGTGTCGTGTTTAAGTTTCTGTATATTCATTAGTGAAGAGTGTTACAGCAATTTCTTTTCAGAAATATCATTCATTAACAAGTGTAAACTATTGGCGTTGGTTGCCCTTCTCAGAAACTACATCGACTGGTACCTTTAAGCGGTTGAGAAATCACTCAAGATCGAAAGGAAAGGGTAAATAATGGCGTTATAAATGGTGTCCTCCAGAAGTAGAAATGCTAATGATGTTGTACTGATGGAGAAAGGATAGGGAGAAATTAATGAACCGCAAAAAGGATAAATGTTGAAGGATGAAAACGAGGACTAGACCTCTGTTTTCATTTTTTGTTTCCTGGAGGATAATGTTCTTTCTTCTGAATTTATTTAGGTTGTTAAATATTATTATTATTAGTCCGGTACCTTGTTTTTCAAAGGTACATGACTAATAAAAACGATACCCAATTTAAGGTGTGCCAAAATAGCGGAAACCAATCCATACGGCTAGGAATCCTACGACGTGAGTGGGAGTAGATGAGCCAATGAGGAAAAGAGAACGTAGAGAGGTAAGGATGAGGTGTTCGTTTCCTATTGTTATCGACAGTAAAACAGCTCGGTAGTCCTTCAGGCGTATTTGATTTACTGATATTTTAGGTATTACACCGCTGTCGTCCGTATAATTAAATTGAAAATAAAAATGCAAATATCGAGGGAAATTACTCAATTTATGATAATCACTAAATTACGAAAATTGGCCAAAAAAAATCATGCCAAAAGATTTAGCATGCTTATTTCTCGTATACGTTCAGTGTATGGCGCAGAACGTTATGTAATACTGCAGCAAAAATGCCTGTTTTTTTTTTAGAAATGAGAAGCAAGTATTGTACCTGTTACCGTAAAAGTGAGTTTTGCGTACTTCTATATTTGATAAATTACTTTCTCTAAACCCGTTTTGAGGTTCCTTGATGCCGAAAAATTTGCACGGAAAAATGTTATGTTGAGGTAGACGAGTAGCTTGAACTTCACATAAAGCTCACAAAACTTTTAAAATTTTTTCAAAAATTGCTTTATTTTCCCCCTTAAATTTCTTGCTAGAATAATGTAAAATACACTGAATAACATAACTTCAACGCTATTTTAATGTAACCTTTGAATTTTTCAAAAATGACATTAATGTAGTTTTTAAAATATGTCTTACGTCGTTAATACACATCTTTTTACAAATTATTGCATTTATAAGTAGATATGCTTGAAATGATGCAGTGAATATTTGTATAAAACCGATTTTACTTTTCTTTAATGTTTTTAAAGTCATATTTCTGTTCTACTATTAGGGGATCAAAAAATTGAGAAAAGGTGGATAAAATATATGCTTTTCGTTAAATACATTATTAAACATTGATTTTGAATAATAAGATTTCAAAATAAATATTAGGCCTAGAGGAAAATAAACCAACCATTCAGTTAACTGATACTCACTACAAATATTAGATTCTGCACTATTTCTCCAGATTTTTTCCTTAGCAAGTGCCATGTTGATATACACAGTCCAGGCACATTAATGTGGCCATCCATGAAAATCCTGAATAACCCCTTTTTGCAGCGCTGATCGCTTCGAAAGATGCAGGAAGAGAATCAATTAGGTACTGGATGATACGGACAAGTATATGGAGTCATGCCGACTCCAGTGCCGTGGCCAGCTGCGCAAGGTTCCTCGTTTGCGGATCTATGGCGCGAACAGCTCGGTCGATATGGTCTCACAGATTCTCAATTGGGTTTAAATCGGGGACGTTTGGGGCCAGAATACTGTTAATCCATTTCCGTCAACGAGGTATCTCCCATCAGCGGGTCACCGCTCTAGCCGGGACAAGCTCCAAGCTCCCGACCGGTCTCCCGACATGTGTGTTAGTGTAATGCATGTCAGTGTGTGTGTAAGAAAGGGGTGAGGATAGGACAAGGAAAAAGAAGGAAAGATCGCGCGTGGGCCGTGGCCCGTTGGTTAGGGTACTACCCCAGCAATCGCCTGGTGTTGATCGTAGAAACCGCGGATTACTACCGATCAGAGCAGCCGGCTGCTAGAATTCTCCAGACGGCGACTGAATTCGACCTAGCTATCTAGCTAGTATCGAAAATCCTGTCACCGTCGGGACTGGAACATAGGATCTCCCGGTCAGAGTCACTGCAGTGACATCAGTTGATGCTCTGAGCCACCTCTTCCGTGCCCAGAATGACGAGATCTTCAGGAAATGCCACGAAAACATTCCCCACAACAGTACGCCCCCCTGCCGTCTGGATCCGTCGGACGATTATTGCCGTGTTCATGCGTTTAGATGTTTTGCGCTGTTTACGCCAACAACCATCTGTCCAATGAAACAGAACATCTGATTCATCTGCAGAGGCCATATGTCGCCACTAAGTGGACGTCCAGTTGCGGTATTGGCGTGCCAATTCTAGCCTTCGTCGCCGATGAACAGCAGTAAGCATGAGTGTATGAATCAGGCGCCTACTGCGGAAGTACGTACGCGGCAACTCTCGCTGAACGGTTATTGAGGAAACCCTTTTGGTAGCCCCTTGGTTCATCTGGACGGGCAGTTGCATATCTATTCTCCTGTACACCTCTCCGCAGTCGTGGTTCTCCCCTGTCATCTCTGGCCCGTGGTGCGCCACAGCAGCCTCGGCGCTGGTTTTGGATATTGTCATGCCCGGAGTACTTTAACCACGGCAGCACGCGAACGCTTTACATATTTTGCCGTCTTGGAAATGCTTCCGCTTTGATCATGAAAGCCAACGATCATCACGTTTTGGATGTCCGGTAAATCGCTACATTTCTGAATTGCGAGAACTCGTGCACTGGTTTCCACTTCCACCCGACCCTACTTATCCTCCACTGTTGCTGTCTCCTCACGCTACTTACCCTCCACTGTTGCCCCACCCTTGCTGTCACCTGTCGTCCGTGAGAGGTTATGGCACGTTTACGTCGGACATAGGCAATGGTCACATTAATGTCAATGAACTGTGTATTTTATTACTACAGAAAGTTTGTTCGCATTGTTGCTGTAGAAACGAATGGTGTCGAAGTCATTCAGGTCCGTACATTCAACGTTACAAATCACATTGAAGTCTGGCTAATAAAAAGGTCCGTTTTAGATACATCATTAGTTTTATAAAATTGTATTACTTAACCGTAACATTTTTACAATTAGAACTGTCAAGTAATTCGGCTTCTTGAGACATGGACTCGGGGAAGAGGAGCCATGAGGCTATGGTTTTAAAAACCGTGTAAGACATGAATGTTTTAGGTTATGTTAGAAGCTCGGGCGTCATTTTGTGTCCCTCGTATTTTTCGTGTATGTCGTAATACCTTGGTCCGACAGGCCTGTATACATGCATCGAGATTCGGCCAAGGAATACTAAGAGCAAGTACATAAAGGTACAGAGTCGAGATACACCCTTTGCGATGTTCGGGCAGCACGGACGTGCACGTCTTTGGGAATGCCCCAAGAAGAGCAGTAGTTATAGTGAGAAGTCTTGATCTTTTCGGCACCGTGCGAAGATGACGAGAACTTGCTGAGAAGAGGGTGAGGCAAAATCGAAAAGATAGACCTGACTCAAGAGAATAGGAAACTATCTTGTACGAGAAAGGCGGCGCCATTCTGTAAATGCAAATGTAAGGCATAGTGTTTCCAAAAGAGTGATTCTAATTTATGAATTGTTCCATGAGTAACCGTTGATACAGTAATATCTTTCTTTTTAATTATAAAAACTCGAAAGAACGATATTTGTTGTTTGATATCTCACCTAAATTGCCCAGAACACTGAAAATAAATAACGATATAAGTATGTAAATATGCTGTATACATTATTTCAACGAAAAGTTAAGGGGGTGTCCGAAAACCACGAACTTGCATATAAATAGACTCATTTGCTACCTTCTTCCTTCCATTCACATCCATACAGAACGGAGAAAATGTTATTGAATACACTATACGTTGGTATTGACGGTTTCGTGAGGAGGAGATATCAGTAGATCCAATCGGATAAAAATCTCCAAGACATCAAAAAATCATTTCGTTCGACTACAGAGTCAAACGCGACCCCCACTTTTAGTGCAGAGATTAGCGAGCCATCTCAAAACACAATTGACCGGCTTAAGCGGCTCAGGGCATCGATTGATATCTCTGTAGTGCCTCTGACCGGGAGGGACTACGGTTCTAGTCTCGACGGTGGCAGGATTTTCGACCTTAGCTAGATAGATAGGTCGAATTCAGCCACTGTCTGGAAGAGAATTCTAGCGGCCGGCTGCTCTGATCGGTAGTATTCCGTGTTTTTCCGATCAACGCCAGGCGAACGCCGGAGCGATAACCGAACAAACGGAACGCGGGTTTTTCCTTGTCCTATTCTCGCCCTTCATTTACATATACTTACACTTACATGCAGTACACCACGATAAAATGGGAGACCGGTTGGGAGCTTAGAGCTTTTTCCGGCTGGTGCGGTGCCCCGCTGGTGGGAGACATTTTTTGGGGGAAAACCCCGCAAGCCGTCGTCTAGGTGGACACTGGCTCTCGCCATCCAGCGGCGAAAGATTACCGTCACCTTCCACGATAAAACATGCAATACACTTACGGGACTAATTACCTTAGCAGTTGACGCGTCTGTAAACACTAATCAGTCAATTGGACGGCGCTGAATCGCGAGGTGCGGGGCGGGGCGGGGCGGGGAGGGGTGGAGCGGGGCAGGGCGGGGAGGGGCGAGGCGTGGCGGGGCGGGGAGGAGCGGGCGGAACGGGGCGGGGCGGGGCAGGGCGAGGCGGGACGTGGCGGGTCGTGGCGTGGCGGGTCGTGGCGTGGCGGTGGCGTGGCGTGGCGGGGCGTGGCGTGGCGGGGCGGAGCGGGCGGACGGGGCGGGCGAGCGGGGGCGGGGCGGGGCGAGCGGGGTGGGGCGGGTCGTGGCGTGGCGGGGAGTGGCAGGGCGGGGCGGGGCGGGGCGGGGCGGGGCGGGGCGGGGCGGGGCGGGGCGGGACGGGGCGGAACGGGGCGGGGCGGGAGGAGCGGAGCGGGCGGAACGGGGCGGCGTGTTTTGCCCTGGCGCCCCGGACAACCCTGCAGGGCGTGAGGCCGGCCGGCCGAGCGGCGCGGCGACCAGCGGCCGAGCAGAAGTAGGTCGCGACTATCTGCCAGCGATAGCGGCGCCTGCCCACCCCCCGGTGGCCCGGTGACCTGAACCCCCGGCGCCGCCACGCACCCACGACAGCCTGCGCCCAATTAGGCGGGCCGCGCCGCAAGGCAGGCGCGGACTCCTGTGTGGCGCCTTTAATGGCTTAATGGCCACGCCACGCTGCCTTGTGCGCTTCCAATGTTTTCCTGCGTTCGTTCCGCACCGAATCATCAATTCTTCCCGCATCTCATCCTGGGTCTAATTAGAGCCTTTGACCCAGGAGGCTTGTAGGTGCCAAGGGTCGAATTCATAGTCGAGGCTTCATGCAATTCTTAAGCAATGCGAGTTGAGTTAAAATAAAAAGGGCTGATTTCATAGTGGACAGTGGACATAAGTGAGTGTTCTGTAAGTGACTGTTTCTTATTCACAAAAAACTCTTTTTCGCATATTAGTGGGCAAGGAGTGATCACACATTCATGTAAGGGAGGTCGTCCACTCCTTAGGTATTCGTCATTCGACTTCCTCTTCACCGGTTTAGTTTTCGTTCTTGCACGGTGCTCATTTCCATTGTGGAAAAAGGTGAATTTCGCAGAATATTTTCTCAACATTATTTATGACATTTATTATTGATAAATATATTATTTATGATATTACGATATTTAGATCTCGAATTGGTACATGTGATCTCGAATGCGTCTTTAGCGGAAAGTATTGTGTAATGGTGACCCCTCAACCACAAAACAGCTTGGCAAATTGCATCACGTCTGATCACTTGAAAAACCAATCATTGTACATTCATGTGGGATATCTAAAAAATACGCTCCACTGTAAGTGGCTACTTATTTTGGGAAATCACTTATTACTTAAGGATTACATTAATCCTACAACTGTTGACTAAAAAACCAGCCCATAGTCACATAAGTTCGTATTTCGTAGAATCCCTTATGAAGCAAAACGAATATTCCTTAAATGACTCGAAATGTTCAATTTGTTATTTTCGAAAACTGGTACATCGCTGTCCAGTTATGAGGTGAGTGCCGAGTAAAGACTACGCCTCAGTGGACATAACCGTTATTATTTTAATATGTATGTTATATGTTAAGTTAAAATGAATATCTGAGTTGTTTAAGTAAAATGCATTAAAAGTAAAATACAATATTCAAACAACGATATTTTCAATTTTACATATCACTTATTTTATTACTCTACGTTTGCTTATCATTGCAAAACATTATCGTACAGACATTTAAGAAACCTAAGACAAAAATATAAATGCAATCTCGTCTAGCCTGCAGTTACATGAATATCACACTTGAAAACTTGTTTTGCTTTAGTATTTTTTCTGTTATTTTTCTAATATTTATTTCTAATATTCTTTCTGTGTTGAATGTTTTAAAGAGTTTAGTATGTAATTTAGTATCTTAGTACGTCATTGTCTCTTTCTAGTTCCATTCGATATAACCTTAAGAAGTTGGATTTAGCTCCAGCACCGCAATTACTTTTTCGTATCTCTTCTCTTCTGACTAGAAAATGGTCTCTCATTTATCTTGGCGAGCTGACAAAGTTCAGGTAGGTTTCTCTTTTAATTTTTTTTATAAATGCAACCTCACATCGGCACATGAATTTTAAGTCAAGACTCAAGATTCGCAGAAATATCAACTGAGTACTTTTTATTCACATTCAGTTTTATTTAAGTAGAACTAATGTCCTGATCGTTCAGTATCAAGTCTACCAAGAAGAGTTCTTTGTAATTCCATCCTTACACCTCTCCGGATTTCTTGCTCCTCGTTCAGCTTTTGCAATGGTAATAGAGACCTTTTGGGTCGCCACAACGGCCGAACAAGCGGCGGAGGGCAAGGGACAATTCACGGGGCGGCCGCAAGATGTCGCAGCGAGCGGAGCGGCGCTTCTTGGGCGGGCGGCGAATGGGGCTTCGCGTGCGGAAGCGGAGCGGCCTCCTCTCAAAGGCCGAGGGCCAAGTCCCGGAGGCGAAGCAAAGCTTGGGTGCTGGAGGCGGTTTTGTGGTGTGTTCCACTGATTTCTTCTTTAATTGGAGAGGGAATTGCACGTCAATGTAGGCAGAGTACAAAGCAGTCCGGCATGAATAAAGAGAAATGTACTACACTTATTTTTAGCGAAGACTTCAAATGAAGTCAAACAATTCGTTGCTTTTGCTGAGTAAATGCATCCTGAAAAAATGCTCTAAATCACGTAATACATGGTCTATTAACAATATTTTGTTAACGTATGGTTAAGTAATTGATATGGTCACCATGAATGAAGTCAAAACCATTAAAACTGAATACACACGATTGATAAGAATATTTTTTAGGTGCCACAATGATAAATATTATACTTTGTGAGTACTGAAGAAAGTGGAAAATTGACTACTTATTGGATTTTTTGATGCCTGATGCTGTGAACATATAAACGAAACCAATCCGCGTTATGATTAAAATATTCGAGCAGTGAACATTTTCTGCTTTTCACTATAACACATACTTACATACCTACGTACATACAACGGCAAGTCCAAGTAGTCAGTTTAGGCTTCATTCATTTACATTGTTCATCTCAAGAATATTGTCTTTTAAGTGCATAAATTTACTTCACAAGTATTCATATTATTAGTTACGTATGTGGACGTGTCACGTCCGTTACGTAGGAATGAAATGTTGGTCACATTTTCAGTGCACTTTATATTTTGATAGTGTTCAGTATTTTAGCTGATAGACATCGCAAATTTTCAAGCTGTCAATTCTGTATTTTTTGTTCTTTGAGGCGATATTATACATGGAGAGACTAGAGACGTGGGTTTTCTAATCATTCTGCTCTTCCTTACACATGATTATTCATGTTGCAGTAACCTATCATGTGCAGGGTTAGAACATTCACGAACTATCAAACCTTTTAAAATCTCCACGTTTTCATGGACCATATTGTCACATTTGTTGCAACTTAGACAAGTTCAACAAAGTAATCAAACGCTGGGTGCACCAAAATTCTGAGTGCCGATTAATGATGTTAGGAATCTTTCGTATATTGAAGGGAGATTGAAGACCTGTATTAGATACACTGAGTTTCGTGGTCTAGTTTACAGTGTTTCTAAGCTGCAAAAAAAGTTTTGCGCGCCTCTGCTGACCATTGGCTATCTGGCCTCTAAACCCCCAGTGCGTGGGTTCGATTCCGGCTGGATCGGAGTCGCGTGGATTTTCGATGGGAGGAAATTCCCACAGGGTCAATTAAATTCCTCAAGGAATTTTCCGTCCTAACGAAATCTCACGATGTCCTGACCAGATAATTCGGATATAGTTAACTGGAGCCTCCATCTGGTGGAGGAAAAGAGAATCACATCTAGGCGTATAAAGGCCCATTCACAATGCAAACATAAGCATAAGCATGGCGTTAACATAAAAGTTAGGACTACGTCTACAAGTGGACTCATTCACAATGCGTTCGCATAAGCATAACACGTAAGACGTTAACTTAAGAGCTTGCAAGCTTCAAGCTTCTGTGCTTATGCTTATGTCAGACATAAGGAATGAGCCAATCACAGTTCGTTAACTCAAAATCGAGTATCGAAGTCGATAGGCGAACTATTCGTGTCGATTCGTGTGCTGCGTCTCATAGCCAATAGAAACTCTTATTTTGCCTGTGTTTATGTTCGACATTGTGAATACGCCAACTCTTCGCTTGTGTTAATGTCTATGTCTATGTGTTATGCTTATGTTTGTGATTGCATTGTGAATGGGCCTTAAGGAACGCCCATGCGGCGTGCCTCCTCGACGAGGTCCCCTAGACCCCCGCCGGCGTTAAGCGAAAAAGAAAGCCCGAGACAAATGCACTGGTGCGATTCTATGATCTAAAGCCATGTAACCAACAATAATCACAAATAAATAAATATTCTATATAAATAAATAATTTGTTTGTATAATTTCAATATCAGCTGAATACTGACGTACACTCCACACAAACGCAATTTTCCTTTCAGATAAATACAGACGATTGGATCAAAGAAAGAATTTTAAATTACTGTAAAGAAACGAACTATAGAAACCAATTGTTATGTACTTCAAGGGTCATAAGATAAAAATATTTGTAAAAAAATTAAAGTTTTTCTATTTATAAATGTGTCATCGCATTATTATTTTTCACATAATGTTACGACGGTATCAGTTAGATAAGAAATTAATGTATAAAGGAACAGGAAAGAAAGTGACGATGTGCAGAGGTAAGTTTACTTGGTTAAGATTACTTTATTCAAGTCGCGTGTGGAGGTAAACACAGTTTGTTAGCAGTATTTTAATCGTAGCAAAGAAACAAATGAAAAGACATATTTTTAGAGAATCTAGATATTGAATAAGACTGATGAAAAAATCTCTACTTTAGTCCAGAGTGGGTCAATCCTTGTCTTATTGGGTGGTCGAAAAGTGCCGCTTGCAAGAGATCATATTATTGGGGGCACCACCTGCTATCGATATCGCAGCCCGTCGAGGTGACGACGTCGGCGACAGCGGGAGCCGGCCTGTGGATTCCTCGGGGGCGCAGGGAAGTCGGACGCCAGAAGCCGCGCGCCTCTAAATGGGTCATCGGCGGCGGTGGCGGCGGCGGCGGCGGCGGCGGCGGCGGCGGGCCGCCCTCGCGCGGGCGGGCGGCGGCCGGCCGGCCGGCCGGCCCGCTGCTCCGCGCCGCGCCACGCCGCGGTCAGGGCACCCGCGCCTCGGTCAGGTAAGACGTATGCTAATCTGGGCGGGCGGCGGCGGTGGCGGCGGCGGGAGGGCGGCGTGGGTCGATCGCGCGGCGGCGGCGGAGGTGGCGGGCAGTCGGGGCCGCGAGCGCGCGAGAGGCGGAGTAGAGCCAAGTAGCAGCAGCAGCCCCGGAGGGGCAGTCGTCAGCAGGCGTCGCCATGCTGCCGCCGGGCCGCCGCCCCCGCCGCCGCCGGGACACGTAGCGCAGCTTCCGCCCGTGAGCGGCGGCGCCGCCCCCCTCCCCCCGGACTGAGTGCGCGAGTGTGACGCGTCGCCAGCGACCAGTGCGCCCCGCGTCTTAGGAAGGCCCTCCGCGTCGCAGCGGTGGCTTCTCGAGTGACGCGCGGTGCTAGTGCCCAGTGCTAGTGACGCTGCTGGCCGGTGGCCTCGAGTGGCGGCGCGGGATCCGCCGCCGCCGCCGTCGCCGCCCAGCAGCGCAAGCAGCAGCAGCAGCCGCCGCGGGGGCGTGGCATGCCCCCGCCAGCAGCGCCGGCCGCTGACGCTCACGGCAAGTGCGCGCCCGCGTGGGGCGACGCTGGCGACAGGACGGGACGTGACGTAATGTGACGTAACGAGATGAGAGCCGCTGCGGCAGTGAGTGCACTTCCGCACTGGTTGGTTTCGGTCCACCTAGGAAGAGGCTTGTCGACAAAGTGTTTCACCCGAGGAATTCACGTTTCGTTTCAATTTTCTGTCAACTCTGGTTCAGATGTATGCGAGCTCTGAGATGGTGGTCAGTAACCTCTTTGATGAAATAGCACACGCATTTTTCTTTTTATTACACAAACATCCTAACAACCCACGAAGTTTAATGCGTACGAAGTATAGTGTCATATGCTCTATGAAATCATTTTGCACTGAGCAATTGTGATTAAGTGCATGTAAAATTATAATTCCTCCTAATAAATTGCACCAACATAGTATCGTTCTCATCTTTAATGAAAGTAGATGCCACTCCACGATTACAGTATTTAAAAACCCCGTAAACTATTGTGTTTCTTACCTGGATTCCTGTAATCTACCAGGATATTAAGGACAAGCGAGGATTTTTATTATAAAATGACGGGTAGCTTCAGAAAGTTTTCCATTTCAGAAGAGAAAGTGGGAAATAGCAGTGACATTAAAAAAAGGTTCACGTGTCTAGAAAAAGGCAGAACACTATATTCTTTTAAATATTAGGTCTGGGTGACTACATTAGTACAAAAGAGCAAAGAGATTTCCTTTAAAGATGGGTGTATTTGCTGTGTAAAGTATGAGCAAATACATGGACCAACTCAATGGACATAACAACTCAATGAAATACATGGACCAATGAGGGAAGCCACAGCTTTCTGTTGACGTTAAATGATTAAATGGCGCTGGAAACAATAGATGTCTTAGAAATGTATTTATTTAGCATTTGGTTGTGGTACAACTAATCGTAGATCAATAGTATCTCTATATCACGGTATAATAGTATTACATAGAAAAGCAAAAATATAACAAATACGATTAATCAGTAATTCAATAATTGGCCATTAACATTTTGTGGTAAATTACTAAATGATTGTAAAATAGACATCATGTAATGATAATTGCATTGTATAAAATAAAGTACAACACTACAAGGAAGTTTGTCAGTTTTTACTTCATAGCTCTTACGACTGTAAGAAGATTGTAATGACAATTAGAATCGTGCGCTAGAAAACTGCGAATTTTTGACAGAAAAACTCTTATTACCGGGCCCTGGTAACGAAAAAGTAGATATACCCTTTTTCTATATAAGTAAATTACTTCCTCTAACAAGTGGTGTAGCCAGATTTCATGTTTTATGAGTCCTTAATACTGAAAAATCAATTGACGGCAAAACGTGTGTGCCCGTCCGTCCATGGTCAAAGCTAGCATTTAAACCGTTTAGCCGATTTTCTCCAAAATTGATACTCCTAGATCGATCTGAACGAACTCGAGGGTTGGGGAATTTCAAGTGGATGTTTTGAATTTTGAGGGTACTGTATATGAAGCTTTGAAAACATTTTTAAAATGTTCTCAAAAATGGCTCTAAATTTTTAAATAAACTTTGTTCTCGGATAGCGTAAAGGACGCTTAAGAAAATGGTGCAGGTCTCATGTTCGTTGAAATCCCTGAGTTTTCGAAAAAGGCAAAACTGCATTTTTTTGGGCATCTCCTACAACTACAATATTGAAGATAACAATTTTTTTTCTTAATGAAATCTGTTCTTTAAAGATCTTCCAATAAGGTCAGGTTTAATTTTTTGAAAATATGAATAGTTTTCATGTGATTTTGCGCGAAATAAGGCAAGTATTTAATTAAATGTTTTTTTCAAAAACATTCCAAATTTTTAATTTTTTCTACATAAAGAAGAAAAGACGTTTGAAAGAATGACGTGTGTATCATGACGTGTGTGTCATCATTTTCGCTGAACTCTTGGAATTTTCAAAAATTGCAAATTTAGAAATACCTAATGTGAGAATGTATGTGCTGTTGAAGCACCAGCAGTCCATCCATTTCGCGAGTAAGGAAGATGGATTATGAAGTGAATTCACTATTAACGTCTAGGCACAATTCGCTCTTAACTCCCAATCCGGGGAGCTCCTTTGGCCGCGAGCGCCAGAAGCCACTGGGTCGCAGGGAACGTCCACTTGAGTCTGTCCTCCCGGCCGCCAAGAGCAGACGTCGGCAGACACCCGCGAGGGGTTTATTAACAGGCGTATGAAGCAGAGGTGCAGCTTTAAATCGCTATTTCGGGTGTAATACATCAGCCTGGCTACCCTCCTGGATGCGTCGCCGCCTACGTTTCGAGAGGAGCGCGTTCAATCCGCCGCAATCTAGCGGGCGCCGCCCGCACGGGAAGGCAGACGAGGCGACGCGCTATCGGAGGAGCAGCTATTTTTACTCTCGATTTAATCTCGAGGGCGGCCCTATCACGAATTCAGTCTTTCTTAAAAATTAATTACCTCCGTTGAAGGCATTGCCCTGGTTTTGATTAGAGAAAGGTGTACAAAATACGAACGGATGGGTTTGTAGGAACAAAAAAATCTTTATGATTTCGATGACTTCATTTTGAAAAAAATTGTGAGTAGGAAATAGTTATGTTTGACTATACTCTCGAAGAAATACTGTGTTTTATCTTCTGTAGATTCGAATAGTTGGTCGGTTGAATATAACTTTAATAGACAATGTATATGTATGTGAATTCCATATAGATTCTGAGCCTTTCGCTCAATAATCCATACTTTTGTAAGCAAATTGCATTTTATTTATGGACTTTGAAAAACAAAAATAAGGGATGATTATGAATTAACATTATATACATACATAGTTAATACAAATTAAATGAAATGAATTGTAATTTTTTCTCCAACAATTATAAAGAATTACCTAGCAATATATCATGTGAGATACTACCCACAACCCTGAAGAGTTGGATGAATAATAAAAAGAACGAATACTGGTCCCACCGAAAGGTGATGCGTGAAGTTTCAAGTTTACTAGAAGTTTCTATTTCGAAAACAAACAAAATAGAATAAAAGTACAGCATAATAAAAATATATGTTGTTTTTTAATAGAAAATCACTGAAATTGAAGTGTAAAGAAATAGAAAAGAATATAACTTAAGATAATGTACTACACATTTCATGGGCTCTTTCTCGTAGATAATTTTTCTAGTTTTCACATTAATGAAAAAAAGTTATTAACGTTAATAAAAAACCTTCACATGATTAAACCTGCTAGATACTGAGTTCTATTGCGTATATGCGACATGCACAATATTTCATAGAGTATGAGAAATTCTATTTACTTTTGAAAAAAGAAACCAACAACATATTTCATTATTCTTTGCCCATAAGACTACATCTCTCGAAAAACTAGCGATGTTACAACAGCACATACTTTTCACATTATTTGTAACTTCTCCGCAATATTGCAGTACTACATGGACCTGCAAAAGACCGTTTTCAACCAGCAACAATTCTTTCCACGGCCAGACTCGAACTAAGGTCCATTGAGCGAACTCTCCGTGTACCAATCCTCTACACCCAGCAGACGCTGTAGCGTAGTAACTTGGGCCGACGCTTCGAAAATTTAATTGTCTCGCCCATTATTACGCATTGTTCGGCCGTCTCGCGGACGGCGTGCACGTTGGCGCTCGAACCACGCGGTGGCGCGCCGTTTTCTTCCGGGTGGCAGCCCGCCCCTGCCGGGGGGGAGAGGGGGAGGGGCGCTCACGCGCGTCGAGGTGCGTGTGCAATGGGCGTAGGCGGATGAGGAGCTCACGCTCGGCAGGAAATTCCGAGCGGCGAAACTGGCAGCGCCGCGGTAGGGGCAATTCGGTCTATCGGGAACGTTTCTCCACCAAGTGTAATTGTATCATTTAGATCACCTTTCTATTGTTTATTTACTTATTTATCGCTAAAAAAAGTAAAAAGTCTGTAGCGTATGAAGGGGAGTATAATCTCAGCTCGTTTTGTCAAGTCTCGGAATCCTCTCTCTTTTACTTCACATAGTTAAATTTTGAATTAAATAAGGTAATTGTGAATAAGGTAAAAAAGCGCTGTATTCAGTAGCAAGAAATTTTTGCTCCAGAAATTTTCCTTATGTTTTTTATTGTACTAATACCAGTTATAATGTCAGCGCCTAATCTTAATGACCATACATGGAACGGATGAATAATTTTGATTGAAAGGCGATTATGTAGATATAATAACGATTGTTGCATAATGATAAAATATTGGAAAGCTAGGAAGAGAAAGGGAGGACGTCAAGAAATCCTGCCGCGAGTGGCCTGACTAGCACTAATGCATCGACAGGGATTTGAACCCCTGCTCTAGCGGCGGAAGTTGAAGGGATAACGATAGGCAATCGGTGATTTTCCGACAGCAAAACATATTTTTTCGGGTCCTGAAAACGAAAAAGTGGATCAATATTGTTCCTAAATCTAGTAAATTACATCTTCTAACATGTTGACACATCTCATTTTTGATCATATAAGGGCATGTATAAGTTTTCGAAAATAGTAGTTTTCGCGTACTTTTGCGCAAAATACAGGTAGTTTTTAAGCATTTTTTCTCCAAAACGACTCCAATTTTTTAAAAATTATCTCCTCCAATGGGTCAAGTTATGGTAAAAATGGCATTGGTCCCATATTTCGGCGCACACTGTATTTTTGAAAATTTGAAAACAGTAAAATTTCAGTAGCATAGTATTGACGAGTGACATTTTTGTTTTAAATAAATTATTCTAAAAATCAGATTTTTAAATCACGTCTAATTTTTTAAGACTAGTAGTTTTTGCGTAATTTCTCCTTGAAGTTAATGTAAGTTTATAAAAATCTCAAAAACTGCTCCAATTTGTTTCTTTAATATTTTTACGGACAGACCCAAGGACGCTTAAAAATGTCGTAGTTCTAGTTTTCTTTGTACTATCTGAGTTTTCTGAAATCGTAACATTTAGAAATAATACAAGCACTGCATACGCTGCTATAGTACCATTAGTCTATTTTTAAAAACTATTTGCATGGGCAAACAAGATGATTCAATTTGATTTGATGATTTACCTGACTAAATAATTACTCCCTCTTCACTTCTTTTGCTTATAAAAAATGAGAGCTTAAAAAAACGTGCCCAGATACTAAAGTTACATTTACGTTTAGAAGTAATCAAAGGAACATCTGATCATTTACTCAATGGGTCAAGAGAAACTGGTCAAAAATCGTAAGATATATTTTCTTGACCGAGAGGCTGATCAAAATAAATCTATATTTTCTTAATTAAATTTCCCGAAGAGACAATAAGAGTAAATGCATAATTATAGAAAGTTTGCAGGGTCCAAGGTTTGTAAACTACGTAACAATATAGATTTTCCAAGAACCTAATTGGGTCCACCTGCTACCAAGAATTACTTATCCCATTCTCATTAAAGTGAGTGTTTTTTTAAAAAATGCCAATTTTTCAATTATTCATTTATAATTAATTTTAATTTTCACAATTAATCATCATTATTATTATGATTTTCAACACATGATGTGTCTTACGGGTTAGCAGAAATTCTTAAGTGGGATGTTTCTTGACAAGAAGGATTAACCAAAGTTTCAATAATGCGCACTTCATTCTGACACCACATTTGGGAACCGATAAGACGCATATTGACTAAAGTTATAAAGTTTATTTTTCGTGTACGGATTAAAACGTTTAAGACCACACTATGATTGCAGAAAGTGTGTTAACTAATAATTATTTAAAGTATAAATTAGATAATAATAATTAGCAAATTTAGCCAAATTATATTATCATATGTAAAGCTAAAAGTATAGGCTAGGGTTATCTTCATTTGTCTCATTACCTTTTTACTTCACTACAAACGTATCTTGTCGTTTTTAATCACATTTTGTCATTTATTTTCTGCATAAAATGAGAAAATAACCATTGTGATTTTAGGTATTTTATGTGAATCCGAGAAATGCAATACATCTAAATTACATTCAACATTTAAGACAGCAACTGCGAAACGGTCTTATAAACGCCTAATCACGCGCTCATCAGACGTTTTTGTGAAAGTTGGTTGTAATATAAACATTAATTCGAATGGACTTCTGTTCTCAAAAGGTAACTGCCCTGTTTTAAGGAGCAACTGAGCTTTCCTGGAGAGCTTTGCGCAGGAAACATTTTGTGAAAGTGCCGGTTCGTTTTCCTGATTTTTTTAGTTTCGACCACTTGGAAGCGTTTACTTGAACGTGAATTATGTAAACACTTACATAACATGGAATGCTATTTGCGGTTGTGTTTCACGTGATGAACGAATGAGATTTAGTACACGTGGTTCCTGGAAGAACTCTTGGTTTAATTTTGGCTGAACGAGTCATTTATTAAATACAGTGATCTTTTTATTCGCAAGTTCCTTCACATTTTATAAAATTTTGATAGATGAGGTTTAGAAGTTAAGGCTTCTTACATGCTACTTTATTTAAGAAATATTTCTTTTTTAATCGAGAGAAAAGGTTCCAAGGAATCCTGAACATTTCTAAACGTATCAAATAAAGTATTGTGCAAATATTCTCCTGATGGTTGAGTGATAGCTCTTATGGTCATTTATAGTCTTAGAAATTATTACTCTATAATTAATTGAACTGAAACAAAATCGTTGGAAACGAATAATTGAAAACTTGAAAGTTGAATGGCGAGAGTAATTTGAATACATAAGGTCATTTGAAAGCGGCATCTATCAATGCTGTGCAATTTATGTTATTTGAATAATCTATTTCATGGAAGCAAAAGAATCTAAATATTAGCCTCATCATCCCTCAAAAATGGGGATAATTTGATCACGTTTTAGAAACACGGAAGTGAATAATTATAGTATTACTGTATACTAACATAGATCAATAATTTGATGAAATTTTCCGTCGAAAAATCGTCATTTTTTGCCGCAGAATTACGTAACTTTCTCTATATTACGCATATTACGTACGTATACAAGGAAAGTAAAACTCCACAGGGTGAGTTATTTGTAGATCATTTATTTTTTTAATACAAAGGTCTGCCACCAAAAAGGTGTTTTCATAATTTTATCTGATTCTTATGTTTCTGGGTGCGTCGAATTCGAAAATGACCACCGTTTTTTCCTGGGACGTCAGTTTTTTTCACAATCGAAATGTAACTTGGTCAAACAGGTTGCTGTATATCGCTAAATTTCAAATTCATCACACATGGGAAAAAGACTGACATAGAAAAGCAAATTTATTTTCCTAGCCAGTGCTCCCAAAACATGAATATACTGCGTTGTTGAATATACTTGCTTGGGCCTACCCGCACTTATTCATGCATGCATGAATGTTTTCTCTTATTCCTCCACAATCTTTCATTCTTCATCCAGTTATTGTCTGAGTGGTTCAAAATTAGAGCAATACCTCTAAGAACATGTTAACAAAACTTATTTCGTTTATTTTAAATTAGAACTTTGTGATCAAGAAAAAGTTCGGCTCCTCAAAGTATGTAAGCGTTGCACCAAATACTTTTGTTTTCTATGTTTATGGAACAGACAGACAAAATCACTAGAAGCAAAAAAAAATGGCTACCAAGACTAGTTGTTGGTGAGAAGAATGTCCTCAGGGAAACATTGGTACCTCCTAAGCAGGGTTTATTACCACCTCTAAATATAAAATTAGGAATAATGAAGCAATTTTAAGACACTTCCCAACGATAGCAAATGTTTCAAGAACTTGGGATCCAAGTTTCCAGGTTTATTGAAGGCAAAACTGAAAGAGGGAGTTTTTGTGGGGCCGAATATTAGAAAACGCATATCTCAAAAATACTTCATCAGTTCAATGACTCCAACTCAAAGAGACGCATGGGTCCCCAAAAAATCTTTTTGGAAAACCAAAAGGACCCAAATCACAAGGAAAAGGTGGAAACAATGTTGAAAGCATTCCAAAAACTTCGTTGCTCAATGAGTTCAATAATGCATTTTCTCAACTCACACTTGCAATGAGTGAAGAGCAAGGAGAATAAAACTTTTCCATCAAGATGTAAAGGGGATAGAAAGACGGTATCAAGAGAAATAGAGTGTTACTATAATGGTTGACTATTGCTGAATGTTGTGCATGGACCTTCCGGAAGCCACCTACAAGAGGAAAAGCACAAAATGAAGTTTGAAGTTTAAAAACGAAAAGACATTTCACAAGCAATTTCATTTATTATGGTGTTCATTTTGTCGTCAATCGTATAAATGAGTTGTCGTCATTTTGTCGTCGACCGTATAAGTAAGTCAGGGAGTGAATAAGCTTTGTTCTTGGATAGACTACAAAACGCTTACGAGAATGGTGCGGGTCTTATGTTCGTTGAAATCTGTGATTGTTAGAAAGTTGCAAAAGTGTAATTTTATGGGGGTGTCTTACTACAACTACAATATTGAAGCTAGAGATTATTTCTGAATGAAATCTGTTCCTTCTTGTAGACAGATATTGAAATAAGGTAATGAATAATTTTTCAAACATGTTAGTAGTTTTTTTTTGTAATTTTGCGCTAAATATAGGCAATTTTTTAAATTTTCTCTCAAATACTGTTCAAATTCTTTCTTTAAATTTTCCCCTCAAATGTTCAAAGGCACGATAAAAAATCTGGCGATAGTTTCATTTTCGGCGAATTTTTTTTCAAAAAATTAAACAAGTTAATATTTCGGAACTCGATCCCAAAACCTCCAGGACAGAGGCACTGCAGTGACATCAGTTGAAGCCCCGAGCCACCTAAGCCAGTATATTTGCTTCAGACCTATCAAGAGAAAATTTCATGAGTCTAATACGCTCAAGTTTACTAAGTTTACTTAAGTCTTCCGTAAGATCGAGTCTCCCCATATATCATTCGGTTCTGCATTTATTCGGCCTAGATTTGTCCTTCTTCAGGCATCTCAGAAAATATGTAATGTTTTCCCCCTGAATCACCCGAGTCCGACACATTACTGGTTTCAGCCACTGATCGTGCGTTGTGGAATAATTTGCAGTTGTGAACAGATGGTCCGGTGTGGGAGTGTGCAAAAGACGTGTGTTGAAAAAGTCTTATCTCGTTTCAGTGTGTAATTAAGATGGTAGATTATTGAAAATTGATAATAAAAAGACATAACCACTTCCAAAGACATAATAAGATCGTCTGGAAATACCCGTTACATTAACTGTACAGAGATCCGTGGAAGCGGGTAGTAACTGGAGAAGGCTAAATCAAAAATATTCCTAACATCCTTTAAACCCCTTTTTAAGCAGGTAAACATGCAGTACTTCTAGTACACGGGTAAAAGAAAATAACTTATTTTTAATATTGTAGTTTTGCGATGTGAATTTTTTACAATTTTTCAAAACACAAAGCGGTCACCAAAAATGGGACCTTCATTTTGTTAGCGTACTTTGCTCTATTCAAGAAAAAAAAATGTAACCCTTCTTGATAAAATATTCTTTTTAAAATTGCCTTCGTTTCACGCAAAATTACGCCAAGACTAGTAATCTTTTGGAATAGTTTTGTACATGAACTTAATAAGACCAAATTTCTTGAAGAGCGGGATTTCCTTGATTTCCGGTATTAGTTTCCGCTTGCCGTTAATTCCATTGGTAAATGTCCACGGACCCAATTTGTAAGGCGGAGGACAAGCGCATCGCGATGGTCGCGCTGCTGTCCAGGTCGGATTGTAGGCCACGGCCGCGCCCCGCGCCCCGCTCCACGCCCCGCGCCACCCAGAGGCCTTGGACCCAATGTATCGCACCTAAGCGAAGCGCGCGGAAGGGGCCAAAGAGGCCGGCGCGGCGCGGCGCGGCGGGGCGGGGCGGGTGTCTCCCGCATGCAAGGCGCCGCCCCGGTCGAGGCACGCTCAGGCAGCACGCTGGGCCACGAGGGCCATAACCTCCAAGTGCATCATGCTTTTCTTTAACTGAAAACATTATGAAATTATGATTGTCTTGACCTTATAAATACATCTTCCAATTTTTATTTTATTTATTTATTTATTTTACGTCAAAAAACAGTTGAAACTGCGTATGACGTGCTATGGGGAGAAGTGAATTCTGTGCACATTTTCAAAATTCTGTGATCCCTACACTAATTACATAATACTACATGAATTTTGAAAAAAAAGCTCTCATGTAATAAAATCTATTTTCAAGGACAAATAAGCAATAAATTTTGGGCTCTTTTCCATGATGTCCTTCGTCAAGGAATAATACTTCCTGCCGCGACAACATGAAAACGATAATTTGAATAACTGTATTTCCCAATGAATTCTAGAAGACTTGCACAGATAATGAAGTTACATTTACAATTTCTTGATGATATGGCATTTGGACTAAAAAAGTATTAAACGAATAATTTTATGATATGATTTACCATCCAAATAACCTATTCTCAAGACATTGCAATATATTAAAAACGTGCATACTCTAGTAAGGCTCAATTAGAAAATTGCATATTGCGATTTACCTGATCAGTGATGGTGAATATGGTAACGAATGTCTCGAATTGAGAAACAAGAAGATCAATTCACGGTAAAAAGTAACATATTATTGAAAACCACAACACACTGTCTACAAAACATGAGATACACATTCCAATTTAAAATACATTATATGTCATTTCAAGATTTAACCTTTGCACTCCTCTTTAGATATAGTCATAATTATGTCAGAATAGAACAGCACAATACGACAGAAGAACCTCATCAACATAATATAGGTAAGGAGGCTGGTGGATGGCTGGTAAAACGAAAGATATGTGTAAAACATAAACATTGAGAACAAAGATTAAGGAATAACGTTGCCAGCAGTAATTTTTTCTTATAGCAATGAGACTCAACATCCAAACTCTTAAGGTTTTCCCGTTAAATATGTTTCTTCTCAATAATGTATTTGTAAATGATGTTATTTTTCCGGGAATTATTTGATGTTACTTTTTCTGTCTCCCGCTCTAGTACCCAGATGTCTCTTACTGTAATGTTAACATCGTTACATTAAAAATCATCACATTGTAGTTTGTAAACCACACTAGTACTCTTAATTATCCATAATTTCTCTTTCTCATTTCTTACAAAAGACTTTAACATATTGCTACTATCGTGGCCATTTAATGGCATATTTATTAAATTATGTTATTCTCTGAAATGTTATATTTCAACGAATACAATTCGGACATTAATTAACAAAGATTCGGAACGGTTAAACCACGATTATGACAGACTTGTTGATATTTTATCTTCATTTCATGGTTCTCCTAACTTTATTTCTTTTACTCCTTTTCTACTGGAAGTAAGGTACTTTCTGTTTCAACTCTCGCGTGACTGAGCAGAGGTGCTAATGTTGGTCTGGAGAGGGTGGAGGACAGGGACCGTAGCTGAGGGAAAGAAGGAGAATGATACGGCGGGATGTTTATAAGAAAGAATAATCAGACTCCGGCGATAATTTTGGTAAAATGCTAACCAAATTCTTTGTATTTGCCTCTCTCTATTCATATTTTACGTCATTTATGATTACAGGTACTTCCGCTGTTGCAAGAGTTGGTTTAGAGGTTGAAAGGTCGGTTGAGTAGTAGAGGGACAGGGAGTGCTTCCTAGGGAAGGATACTTACATTTAAGGGACTGATTATTGGATAACATTTCATTGATATGGCCAACACTTTCTCCTGTTTTTTTCATTGTCCACTTTTCATAATTCATTTAATATCATCGGTTAGGTGACTCAGGGCATTAGTTGATATCACTGCAATGCCTATGACCGGGAGGTCCTAGGGTTCCTGACCCAATGGTGGCAGGATTTTCCACACTACGTGAACAGCTGGGTCGAATTCAGCCGCTTTCTGGACGAGAATTCTTGCGGCGGGATGTTCTGTTCAGAAATTTTCCGAGTTTTTTCGATAAAAGCCAGGAGAATGCCGAAGCAGTACCCTAACAAGCGGGCTATGGACCGCGCGCAAACTTTCCTTCCTCTTCTCTGTCCTGTCCTACATGCATTACACTACTAGATATGTCGGGAGCTTAGAGCTTGTTTCGACTGGGGAGGTGCCCCCTGGCGGGAGATACCTGGTTGGGGTAAAATCCCCGCTAGCTGACGTAGGTCAGCGGCGGAGTTCGTCGTTCAGAGGAGGGAGATCATCGCCACCTCTCGCGATAAAAACATGCGCTACGATTACGGGATTAATGACATTAGCAATTGACGCACCCGGAAACATTAATCAATCATTTAAGAGCATTGGGGTAATTGCTTTGTACCTGTGCAACAATTCGTCAAGTGGAGTCAAATAGTGTTCCTAGGTGATTAATAAGGCCCACCTGTGAGGGAGTTCGCGTGTCATTTTCCTTAATCGGCGGTTGCCTGCCTGCACCCCGTGCATCGCCTCCGTTGCTCGCCTTTGCCATGGCGACTTCAACGACATTAATAAACTGTATCCGGAACAGTTATACGCGTCCAGAATCCAGTCAACCATGAATCCGTATCTTAATGAACATCAGGGGGCGATATGTTTGGTTCAAGAGTATTTTACCCGCGAAGTTGTAGCCGCAGAAACTCAATGTTTGCTCAGAAGAGTAAAAAGATACGAGGGAAACTGACACTATCCCGAATGTTTATGGTTGTTCTATATCTAGCATGTATGGAACTCTAAAGCGAATGGTTTTTGTCTCTCCCCAAAAACCAATGTTTTCTTTTCCAATAAAAAATGGTACTAACCAAAGGTAATAATAATAATATGCCACGTCGATATGTTGATATTGAGCGTGTAATGATATCGATTACTAGATTTTTTATTTTACCTCACATTGCTTTGTTATAGCGTGGATTATGAGCCAAAGCATTACAATAACCCACATTGCTATGGCCTATAACCCTCTAAGTACTACATACGAATAAATAAATATGGCTGTCTAATTGTGAATTAAAAATCCAATTCTGTTACATAAGATTATTATTCTTTGAATTCAAAATTATTCATTCACGAAGGTAAAAATTAATGTAGTTTATCAAACCGTGGAAATGCCCTTGTCAAGTAACTATCTAATTCATTATAATGGTGATCTTTGCAGTTGAAACATGCCCATCTACATCAACTGCTAAAGTTAAGAAACAATTTTCTCTCAGCAGCAATATCGATCACAAAGGCCTACTTACTTTCGAAGACCATTTTCCCATTTAATCCTAATGTGAAACGCAATATAGAATATTTGCACCACAATGATGTTGGTATCAACGTCTTTGCTGATGTAAAGAAATTCCAATTGATTTCCAAGTGTCATTTCCTCGCTTTCACCTCCTACGTTTCCTTACTTCAGAAAATGTCCGTTTTTTTTTATATTTATGTTTTGATCGCCCATGTATGAACTCCCGAATGTATTCGCCTTTTCTATAGTGTCATCTGGAACAAGCAGTTAGCTCGAAGAAGCCATTTTTAGGAAATTTTGTTGCTAGGCATTACGTAGTAACCACTTTCATTCATCCTAATTGATTTGGTTTCAGACCAAATACTATGTACAATTTAAATATTTTAATAAAATTTTAAGGAGTACTGAATAAAGTAACGAATACTGTCGTGGGTCACACAGGTTTTTCTCACACGTGGAGTTTAGCCGATTCCAATCCTCTCGTGAGAAACTCATACAATTCCCCACACGTATCATTAATTACTATTGCAATTGGAAATACCACACGTGTCATTAAATTTTCCAATTCTGTTCTTACGCTTTGTTTTGTTTATTTATTTGTTGTTAAGTCCACAAACCTTTATTTTTTTCTCGGAGTATGGCAAACCTTGAAGACCTCGTGAGCGGTTGAAGCACCAGCTACAGCAGCGAGGGGCGCGCGTTGGAGGAACGGTTTATTGTATCATTTACGGGCCACGGGGCGTGCGCGCCAGGAAGCACGCGACGCCGCCGCCGGGGGGTCATTCATCAGAGAGGGGCACCCCGCCCCCAACTCTCTCCCAACCCCCGCCCACGGACACGCGTGACGAAATCAACGTTCTTCGGTGGCCTTCATGACCTTTTTGAGCAACGGCTGCTTCAGACATTGAAGAGAGCATCGGAAAAATGGACGTTAACGTTGTTTTTACATAGCAGAACTTACTTTTGAAAATAAATAGTGAATTTAATTTTATATTTTACTATTTATTTTAAATCTGTCCGTCGCTCCGTCTGTCCCTCGCTCCGTCTGTCCGTCGCTCCGTCTGTCCGTCGCTCCGTCTGTCCGTCGCTTCGTCTGTCCGTCGCTCCGTCTGTCCGTCCCTCCGTCTGTCTTCAGAAGACCTCTTTTCGAAAATTGGAAAACAATTAACATTGCGAAACTACAAAATTGAAGTTAATTAAAGATTTTCGCCGTAAACAAACTTTGTTGTAACTGTTTTAAAAATATCACAATTTTTTTGAAAAAAATGAGTAGTTTTTGCGTAAATTGTGTTTGAAATTAATACAATTTATAAAAACACATTTTCTCAAAAACCGCTCCTACTTTTTTTCAAATGTGTCCACTGATAGAAGAATGGCACGAATTTCAGTTTTCGTGGGACTCTCTGTGTTTTCGAAAATTACAAATTTATAAATAACGCGAAAAAGTGTACCGCTAGTTTATATTCGACCTTAAAACACTCCATAGATATTGGCTGCGAAAGAAAATTTTAATTAAAAAATGGTTAAATATTTAATTCCATTATTTCGTGGTATGTTAAAAGATAAGAGCAATTCAATTAACGCGACGCATCAATTGAGATGGAAATCACAGTTATTTTTCCAAACAATACAATGAGCAATTTTGCTCGTTACTCTCGTAGTTTTTGTTTTCTTTACTACGAGTTCGTAATTAGACTAACAACATATTTATTTCCGTTCATGTAGTTCATAATCCAAAATTGCTTATTTTTAGTAAAGAATTTAGGTATATTTAACAAATAAATTCCATTATTTAAAAAAAATTCATTACCCAATTTGCAGTAACTTACGTTTCAATCACTTCCGTTCGCATAAGAACAAAGATCAATGACAAATCAATGACGAGGTTCCTCGCCATGATAGAGCTAATGGCCCACGTCGGATTTCTGCTGTGTGCAGCTTGTAATGCACGCTATCAAGAGATTGGAGAGCGATTTCTCAGGAATAAAATGGCGGCTTGATGCGGACACGAACACTTCTCCAGAGAATTAAACTTCGCAAGTAAGATGGCGTGCCCGTCACCTTCAGTTGATTACTGTATCGTTTGGCAACACCGGTGGAACGGAGCGACTGCAGCGACTCATGCTCAGAGTGGGGAAGTGTTGGAGAATGAAAGCTTTGCTGATTTACCTGATACATACGGCGCATTTTCTTCGCGGAGGACAGAACTTCATTGAGGAACACATTTTAGTATTGCTTGACAAGTATTTTGTGAAGTATCTACACGGATATAATATATAATAAATATGTATTAATAAGATAAAATATTGAAAACAGCTAAGCGATTGTAATAGGTCCCTCTGAACTGTAATATTTAACGTTGATATGGGATATAGAAATAACCTAAATACTTAGTGAAGACAACTAGTATATGTCAAACAAGGGAAAAGAACGGGAAAGGGGAACCTTTTTCAATTACAAGCTAAAACAATGCATTCAAATATGAGTTATCTTTTAATATGTGATAAATAATGTGGACTAAATGGTAGACAAAATGGAGATAGCTGAGTTTGGCGAAGCAGTTCATAAGAAAATAATTCACTTGTATGAGAAGTACTTTATACGATTCATCATTGAGGAACAATACGACAAAGAAGAAGAGAAACGGAACAAAAAAATGTAAGAAAGAAATAAGAATAATTTGAAAAATAGTGGATATTAATTTTCTTTATTTTCAGCCCGTGAACAAGGTATGGCAAGAACAAAGGTTATTCGAGCATACGCAGTAACGTATTGATGGTACAGAAATAGCACGGAAACTCGCAGTGGCAATGAATGTAGGGCGGGAACCGACTTGAAATGAGATGCAAAATTCGATCAGCGGCCCCTTAATTGCATGAAAAGAGAATGTGCTGTACTGAAAATAACTCATGGAATATGAAGTGAAATGAATGAGATTTTCTCCATTCATAAGACAAACGATCAGTGGATGATTATGTCAAATAAATTAAAACATTATTTATTTTTCTCAATCATTTATTCTGGACAAAGTTCGCAGTTGTTCTCTTCAGAATAAGGCACAGAACACGAATAAGGACTACTTTCACATGTTACTTCGACTATGTGCATTACAAGTTAAGAACCACATGCTCATAAGTGTAGGGAGCCTTAGAATGCGTGAGTGAAATGAGTTCAACCGGTAAAATTATTGACTTCAATTATCTTTAATTTTTCCCGCACTCTCCTCTCCGTGCTCCGCACTTGCAGAATTTTTTCAAGCTTTATATTTTTTCTCTCTATGAAGACTATTTTCAGGGGAATATGTTTATTTATGAAGTACAAACGAACCGAAAGTAATGATGGCTGACGTACTTGCTCCGTGGGAATTCGAAGACTGCACTCTCGTTCCGTGCGGTGCGAATGCCGTAGCAAGGAACTCCACTACTTTTGTCGCCATACCAAACATCTCGGTTTACTGTAGGAAATAATGAATTAATGCTGTTTAGAGTAATAAATATTAAATTAGGTATTTCAATGTGGAAACCATTTTGACTAAAACGCTGTGAAATGTAATGTCACGCTAGTTAATATATTTATCATTTTATTGCTGAATAATTTTGTAAAACACGCACTCTCATGAAGTTAAATATCAAACGTAAGAATTTCTGTGCTGTCTACTTAACAAAGTGGAGACGACTTTTTTGATTAAGCAAGGTTTCTTTTCACAATTCGACAATTTAATTTAGTCTTGTTTCAGGAAGACACTTGGGTGCGGTTACATTGTCACAGCTGAATACAAAAGTTGGAACTTTGTGGGTGAAGGGGATTCGTGACAAATTCACCTACTTCCTCTCTCTCTCTCTCACACTCTCTCTCTCTCTCAGTTCACCAATTAATCCTCCATCATCACATCATTGATTGTCCCTGGCATTAGCAAATGCTCAGTCACACGAAATTCCGTCACAAGGTCTTTCTCATGGGAAGTAGCAAATAAATGCCATTCTGCATCGACACCAAATTTTTTTCGCGATAGCATAAATTAATTTTCTCTCCCTGTTTTTATATTGCGCACTTTCTCCGTCTGAAAAATATATTACTCTTTTGACATTACCTACTCCAACTTTTAGAAATTCAAATAAAATGTTTTAGGAAGAGATGAACTGCATTTGTATCATGCTTTAGGCATTCACACTTTCTTGCGACACGTCTCACAAAGACTGAGCGGCGTCGGAGGCGTCGGGGACGTCAGGGGCGTCGGGGGCGTCGGGGGCGTCGGGGGCGTCGGGGGCGTCGGGGGCGTTCGGGGGCGTCGGGGGCGTCGGGGGCGTCGGGGGCGTCGGGGGCGTCGGGGGCGTCGGGGGCGTCGGGGGCGTCGGGGGCGTCGGGGGCGTCGGGGGCGTCGGGGGCGGCGGGGGCGTCGGGGGCGTCGGGGGCGTCGGGGGCGTCGGGGGCGTCGGGGGCGTCGGGGGCGTCGGGGGCGTCGGGGGCGTCGGGGGCGTCGGGGGCGTCGGGGGCGTCGGGGGCGTCGGGGGCGTCGGGGGCGTCGGGGGCGTCGGGGGCGTCGGGGGCGTCGGGGGCGTCGGGGTCGGCGGGGGCGGAGGAGGCGGAGGGGGCGGCGGGGGCGGCGGGGCCGGCGGAGGCGGGGCGGGACGGGGGCGGCGGCGCGGAAGTGAAGGAACGCGAGGCCGCGCGTCGAGTGTTTCTCGCCCACTGCGCTGAATTCCGAACCCGAAACCTTGAACGGGCGACGGCTCTCTCCAGCCACTTACCACTGGCACACCGCCCGCGCTGTTTTAGAATAACATATCCTGCGTGACGCAGATCCAGCGTGGAAACCACTACCTTTCAATGTTTAAGTTATGATGTTTAGTGACCTCAGGAGTCTTGAAGGTGTCCCTCTGTCTTGAAGGAGTCCGAGTAAGGCAGGAGTCTTTCGGAATTTCTCTTTCTTGCTTCTTTAGGCCCGAGGTAATTTCATCTTTAGCAATTTGAATATTATTTTTTGTTATTCTGTCGTTTTAGTAAGCGGGCATGAACAATCTCCTAGAGAATATGGTGAGAGTAAAGAGAACGTGAGAGACAACAATAACAAGTTTTACAAGATTCAAATTTGTGAAAAGAACTTTATGGGGAGAGATTATAAATAATATAATTAAAACATTCTTCTGTCATTACAAATAAAAATGTGACAAATTTAAATTCACAGACAAACCGTTTGACCTGAGTAAACTTAATTTCGAAACTGTTTAATTACTAGTTTTATGCCAATTATTGTTTATACAATTTAAAGGAGATTATTAATAGGACATTAAATAAGACAAATGTAACGATATTGTTTTCTTAATAACACATTAAAAGAATATTTTAAGGTCTTTAAAATACAGAGAGAATGCCAGAAAACATCATTTTGTTATTTATAATATTATTATATTAGCCCACTATTATTTAAGTTCTTTTTTAGGTAAACAAAGACGGGAAAGAAAACAATATTTATTAACTGTAATGGTTTCCTGACCTTAGTAAATTATAGTTATTTATGTATCAAGGACGTTAAGTAGATGTTTTTCCTCGAGGGCGAGTTACAAACCCGAGAGCATTACAATACCGTTACGTGTTTTGTTTGAGGTCCGTAAACACACAGCAATGAACTAGTAAACCATACAATATTTTATTTAGGTCAGGAAACCATTACAATTAAATTAACAAGATACCATTTATTAATTCAGTTAAGAATACGAAAGACAGGGAACGCAATCACGACAGACGAAGCGAAGGCAAATAAAAGGTCGTGACAGAGAAAAATTGCAATTTGATTCCTGGAAAGATCGATTAAAATGTTTTTATATTGAACAAGAGAAAAGGATTAAGCCATGTTAGAAAATGTTAAGAAAACAGTGTAATATGTTAAAATTCAGCAATGGAGGATGTAATTTACAAATCTGTAAAATAAATTGATTCTAAGTTTGGTATTCTTTAAGGAAGGTCCAACATCTTATATCTCATGCGAAAGTACTTCCTGGTATGGTAACATCCGTCTAATGAATTTTGCAATCCATTAGAAGTGGACTACCTTCGGTTTTATTCATTTAATATAAATACATTTTGTATATAATATTTTTTAACATTCTTCGAAATCATTACTATAGTCTAGCTCTGTTTCTAAATTAAAAATATTGTAAACTTGCCAACTATTTCTATTTGATTAAGATTGGTAATTCTTCAAACCTATTTTCTTAATCGTCAAACTGATTGCAAGTAATCTGCAAACTGATTGTATCAAAAATGCAAGTAAAACAACACCTAATTTCACACAGAGATGGAGTCAGAAAGTATATCAGAGGGGGCCTACTTCAGTTCATATCTCCGTAAAAATTTTTGAATGTTTTTGAAAATTTTTGCAGTTATACGAGAGAATTTTATTTGTTATCGAGCAGTGTGCATGCTACCTTTTGGAAATACTGAAGTACATTTTATCTGATTTTGTTTAAAAGCATTTTTGTTGCCTGCCACTAATATATAGCAATTATTTTGAATCAATTGAGAATAATTACAAAACAAATTGATTTTGGGGGAGGGAGCATGATTCCGGTGACTTTCTCTTGGATCTGGCAGAACCGTCCGTCTCTCAGATAGATTCTTTTCAGTCCACCAATCCAAACAAATTAGGTGCAATTCGACGTGACTCGGTCGTCTGGTGGGAACTTGATGGTTTTAAGCGGATTCATCCAGAAGATTCTAAGAAATGTCTCTGAAATGTGTTTTTTTGTTTCTTGTGCAACTAAAAGTGTTTTTGGGCGACTTATGTCACCTACAGAGTTCATTAGATTCCTCTCAACAAGAGGAACTCATTGGTACAGTTCTTAGGCTGGCCCATCTGGGATAGTATGCTAAAATTCTAGCGAAAATACGCGTTTTTGGTAGTTTCAATGTATACACGAGTACATTGGTGAAACACTGCGACTTACTGTACAGCCTTTCCACAATTACATGAACCGTTAAGACTTGATTCATCAATCTGACGATAATTAAACTTCATTATGTTTTGAAAAAAATATTTAAACAAGCTTTTTATTGTTGACTTTTTTAAGTAACATTGAATGCCCAAAAATGGGCGATCCGGGGAGATAAAATATGATTAAAATTTATTCTTATTACGTACTTGTAAAGCACAAATAAAACCTTTTGAACATGAAAATACCCGCCGGAGGTGACTCGCTAACTAGTACATTCATAATGGGAGTACTGTTTTTGATGTGATGAAATATATATAATATTTTGAATGAATTAAGTAAAATTACAAAAGAAAAAAATGTTGGATGGAGGGGAGGGAGGGACATGCACTCGCTGGGTTTTCCCTGGATCCACCAGTTTCCGCGTGTGTGTTCCTCGCTTTACTTCACTAGCACACCGCGGAGAATCTTAAGGCGCCGGGCGCCTGAGGTAGTCGGCAACCCGCCGCACACTTGAGCGGCCGCGCGGGCAAGCGGCCAGCCTCGTCCCCGCCGCCTGACCCGGCCCGCCCTCGCCCCCGCCCCGGCGCTGCTGGAGCGGATGCGCGCCGCGGCAGCTGGCAGGGGAGACGGTGTGGGGGACGGGGAGGGGAGGGGAGGGGAGCGCTATCGGCGGCCCTCTGCGATGTCCCGCCCCTCCCGCCTCAACGAACCCCGATCTCCGGCCTTCCTCTCCGCCCTGCCTTCTCTTCCCTTGCCGCAGTCCACGCGCGGTTGCGCTGCCAATTACTCTGATGAGTCAACAGGTGAGGCGCTGTCTGCCAAGCGGGGGGCGAACTCGGGGGGTGAGCACCGTGCGCTTGTCCAGTCCACTGATTCGTTCATTTGAATTTCTCACATTCTCCATTCATCCACACGGCGCAATAAACATATAAATCACCAAAACGTTGCACGCCGGCTCAAAGAGTCCAGTGTAATACAAGAGAGAGGTAAATATCAATAGAATCGTTCTTGAGTACGTGAGGGTTCGATCGGCGGTAAAGGTCGGTTCGCGCCTCTGAAGACGGATTCGTTCCTGCCGCAGTCCGAGGGCGAGATACTCCGCCGGTACTCGCCCACGCGAGTCTAAAACGACGCTGCCGTACCCTCAGCCCACGCGCTACACCGTTCCGGACTGCCCACGCGATTGCAGGAGGCCTGGCCGCCGCAGCGGTGGAGGCGGTGGCAAGGACGTGGCGCCGCGGACAGGCGGAGGCGCTCAGCCAAAGACGACGTGGATGCGGGGATGAAAGCATCGGCTGAGGACGCTCCAACTGGGAGAAAAGTAGAGTATCGCAAGAAGCCGTTGACAAAAGGAATGAAGAATCCAATTGTTTCAATCTCGCACGCCGACGTGTTATTGGGCACCGAATCTCACATTCCATTAGGGAGGAACACCGCTCCCTCGCAGTGTATAAAATGCAACGTCACAACAGTTGAGGTATCCCGAAACGGGAAATCGGTGGATTAATCAATCAACCTTCAGTAACTGTATAGCGAAAGAGCGGATGATGTAACGGCTACATGGTTATCGATTGAGGAGACAATGACAAAATAGTCGAAGAACCTTGGAACAAATCAAGGTAGAAATTACTATGGAGGGGAAGCTGCAGAAGGTGAAAGCAAATGATGAGACCGGGAAGAAATTGCCAAAGTATATTTGGACATTAGAAAAAAAAATATTGACAAACTAGATGAAAACGTAATTATAGTTAAAGAAAAGAGGAAGGAGAGGCGAGGAAATCACACGAGCGTGAACCGTATGAAAATGAAGACGGGGCAATGCTTTCGCGGCAGGTAGTATGGGCGGACGGGGTCGGTGGCAGCTTGCGCGCGCGGGGGAGGCGACCGTCTGATCGGCTGGCGCCCCGCCGCCGCCACCGCCCCCACTGCCCGAAATAGGACGGGCTTCCGCGAGGAGCGCCAGAATTTCGTACTTGTGCGAGCGACGGTGTCGGCGACTGGCAGTCGGTTCGTTTACTTCGGTGTTGACATACCCTGGAGACTCGCACGGCGGCTGCGGTGATGTAGCATAGGGATCGGTTCGAAGGATGCTTCAACAATTTATCTCGGTTAAGGAAATAAAAAGAAATGCGAGATAGTTTTTGGGGAGCATTTGAACTAAAAAGGAAAATATGTCCACTTCTTGGACATATTTTATTTTCGTATGTTAAAATTCAACGTATTATTCAGCGTATTTCGTAGTTAAAATTCGCGTATATCATCTTTATTGTCTTTTCTTTTATTTATCTTTTTCGTATGATGGATTAATTAGTTCATTCATATTTAAATATGGACCATTCTAAGAGAGAATGTTTGGGAGTAATACCGTACAAACTTTCAGTAACTATCATTATGAAATTGTTCATGGTTTTCTGCATCAGATTTTGCAATTTCAATTTTAGGATCATTTTAATGAACAATGTAAACACAAATCAACTAATGGTGCTACAGAATGACCCAGGCTTTATCGTTCTAGTTCGTTCCCTATTCTCTTCATCGAGGCTAACTTTTCGGTTTTGCCCCAACCTTTCCCAGAAGCTATTTATTAGGGTCTGAAAGACTTCCCAGGGCCTAACGCTCCTCTCTAGACATTACCAGTGGATTACCAGGGACATTTTCTTCACATTTTCTTCCGAACAGCACGTAGGTCCATGTCGGTTCTGCACCTTTCCATATCTCCCCGTGGTGTCCCTTGGCCTCATCTCGGTACTTGTACCATTTGTTCTGGGTGCAGGGAGCTGCTTACTCAATCACGCACATCTCATGCGCAGTTGCGTGTCAGGTGAAGACCTCAAAGGTGGGATTAGGGTACAGATGAAATAAAGACTCGGAATTCTCCCTACTCCCTAGACAAAAATGTAAACATTCATGTTTTACGCAGGTTTCGAACGCACAACCGTAGTGTCTACGTATTTGGATTCTCCTACCCTAAGACCCCGTCTCACGAGATCGAATCATTTGACCGTTCTATTTGCAATCGTGTTACTGTTACGTAGTATAATAATTTAATAAAACTAATAATATAACTATAATTATATTTTTATGAATACGTAGCCTTTAACATGCTTTGCAGCATTGAATCTAAGTATTTTAATTACTTTGACACCATACGTCTCCATAGCAATAAAGCAAAAAATTATCATACAGCATTAAAACTATCCACATCACATTTAGAAGTGAGTTATATTCCACCCAAGATTGCGCAAAAACTAATAATATTTTTAAACAAATGTACTTTAATAAAAACAAATGTTGTTAGAAGAAAAATGTAGTTGTACAAGGGAGTTAAAAAATGTAAAACTTTTGGATTTTTCAAAACTCCAGAGTTATCAGTGAAAATCAGTTTTATGGCATTTTCATAGGTATATTTTGCTGTATTTTTACAAAAAATTAAATAAAAGATTTGCCGCCATTTTTAAGAAAATTTGAATATATTCCGTGGGTTTCATGCGAAGTATACCTAGAATTCAAAGAATTCGATTCATGTTGGCACGGCCTTGTATCGGGTCAGATAGATTGAGGAATTTTCATTTTTGCAAACAATATCCCAATACTTAAGGTGCTAGTATTGTTCACAGACGGACAGGAAGGAGGTCGGACAGATATACGGATGTATAAAAATCACAGTTTTTCGATATTGGGGGATCCCAAAACGTGTATTTCCGTGTGTTAAATCAAGAAATCGATTTTTCGCAGCATCACAAAACGTTATATTTACGTATATTACTCTGTATATAATCACGTACATGAAAAAGTAATAATCTAACAAGGGAAGGTTTAGTGGCAATCTTGCGAGTTGATAATCTAATATTCATTGCCCATTACTTTTAATAATATATACATTCCAAAAATGTGAGTAATAATTAGATAAAATAATGAGTTATTATCGAAGCATTAGACTCTTTTGTTATGAAAACGTAGAGGTGAAAGATTGCAAGCAAGTTCTCAATAATTGCCACCTCAGTCCCGGTGACCACTTGATTCGATCAGTGTAGGCAATGAATACCGAAACCTCTAGAGACGATATTCGGGAGACGAATCCGAGACTCTGTGGTCTTCCTGCGATGTGAACCAGTCACGCTAACCCCCAGGCAGTGGTACTGGGACACGGGCTTTTACGGCGTATAAAATATAGGGCAAACATCGCCCAAATGCATATCATTTTTGCAACGTACTCGATCGTTCAAATAATTGTAAAGTGGCACTTTCCCAATCCGACTCTTCTGTCAACTTGAATTCTCTTTTACACAATAATGTCATTTCAATAGACTAATGGACCGTGAGCAATCATCACGTGATGCATATCTCATTCTGCTTGTTTCTACGAAGTGTATGATTAACGAAACGTCGTGCAAGTTGTCGTTTCCTGGTTTTTTGAAAATATTGAGATAACTAGAACTTATTCTACATCTTAATCATGTTCATTATCATATTAGAATGTATAATTGAATTATTTTAATGTAAAATCTTACTAAAATTTAATTTTAGGATTTGTTCTTAAGAAAATTCGTAAAATTGTTTCTCCTTTGCATTTTTCTGTCGTTCTCATTTCCCTCTTCCCCCCTTTATCATTCATTCCTCACCTTATATAAAGTGTCTTACGCGTCTTACAAGATCATTCTATTTTAGTATCTATTCTTCCACATGAAATAAACGAAACCTCTTATCAATCGTTAAGAATCAATCAATATATTAAATGGTTTATTTTACAGTAATAATGATGTTTGGTTTCATTTTGAAACACGATAAATTTTCGAATGTATGAGTATTTGTGCAAGTGTACCATAAAGATGGCAGTAGGCAGCTGATGAGCAGAAAACGCTTATTGTAAATATTTGATTTATAGTGGTAGCATTTAGTTGAAGTCTTTTCCTTTACACGATATTCCTCTTTATCCCTCAATGTGAACATGCATTTACACGATGTAACAACATAGGCCGATGTACACGCGTCAATGAGGTCGATGTACGGCGCTGCCTTTACGATCGCGAAGTAAGCGTCATAAAAATATCAAAGGTTTTTGCTTCCGCAACCGCCAAATGGCTGGAATTTAAACGTTTTATCAGATTACAACCCAAATATACAGGGGATAATTAGCTTTAATAAATACGCAAATATTATCTTGTGTGTTAAAATTATCTTGGATAAATAATTGATATTTGACCGCTTGGTAAGGAAAAATAAATAATTGCTTTAGAGATATTCTTTATAGTTTTCGTTACATAGAAATAAAATAAAAAAGCAATTAAGTATAAATAAATAAACATGAAACAGTACAACACATATTAGCATCACAGTTTGGAGACATATAAATAAAAATTAAAGGAAAATACAGTGAAATTAGTGGAAGAGAACTGCAAATGATGTCTAAAAATCAGGAAACTTCTGTAAGAAGAAAAAAGGAAATATAGTCAAATCAGGAAATATATTCATTTAGCCCTCATTAGTAAGTAATCATCAAATATCAACACAACATCCATCATGTTCCTTCCTACTCGATGTCACAAACGATCACTCATGATAGGTACCCAATCGATCGTACAGGTGGAGTCGTCTCTGCACCAGCCCTTGTCGAAGACGGAAGGGCGCATGGCGAGCTCCTTTGCCAAGGGTTGTCAGCGTCGCGTTACCTTCGGCGCCCCGCAAGTCGCGCTTCGTGTAAGAGGACGCTTCTTACACGAAGAATGCTTCTTTTAAGAGACATCTCTGAGAAATGCAGTCGACTCGCTGAAAAACTCCGTAGGACTGATTGATTAGTGACTGAGCGCGTTAACTGTTGAGGTCGTTACTCCCATAAGAGTGGTGCATGTTATTATCGCGGTAGGTGGCGGTGATCTTCCCCCGACGAATGGTGAGATCCGGGACTGGGGGATCTCCCCAACCAGGTATCTTCCAATAGCGGGACACAGCCTCAGCCGGAACAGCTCTAAGCTCTTGACTGATATCCCGGCACGTGTGGGAAAACTATGTTGGATGCGAGATCGTTATGATTCGATGTGAGAGAGACGTTTGTACAAAACATTTTGTGTTATAATTGTACAAGCGAGGTCAATTTGAAGTTCTTCAGAAACTATTACCAATTCACCAATACTTCAGAAATTTTCCTTTAATACTTTATTCCTGATGTTCCTGTTGTGGTTTCTTAAATCAGAGATCTTTCACAGAACTTGTTCAAAAAACTTACAAAACACGTCTTTTCATGTTAATGTGAAAGACTGAGTTTGGCCGAATTTTCAAGATCATTGATACCGTTGTACCGACTTCAAAGGCCGAACGTATTCGTCAAAAAGCTCTAGATGCAGTGCGACCCAGCCTGCGCTTTGGTGAGTGTTTCAAATATTCGGTCGTACGTGGCCATGTTTTTCTAAGACCGCACTGAGCTTTCGCCAAGATGGATGGTGGCAAGAAAGATAATTTTAGAAGTATGTAGGCGGCGGCGGTATCGTGAACTTGTTTCGTTAGTTCATGCACGAGAAGTTCAGTGGAAGATTTCCGTGTCAAGCATCAATGACTGCGGAGGTGGATTAACACCCGTTATTTCAGTATTGAGATAGCGGCGAAATTGCAGTACATAGAGATTTTTTACTGAACACTGAAACATTGAGGGATGTTGAGGTTATTGCAGTTTGTTTGAAATGTTCAAGATACTGGAGGGCGTTGAAAGCATCGTGTACGTTCAGGGTATCAGCGGTGTCAGAGACGTCAAAGGAATCGGGAATCTTGGTGATGTTGGGATCTTGTAGGTTCTGAGTGCCGTTGAATATCCTGGATTATACCGTCGGTGCGCACGACATTTGGCACAACTCGATCGTTCTTTTTAAGTTAACAAAGAAATACGTTCATAAAACTGTACTTTTTACTTGTAAAAATTTCACAAGAGAGCTAAGAGAAAATAAAATGTTTTGTTTTTGACTGGTAGGTTAACTGTTTCATTGGATTAAACTGCAAAATGATATTTTTCCAGATAAGCCACTTATCCGGCGTATGTAAATTGGGAACCCGAAGGAAAATACACGAGTTAAAGCAGAGATACAACGAGAAAGATGCTTTTCATGTTTTATTTTTTCTCAGCTTCTATTGCGTGTATTAGGCTGCAAAACATTGCAGAGGGGAAAAAATAGTTGAATTTGAAGGTACTTTTGTCAACCAATTTTGACGCAAAATTAAAATAGAAAAAAGTAAATAAAATTTTGAAATTTATTTTCGACGTGATAATGTTGGAGTATTGTCTCAATTCCCCCCTCCCTAGAATGTGTCTTACAACATTATATGAGAATTTCAAATTTTTGAACGGATGAAATTGGTTTTAATTTTTCTCGCCGTATTGTTTGAAAATCCGTATTGTTTAAAAATATGAAAAATACATTTGTAATAGAATGTTATAAGACACTTTTGAGGTGGAAAACTGAGACAGTGCTCCAACGCTATCACGTTGAAAATCATTTGCAAAAATTTATTTATTTATTTTCTATTTGAATACGGCGTCAAAATGAGTTGACAAAAATACCTTCAAATTCACCTATTTTTCCTCGTCTCCACAATTCTTTGCATCCCTATACATGCAGTAGAAGCTAGGAAAAATAAAACATGAAAAAACACGTTTTTCGTATATCTGTAACATTGCCTTAGAAGGCTGATTTTTTGGGAATCTACGTCATTTTTTATTCTTTCACATGAGCATCGCGATTATCGATTTGGTTTGGGGGCACTTTTCAACACCCTATTCGGCTATATCCTTTGGACACTCTTCTAGCGCTTTCTTTGCTTTTCATTTCGATGTAGGAGCGAGTTAGAAAGATTCTGAATAAGGCACGAGGAAAAGCTGGGCAGCAACGTGGCGGCGGCGGCCCCCTTTAACGCGCTTACCAGCTCAATCAGACCTTTTCTTTATCTGGGTTTGCTCTGTCTCCAACTTCCATGTAGAATTAGAACGAGAAAAGATCAAGGGATTATCTGTTCCCCACTTGCCTTGTGCGCCGACGATTGAGGGAGTGAGGGCGTGAGGCATTTTGAGGATCTGCCCGCGCGGGGGGCAGCTGGGAATGGCGGTCGGGCTGAATGATGGCAACGGGGGCGGCGTGAGCGAGGGCCGAGGGCACGGATGCACGCTTCCCGCCCGCTCCGCCAGTGGGTCAAGACCGTGAGTGCGGTAAAAATATCGCCATAAAGCGCTGAGGCCGGGGCGTCGCGGGCCGACCATAGTCGCGCGTAACAGGTGTCCGACAGCGCGCGAGCGTGGGCGGGAATCAGGCCGATGCGCGGCGCCCACTGCGCAGGGCGCTTGGGACTCTCTGCAGGTTGAGCAACACAGCGGGAACACCATCACTGTTGGTTTGACCGAAGCCTTTTGCGAGTCCACGCTTTGTAATATCTCATTCTCTCTCCCACTGTCTCTTCCCTTCTTTTCTGCCCCTCCCTCCTTCCCTCTCCCTCTATCACTATTCCTCTCTATCACTCTACCTCTCTGCCAATACCTTTTCATTTTCTTCTCTCCCTCTCTCACCTTCCACCTCTAAAATACACTCCCACACTCTTGCTCTCGCCAATACCGTTGTGGTTCATAATTGTAACATAAGGTAACCATAACACAAGGTTTCGAAACGCTTCATTCGATTCGTCATTCACTCCAGATCTCAGCCCCTGACAGCTCGCTCTGCGCTCACTGTGCGCTGTGGCCACACGGCACCCACCCACTGCCTCCGCTGCCCGCTCCGCGCCCGCTCCACGCCCCGCACGTCACCACTCGCCCAGTAGCATTGTTTGATTCATTGTTTATGATTCCTGGCGCGTCAACAGCTATAGACATTAGTCCCGTAAGTGTAGTACACGTTTATATCGCGGGAGGAGGTGGTGATCTGCTGAATGGCCAGATCCGGCGCTGACCTACCCGCTGGCTTGAGGGTTTTTTTTTCCCAACCAGGAGCACTGCCCCAGGCGGGACAAGCTCTAAACTCCCGACTGCACTCCGGGCATGTGAGGTAGTGTTATGCATAAAGTGCAAATGTTGGTAATTCGGGGTGAGGGTAGAACAAGGAAGAGGAAGGAAAGATGGCGCGCGGTCAGTAGTCCGTTTGTTAGGGTACTGCTCCAACATTCGCCTGGTGTCGATTGCAGAAATCACGGGAAACTACTGATCAGAGCAGCCGACCGCTGGGATTCTCCTCCAGACAGTGGCTAAATTCTACCCAACTATGTGGCTAGTTGCATTACAAATTGCATAACTTCTAGTAACATTTTTCGTTGATCCAAATGTGGGGTAACATTTTGGGATCGCGCCCCTCTCTTGTTTTTCTCGCACAGCAACATTTTGGAGCAATCGCTGTAGCAGAAGTTCAAAAGCTATTTAGAAACAAATATGTATGCATTCCTATATACTCTCACGAATCCATTTTTATACATTAGAATAAATTATTTACTATTAAATATCAGAAAGCAAAAACCTTCTCATCTTTTCAAGAAATATCAAATTCCATTCACAAATATTTCTCTTGCTGTTTTTTCTTCTTCTTGCGTACGAAAACAAGTTTCAATTAGGATAAAATCTTATTTAAAATCTCGTTAATTCTCTTACACTTTCTGTCATACAATATTCATCGTATTTGCATCTCTGTCTCCGAGGTTGTGCTCCCGGGGGTTCGTAATGAGTTAGGGTGGATGCCCTCGTAAGCACTTCTCGGGCTATTTGAGCAGAGGTATCTTCTCGCTAATGCCAGCACCCTACGGAATGTGCACTCGAGGGTTTATGAAATCTCTAAAGGAGGCTGCTTGACTGTCGTTCGAGTAAGGACCAAACGGTAAGATAATACTTTGAACGAATTAATGATAATTGGAGAGGTTTGTCGTTGACGTTCTCGCTGATGTTCTCCAAAAGTGCTCATCTTCAACGAAGAACAGTACAATTGCTGAATAGAAAAAGTAAATATTGTCTTGTGATTGTTATTTATTACTGTTTAAAATGTCTGAGTCGAATTGCATTCAATACTGAAAAAGTTAAACATTGGCGACACTGATCTCATTGTTTAGTATATATCGGTTTGCTTTTTTCAGTGTATTAGCACTAAAATTAAAACTTGAAAATAAGTTGAAAAGGAATAAGAACACTATACCAAGCAGTATTTTTAGACATTCTTTTACAAAAATGTTTTCAGAATCAAAAGACAGGTAAATATTTTTTGTAAATGATACTGTAATATGGGTCTTAATCAAATTATTACTACTATTTTGAGAATTTTTGTACATGAATGACTAAAAATGCGACTGAAATCTCCTAGTGATTGGAAGAAAACTATAAAGTAATCTTCGGTGAAAATCTCACAAGTGTGGTTCCAGAGTGAGTTAATTACTCATCAAAAAACGACATGTTTCTATGGAAATTTTCGGAAAGGAAGGATTTTGGTAAAACTATATTCTAAAATTGCTTATTTTTGCAAATTAATGACACTGTCTGAGTGTTAACAAGTCACAATTCTTTTACCACCCATTTATTCTTCCACGTGTATTGCAAACAAAACATGGTTGCATTCTTTTAATTTCTCAATTTTGTTGTATTATTTACCGTACAAAAGTTTTTTACTTACATGAAAATCGTAAAAAATAAGAGTTTTAAAGGCTTGAATTTTTTTGTGTGATGACTCCTTATTTAACGAGATTTCATTTAACTAAATATTTGAAAAATTGAAAAAGTAATTCTTAGAATAAGATTATGAATTATTGCTGCAATTGAAAATAAGGCATAACGCATCTTGCAGATAACATTAATTAACGATACGAGTGGACAAAGAGGGATATTATTGTACGAGTGATATGTTCAAGAAAACGAGCTACAATAGTAGCGAGTTTTCTTATTTACCACGATTGCAATTATACCATTTCAATATGTTACCGTATATCCACATGTTACGTTCAATATTCTATTGTTTCCCTTTACGAATAATTTAAATTTTGAGAAATTCAAGCACATCTTTACCATTCGAGATATACACTTAATGACATAGTATTACTTCTTAAAAAGACCTATTTTAGCGAGCCTTGCATTGTGTACGTATGACCGCCGTAGTGTCTTAGAGGATTAATAAATGTTAGCAATGGAAGCTAATTAACATATACCGGATGAAATATTAGAAGCTGACAAAGCCATGAAAACATTACTTCTCACGAAAAGTAAAGGAAGGTAAGAGAGATAATACAACATGCATAAATATTGGAAAGAAAAAAAAGAGACACTTCTAATTTAGTTTAGCTGGCGTATGTTTTAGAACGGGTAAACATAACTGACGTTTATATTTTTACTTTCTCGCCCTACGGATTTAAGAAGGGAAAGTATTGTAATCGTGCGCCGGGAAACGGCGAATTTCTGACAGAAAACTCTTATTTCTCCGGTAACGAAAAGTGGATAAATTCTATTTCTATATATAGTAAATTACTTTCTCTGACACGTGGTGTAGCCAGAATCAACGTTTTGTGGGTCCATGATACCGAAAAATAGATAGATGGCAAAACGTCTATTTGCACGTCTGTGGTCAACGCTAAACCATTCAAGGGATTTTCTCCAAAATTGATATTTCTCAAATGATCTGGACGAACTCAAGACTTTGGGAGTTTCAACCGGTTTTTTTGATATTTAAGAGTATTTTACGTGAAGCACCAAAAATATTTTCAAAATTGTCTCAAATATAACTTGTTCTCTAACAAAATTTTTTTTATCAAACTTTGCCCTGGGATAGCGTAAAGAACGCTTAAGAGAGTGCTGCAGGTTATATGTTCCTTGAAATTCCAAATTTTTGAGTATTGCAGAAATGTAATTTTTAGGGGCGTCTTTCTACAACTAAAATATTGAAGATAGAGATTTTTTCCTTGATGAAAGCTGTTTTTAAAGACAGAGCTGGAAATAAGTTCATTGACAATTTTTCAAAAATATAAGTATTTTTCGTGTAATTTTGCGCGAAATATAAGGAATTTTAATTTTTTTCTCAAAAATCGCTCCAATTTTTTTCTTTAAGCTTTCTCCTCGTATTATCAAGCGGTGGTAAAAAATACGTTGCTAGTTGCATTTTCGGCGAACTCTTCATATTTTCGAAAATTGCAGAAAAGTTAACTCAAGTCACCAGCATCAAGTTAAAATTTTACAACTATTACAACAAATTAATAAATTGAAGATAGAGAATTTTGCCTTAGCTAAAGCTGTTGTAAAAAATTAGCTCTTAAAAAAGTCACGTACAATTTTTTGAAGAAACGAATAGCTTTCGCGTAATTTGTGCTTGAAATTAATACAATTTATAAAAAAAATTCTCAAAAACAACTTCGAATTTTTTCCACTAATAGAAGAAGGAACGCTGAAAAGAATGGCGCGGGTCTCATTTTCTTTGAACTCTCTAAATTTTTGAAAATAGCAAATTTAGAAATAATGCAAGAAAGTGTGTGTTATTGTAACACCTATAGTTTACATTTGTAATATGCTGAGACCAAATGTTTCTTATAAAACATTGAATTTATTCATGTTAAATGTTTTACGTTGTTCCATTGGTCACCTTATGTCAAACAGACATTTGCTTTGCCAATTTTGTTTCATCTATTCATTATTTATTTGTAGTTGATGTAGGTATGTAATCTGTGATATAGTACATTTCTGTTTATTTTTCATGGCTGATTGGAAATACCTGGGTCACGTCTGTTATAATGATAATTAAACGGTTTTCCTTTTTTTCTGATTGGTATTTGTGAAGTTTTAACTGCATAGTGGCATTTTAAATGCACGCGTGCAATTAACATAGTGATAATGATTTTTCATGGAATTAATAAGCATATTTTGTGAACTAAACGAAAAACATATCTAATATTTATAAAGAATTATAAGATGGTATGCAATTACGAGTAAGTTCTTTTTTACCAATGAGTACATGCTTCCGAGAGGAATAGTGAGAATTATCATTGAGAAATCATATCTTGACAATACGTTTGAAATGTCATTTTTATGAATCCTTGGTGAAGTGGAAGAATGTCATTGCTGTCAATCAGTTTCTAACAACGAGAAAATTAATTTCAGAAAGTGTTTACTTTTCGCTAATTTAATAATCTTCCATTTCGATTACTGTGTTCTTCAACAGTTGGTACTGTTTGTGCCTGAAAAGAATAGGAAGCGTAGTGCTGTGAAGAAGTGGTGCTATAACAGCACATACTTATCCACAATAATTGACAATGAAACGCGTATTTTAGCCTTAAAAAATAGAAATTAAGAACGCGACGCGGCGGTGGCAGTCACTGCTGTAGTCTACAACCTGTTGTTGCCACCGCGGCCTTATTAAAGCATTATTGGACGATTCGTTTGGTATACACGCATGGCGAATATTTTATTATTAACTCTATTCTAATTTATAACTGCAACTAATTAATAATTGTTAATTAATAGTTAACAGAACTCACACAGCATTTAGCATTAGGGACGGATCCAGTCGATAATTTGGGAGGGGGCAATCATAGATTTTTGTTAAATAATAAATATCTATTATTACACTGTTTATTATATTTGTAGTGTATATGTGATAGAATAAAACATTATTTTTAAATACGTACATAAGTTAACATAAATAAATATGTTAATCAATGTTGCCAAGTAAAGGAAGGTAACAAATTTTAGGCCCGGTGGGGGCATGGCCTCTGTGCTCCCCCCTCTGGATCCGTCACTGTCATGCACGCACAAGAATACCGTCACTGAAAGTACTCAGACGGTGTAATTCAGTTGTTTCTCGGTAGACCCCCTAGCGACGTCTTGTGACGATTCATACAGAATGCATGTAGAAAATGTGTATGCGCGACATCTGACTTTTATACTTGTAGTTTGGGATCTAAAGTTTCTTTAAAGAAACTCTATGTGCATCTGCACGAAAACTGTACCATGTATACCAGTTTATCAGTCCAATACTCAAACCGTTACACCACCGAAGCCTCTGACACAATTGAACTCTCCTCAGAACTCACCTCACCGCAAACTACATTTCTTACTCTAATTTAGACTACATCAGAAACTTCCTATCATCTTTCAAGGAAATCTTCTTTGCATTCCGTGGCGTCAAAATATACATAATTATGCATTGAAAATAAATATAATTATGCATATTTGAGTTATCAACCGTGTATCGTTCAATACTTTTCATCATACCATCATCTTATAAGAAAAATCTTATAGACAAGATAATTCATTTCTTGAGATATGTGTATTCATGCTTAAGCTTCAGCCACAACTAGTTTGTTTCGATTGTTCTTAACAGATAGCGCACTGTTAAATCCTTAACAGTCGCCACCCCGTTAAGGGCGGCTTTTCGTTCCTCTGATTGGTTGCTTTACGTGTTGTGCAGTCCAGTATAACAAAAAATCTTATTTTAGTATTTAAAATACTGATGCGACTATTATATACCTGTGCACATATGTATCTTGTAGAAAAACCTTAATGTTACCTCAACAACGGGATACACAGTCACGTAAGTAAAACTTGATTAGTCACATTAGTGTTGAGTCATCATCGGTGATGAAAATGCAGAGTAGCTGCAAATGGCAGCCGTTTTGCAACCCTCTAGTAAACAGAAGGCGGTTTCTGGACAAACCGTAACTCTGTTCTTTAAAATGATAATCATGTCTACGTTTTGTTAATTCCTAACATCATCATTTCGACATTAACCGGGTCTTTGAAGTCCGAAAACGATATTAGAACAATACTTTCAAAGACGGGATATGTCGTAAGTGAACGCGGCAAGTATATGAAAGTGATGTAATAGGCTCATTCATTAATTTCTTCTACTGACTAGAGTCACTGAAAAATGAGGTGAGAATTATACAACGGGAGAATGATAGACAATACAGTGTCCATTCTTACCCGCAAACAACAGGAAATGTGGCCTTCGCCCGGGCATAAATATGCGAGTAACTCTTCCATTTCCTTCGGCACTCTCCAAGCGGGATGGACTGTCGCAACCAGAGTCTTTCTTTGTAGGGGCGACTTGAGTGTTATTCGTATATGGCTGTTCTGCCCCATGTAGACCAGTTCGAGCCTTGGCCGAACATGTGTATATGCTACTAGTGAAGTTCAAAATTGGATAATTACCAAATTATCCTGTTAATGTTTACATTATCCAAAATGGGCAGATATAGATGAAGTAGGAACAACTTTACTAGGATGGGGCTGGCATTAGCCAATAGGGAGGGTGCTAGATTAGGTGAAAATTACGTTGACTAGAAATAACAGATATGAAGTAAATAGCGGTGTGACAGATGGTGGGAAATTCTTAAGGCTAGACAGAGTCAAAATGCATAGTTTAGAGTTCCAGTGTCAGTCGTAATTTTTTATTTACACAGTATCTAACCTAACCTCACTACATACCCCAATTGACGATTCGCTAAATATTTCCGTGTGAGTAACAATGCCTTGGTCATTGTACTTCTGATTTTCATAAAACATTCTCATATCCATGCAAGAGATATTTTAAAACGCATTTTTATGCTATAATATTTCTTGCGAACACACAAGGCGCTCCACACTCGGACAGTTACCTTACTTGAAGAAATGCAAAATGATCCGTTCATCGTCATTCAAACACTTGACCACCACACTTGGCTTCACCACACCATCTGGCAAATCTGCTAATTTACTGGGTACTACTAAGAGTAGCATTTTTTATGACTCCAGCAATGACTTATATCGCCGGAATCTTTCTAGATCATGGATAGAGTTGGAAAAAATACTTTAAATTTATTATTTAAATACCTCGCCAAAATACTTTGTAATTAAGTACTTAAATACTGGAAACACAGTAGGTTTTGATTTGCTTAATACATACGTATTTATAATACTTCCTAACTCAAAATACAGTAAATATAACACTTTTGTAACATATATTTTTTATTGCAACAGTATATTGTAATAGACAATTACAATAAATTAGTAATTGTCAGTCATATAAATTTCTGATCAAAAACTGTTAAATACATATACTCTGTATATTAGTGTAAATTAGTGTTATACATAATATAAACACTTTCAAATATAAAATGATATAAAAATATATCTAACTCAAATAAACAGAATTTCCTTTTAAAATAACTATTGTTTTAAGAAATCTTCAAGCGATAAACCGCTAGTTAACGAATGTATAAAATCCGCAAAGGAAGACGTTCAACTGCCACGAATAAAAATAAGCTAGTGTTATAACAAAGAAACATTTTTTTACTGTCGGATATTTGTCTATCATTATTAATGATATAGATTTATCATTTAAGAAATGTTCTGTTCATTTTATTCAATTAATAGAATTTAAATTTAACAACAGAAAGAAGCTTTTATTTTTATTTCAACGAGGTGTATTCTCTACCGGAATCAAACAAAAAGAAACCATCCTCGTTATCTTCATCTGTATTTAAAGCATTTTGAGTATTTATTTGTTTAAACACACTTATTTTATGTATTTAAATACATCTTGAAAATACATGTTCAAAAAACTCAAAAATACAATTCTTCAAATAGAAAATGTATTCAAAATACGTATTTCAAATACAAGTATACTGCCCAACCCTAATCATGGAGAATGGGAAAAAATGTGGCACATTTTCGTTACACACGTTCTGGTTAGTGGGACTGTTTCTGATGTTTTCACAATACCTGTGAACACGCTGCAGTTCTAAAATATGAAACCTGGATATGTTGAAATGATCTATTTCTCTACGAGGAGCATTCTATGGTATCTAACATTCTCATTCGTACACATTGCTTTTACAACGTAATATCTAATTATTTAGGTCAAATTAAAGTGTTTTTTCAAAAAATAGTCGTTATCAATTGAAAAACAATCTCATTACAAACTGAAAAGCATAGGTTTGGTGTTAGAATCAGTTAGTACATTAATTTTAAAAAAATTAAAAAAGAGAATAATGCTCATTTTTGTGCAACTTTGGTCTTCGTACACTAGAAATAATAACACAAAATAAAGAAAAATAATAAAAGAAAGAACTATGGTTTCAGTATTTTGTTCCATATCCCTTGGCTTTTATCACAGTTGGACATCGCCTCTTCATGGAAACAACAAGGTTCTTGCAAGTTGTGGGTATTATTTTCTTTAATTCTGCATCCACAAAACGTTTTAGTTCTTCTCTGTTTTTCACGCCAGTTTTGTAAACTTCTCTCTTTAAAACTGACCACAAATGTTCTATGGGATTTAAGTCCGGTCTTTGAGGTGGTGTTTGGAGTAAATTTGACACGTTCCATATTAACCATGTCATACTGAGCCAGGGCGTGTGCATACTGTCATTGTCCTGCTGAATACGGTAAACATGTGGGAAGCCCATTTTCTCAGCACTTTATTTTACATTGTTTTTCAGAATGTCCAAATAAACGTTGGTATCCATAATTCCATCAATGAATTGGATCGTACCAACCCCCTTAGAAGACATATAATCCTTCAACATAACTGATCCACCACCATACTTCATCGTAGGAATAGTATTCATGAAACAATCGCCTGTATTCGACTTCCTCCAGTTCCGACGTTTCCCATCTGACCCGAAGAGGTTTATTTTACATTAGTCAGACCAAATTACACTGTTCCAAAATTCTTCTCCCTTTTTCACATGCTCTCTAGCAAATGCAAGTCTGCTCTTGCGGTTTTCCCTGCTTACGAAAGGCCTCTTCCGCGCTATTCGTCCATTATTTTCTATTCTTTTTTCTACTTTTTCTTTCGTTATTCTTTTCAAATACATTTTCCACTAAGACACGTAATTGAGGAACACTTAACCGAGGGTTTTTACGAACTTGTTGAAGTACAAATCGTTCTTCGCGTTCATTCCAGCTACTTTCCTTTGGTTTTCGTAGCAAATGTTTCGTAGAACCTTCTTCTCTAATTTTTCTTTCAATGTACTGCGCAATGGAGTGGCTTTTCTTATTTACTCGACCTATTTGTCCCAAGCAATAGCCCTTAAGTGCTAAGTTGCCAATTACCGCTTTCTCATTTGACGTGAATTCCTTCTGCTTGGCCATTCCGATGCCGACTGTTGACTACAGGCGGAACGAACCCTTCAAAGCGCATTGAAACCGTGAAGGGCCGAGTAACTCGACGCGGAAGGACTGCATACTGCCACTCACTTCGACTACACGAATAGCAAAGTTGAAACGAAAAATATTTGTTTTATTCAATATTAATTTTAAGTTAAACGTACATTCGTGTAATAATTGTTATTGACGTTATAAATTTGCTACTAATGTAATTGGTGCACAATTTCAACAAAGACATTATTTTAAAATATTTTTATGGCGACATATGATAACTTTTTGTTGCTAAATCTGTACGAATGAGAATGTTAGATATTGTAGTTCTCAAATGAGTTCACTGATCGTTTATAACGCATTAGCTAGATGTTTTTAAAATAAAAAATCATGCCATCTTCAAACATTGTTAATAATTTGAGCAAGCTTGAAATCATTACAGGTGAGACCAGTGATGACATTCACTATGTAAATACGATCCTGTCTTCATATATATATATATATATATATATATATATATATATATATATATATATATATATATATATATATATATCGGTTTATAAAATTAAACGTGCATCCACTAGGCAAGAACGTGTGGCCTCGAAAGGGAAAACTCCTTGTCTGTCTTGAATTGCTCAGTGTCTGTGAAGGCTACGCAGAAACGTAACAAGATGTGATTATTATTTTTTCTGGAAAATATGTGCAAAACTTTGAATCTCCTGGGCGTCAGATTGCATGGAATTATTGATGCAGCCAATCAAAAAGGATTCAACATCATTCGACCCTTTCCAAGCTTCTCCTTTAGTGAATATCCTCCTTCTCCGAATAGTGACCCAGAGTAGTGTCTACAGAAGATATTCTTCATTAGGAGAGTTTGATAAGTTGTCTTAAATAATAAAAATATTGAAGAGGTAATTGCTTGTAGGAAAGGAAAACAATCTTGTCAAAATTGCATGTTGAAGAGTACCTGAATCAATGCCTGAGCTGCTTTCTTACTAACAAATTAAAAACGCATGGCCTGGCACACCATGAGAGAAGGGCGTCCGCACCACCGTTCTACCAGCCAAATCTGAACCTGTTCTCAAACAACGCGAAGTTATTTACCTCGAATACCACTTCGGCGACTTCGGTCCCTTTCAAAAATTATCCATTCAAATAGGAGTTTTAACTATTTAAAACAAAGATGAATCGTGAATGAAAAGAACGTTTGGGTAGTAAATAACAAACTGGAGATACTTCTAAATAAATTGCAAAAACTGAAGTTATTGGGTATGCTGAGCTATAAACACGGTTAGAAAGTAGATTATATTATGGTGTGAACGTCTAGAAAGAATGTCGGACAAGATGTCACCAATTTCATCAAGGAGACAAAGAAAAGGAGTATCAACGCCACTTGACCACTTGCAAAGTGGAGGAATCAGATGAAAGAATCCACGAAAGTGAGACACAAACAAAGTAGCGCGATAAGAGAGACAAAATGTAAAACGTTAATATGTTTGAAAAACATCGCAAATTTATAAATATACGAATTTATGAATATGCGAATGAATTTATAAATACGCGAATGTTGTAACAAAATGATGTTAATGACTTAACCATAATCTGATTTGACGTTATTTGCTGCACATTTCTCGTAGAGCAAATTGCAAGAGCAAAATATCACCTGAAAAAGGATGTTGACTACATAAATGATAAATAAGTAATACGGGTTTTATTACAATCTCATTATTCCACTGGGTTCGTGAGTTCGAATAACACACATTCATACGACTTTTATTTCTCCTTCAATACACCTTCTTGTTGAGCCGTGCAGAAGGTTAGATTATAAACCGAAAGGTCGATTTTTAATGACACAAACTTCCTGGATGGGAAATCCTCACTGCGTGAAGGTTTATAAAGCGTTGTAACGGCGTTGCAGGTGAACGCATATTCAACTGTTTTAAAATCCCCCCCGTCAGTCCCCGAAGGAAAGAAAGAAGCAGGCCGAGCAGGCGCCGTGTGTGGCGCGGGCGCGGGCGGTGCCAGGCGAAGCGCGCGTTGCGTGGGGCGAGCGCTCTTTCCGGCTAAACGGAATGCGGCGGCGGCGGCGGCGACTACGCGCCTATCTCTATGCGCGATAGACGCGCAGGGTTCCCGCTTTCCCTGCAGGCGTCGGCCGGCGATGGGGCTACACGTAACTGCCAATGCGGTAACTGTTGGCGCCATGATGGTCGCCACTGCCGCGACCGCAGCCGCCCTTGGCTGTTGCAATCCTGGCATTTTTGCCGACGATATTCGACGGCGGGTGGAATACATATCGTGCGTGGCGAAGTTTTGGGTATAGATTTTTCGAGGGTGCACCGTATTTCCAGTACCTGGAACTACGGCGGTTAGTAGCGATGCTACCGTTAGGTCGAATATGTTATTCAAAGAATGAAAGTACATTATCAGACAAGTAATCATTGCTGGGTGTATAGAACAGACCTTGAACTCGTGCAATTTGACATGAATATGAAATGATTAAGCGAATTACTTTTTTAGCGTGCTTTTTTCTAAATATATCAACATAATTTTAGTACTTTTCTAGAAAGTTATTTTTCGGCCCCTAAAATAATGTACAGATTTCATTTTTCACGACCTTTGCGTGACAAATCAACGGCCTCGAGTTCTTATTACCTCTATCACTGCACATGTTCACAAATGCAAGGTATAAGTAATGCAGATTTTGATTATATATGAATCTCCGTCACTATACATAGATACATATTTGGCATTCATGCATGTGAAGTAAATAAGTTTTTTACAAAATGATATTGCTTAATTATCTTCATATTACGTGATAAAATGAA